>JAJGOT010000510.1:0-150000 GCA_022457155.1 Cladopsammia gracilis | reverse complement strand
TTGTGTTTTGTCTTTGGCCATCTTCCTATTTAATGGAGTGCATTTGTTTTTGTCTTTGGCCATCTTCCTATTTAATGGAGTACATTTGTGTTTTGTCTTTGGCCATCTTCCTATTTAATGGAGTACATTTGAGTTTTATCTTTGGCCTCCTTCCTATTTAATGGAGTACGTTTGTGTTTTGTCTTTGGCCACCTTCCTATTTAATGGAGTACGTTTGTGTTTTGTCTTTGGCCACCTTCCTATTTAATGGAGTACGTTTGTGTTTTGTCTTTGGCCACCTTCCTATTTAATGGAGTACATTTGTGTTTTGACTTTAGCCATCTTCCTATTTAATGGCGTACATTTGTATTTTGTCTTTGGCCATCTTCCTATTTAATGGAGTACATTTGTGTTTTTGCTATTTAATGGCGTACATTTGTGTTTTGTCTTTGGCCATCTTCATATTTAATGGAGTACATTTGTGTTTTGTCTTTGGTCATCTTCCTATTTAATGGCGTACATTTGTATTTTGTCTTTGGCCATCTTCCTATTTAATGAAGTACATTTGTGTTTTGTTTTTGGCCATCTTCCTATTTAATGGAGTACATTTGTGTTTTGTCTTTGCCCATCTTCCTATTTAATGAAGCACATTTGTGTTTTCTCTTTGCCCATCTTCCTATTTAATGAAGTACATTTGTGTTTTGTTTTTGGCCATCTTCCTATTTAATGGAGTACGTTTGTGTTTTGTCTTTGGCCACCTTCCTATTTAATGGAGTACGTTTGAGTTTTGTCTTTGGCCACCTTCCTATTAAATGGAGTACATTTGTGTTTTGACTTTAGCCATCTTCCTATTTAATGGAGTACATTTGTGTTTTGTCTTTGGCTATCTTCCTATTTAATGGATTACATTTGTGTTTTGTCTTGGCCATCTTCCTATTTAATGGAGAACATTTGTGTTTTGTCTTTGGTCATCTTCCTACTTAATGGAGTACATTTGTGTTTTGTCTTTGGCCATCTTCCTATTTAATGGAGTACATTTGTGTTTTGTCTTTGGCCATCTTCCTATTTAATGACGTACATTTGTGTTTTGTCTACGGCCATCTTCCTATTTAATGGAGTACATTTGTGTTTTGTCTTTAGCCATCTTTCTATTTAATGGAGTACATTCAGTGTGTTTTGTTTTTGGCCATCTACTTATTTAATGGAGTACTTTATTTAGCACCAATAATTTAGGAGCACCTAACCAATCGTTTCGGTTGAATATCTGTTGGGAAGGGTTCAGTCAAATTAAAAATTCCTAATTAATAAGACTAAACATTAGACTTTCATTTAATGTCATGTCGCTTTTAACTTTAGTGAATCGACAAATCAGTTGACGCCTTTTGTTTTCGGGGTGAAAAAAATTGTCGTTTGTAGTTCAAAATAAGGTCATCATATTTTCGGAAAGCGGAAACGAGAAAGCAGCTATCAAATTCCCTAAACGTTTCTGCCGCTAAAAGATCCGAAAGTGTTAGTATTTTTAAGGCACTAAAATTATATGGAAAAACAGCAAACATTCCTCGTTGGGTGCCCCTAATAATTATACAAAACCCCAATGACTGCGAAACTCTACATAACTGTTGATCAACAGAGATTGCGACTGCTATTCGACAAATATTAAACAGTGTATCATGCCACGGTTAACATAACTGAAAACTGCTTGTTAGCTTCGCCTGAACTCAGATACGGAGTAGCTTATAATTCCAACAACTATTTCTCCAATTGAAAGCCCTTCTAAGCAAAAGAAAATCAATGCAAGAGTATTGCAGTACCTTGAAATTCATGTGGAAGAAAGTTTGACACCAAACTGCTGAATAATTTTCGAAAAATGATGGAAAACGCAGCATTGGAGATGTGAGCAGGTTTTGGAGAATTTTATGATATTTACAGAACTAGTGAATAGTTTTTACCGGTTCACACGATTTGCAATCGGCTTAGAATTCAGATTTAGCAAGCATTGGGAAGGCTTTTCCCATAAATTTGGGTTCGTGGGTTGTTTTGTTAAAGAACATCTAGTATTTAAAATTTCCGCAAGAGAAGTTTGGGGACAAATTTTGATGGTCTTAATACTTTCGCACCTTTGCTCGAGCGATTTTGCTGTAACTTGGTAAGGGCATGTATTAAGGCAATGTAAACTGATTCCAGAATGTTAACACATATGTAACGGCTAAATTTTTAACTGGGTGCGATTTTGTTCAAAACGTAGGGTTCATTTAAGCTCGATTATCACTAAAAATATTTTCCCAGTTAAATCGAATTCTTTCATATTATTGCTAAATAGTAGCCGTAAGTTTTCGCAAAGTCTTATAGTCATCGCTTTAGAGCCGAAAAAGTTATGTCATACACGAGTGCGCCAGAAATAACAACGTAGCCACCTTAACAAATATATTTTGATGTGACAGATTTTTGTACATGTGACGTTTCCATGGCAGACATTTTTTGACAAATATGTTTACCAAGATTAGGGACATTTTGTAATTTTCTTATAGTCAAATTTACAAATTAAGATCATTTTAGCATTTTTTCTTGATTTTGATGAATTTTGTCTTAATTTTGTCGCTTTTCTAACATACAGTGGAAATCCAAGATGGCAGCCACTCGGAATTATCACGCATTTCCCGCGTCATATGAAGTCATCTAGTCACGTGTTGTACCGTAACTTAGACAGTTTTGGACGTTGTTTAAACCCGCTAAGTCTCACAATAGCTTTTATTAATATTCTTGAAGTTACGGATGGGGTGGGGGATGGAGGAATCCGTCCACCGCCCCCCTCCCCCTTTTGTCCACGAAGATAAAAAGGCCCGGTACTCAGTGTAAGGTTACACCAAACCTTAGCTTTAACTTCAATAAAACAAATATAGCAAAAACTATTTAACGATTTAAACTATTTAACAAAAGCTATTTTGTTACTGCAGCAACGCGAGGTCGAATTGCTCGTGATCCTGGTAAATCCTGCAAAGATATCAGGGACTTCGGTTCCTCCAAAGGAGATGGGGAGTACTGGATCGACCCTGGGAGAACTGGAAACCCTTTAAAAGTCTATTGTGACATGACAACTGACGGAGGTAAGGTTTACTTCAGTCAAGTCAAGCTTTAGTTACACACAGTATCAATTTATACAAAATATGCTCTTCCATCAAGCCGTGTGGTTACATCAAGATATTATAAAATTAAACTAGAATCCACTTTATGCCTTATTAATGTACTAAAATAATATGTTACATAATTGGGTAAAACGGGGATATGTCAGCAATAAATATCTAAAATAGTTTAGATTTGACTGCTTAAATTTAGTTTTGGATGAGAGGCTATTCCAGAAGTTCCACAAAGTGTTCGATCTACGGGTCTTAGCTAATAGCCGGGATTCAATCGGCTTATACACCGAATGCAAATATGGCCGTCCAACAATTTTTTGTTTGGACAGGTTCTCAAGAAAAAAAAAGCAATTGAATAATGATAGAGATCAGGTCAGAAAAAGTCATTGTGTGCATTTTCAAGGCCATAGCCTTATTTTAGGAGAAGTTATAGTCAATCAAATTTTGGGAAAAACATGAAAGCGAGGCTAGTGAGGCTATTATGTTTTTTCTCATACAAATGCTTAAAATTTCAGCGAGCCATAACTTTGCAACCATTTAACCAAAAATACTCAAACTTTGCAAGATGATACATTTAGCAGCACTTGTTTCCGTGATATCATTAATTTCGCTGAAAGCTTGGCCAAACAAAAAAACTGCCTGACGGCCATATTTGCATTCGGTGTATAGATTAGGTAAATAAGAACGGTTTGTGAATCGAGGGTAAACAATTACGAAACCAGGAATAAGCACATACAATTGCAGAGAAGAACTTAAATGTACTTTCTACAGTAACTGTAAGTCTCGAATTAGTCCATCTTGTGGTCAACAACCTTGAGCGTGCTTATCCTTGCAAACGTGCACACATTTGCATGTACAAATACGAGTAAAAAAAAACAGAAACTGACGGACAGCAAACCACAACTCAAAGCCTTTGGCCCGAGCAAAAAGTCATTATTAAAGGAAGGTGTGTAACCGAGGAGCAGGCTATGGACTGGTAGGGACAGCGACTACTACATTATGTCAATAAAAAAATCACT
Source organism: Cladopsammia gracilis (assembly GCA_022457155.1). Classification (NCBI taxonomy): domain Eukaryota; kingdom Metazoa; phylum Cnidaria; class Anthozoa; order Scleractinia; family Dendrophylliidae; genus Cladopsammia; species Cladopsammia gracilis. Next base: position 145,868 of record JAJGOT010000510.1, on the reverse strand, counting down.
CGATCGCTCGCTCATTCGACTGTTAACGTTTGTTGGTAACTCCGCTGACCAGTGCATTACGCCATCCAGTTGTCTCGTTTCACACAATGCATATTTATGTAACGCTATGATGATGTAATGATTTAAATCTGTTCACTCTTCAATTCTTTGACCTCAAACTCAGCATGGAAAGTTACGAGCGACTGTCTTTAAATAAAGAGAACTCGCCGTCAAAATTGAATTTTCGGATTTCTTCATATTTAATCGTATTCCTGAATCGGCTTATAGTCAGGAGAATGCCTTTGCTGACTTTTTTACAAAAATTAATTCAAACTTTCCAAAGAGTTTTCGTTTTCGAGAAATCCGCCAAAAACTAAAATGCCGTGTTGAGGTCGCAGTCGCTATTGAATTTGCCGAGATTTGCTGCATATTTGAATCGCTCGGGAAGAAAGACGCTTAAGTTAAGTGAGCAACCCTTTGAGAGCATAGTGATGTAAAAATATTGGAAGAAGATACATTTTTACATGTCTTTTCGAAAACCCGAACATTCCAATTTTCAGCACTTTGGTAAACACTTGAAAAGGAGGAAACTTCTCTGGCAGAAATCCTTTCCTGGTACATCGAATTTTACAATGAAAGTTCTACTAGCAGAAAGCTATGTTACTGTACTGCAATATATCTAAAATCTAGCTTGGGTTATTGAAAAGCCACCCGTTGAGACAAGTAATCGCACAGGCAATTTTCATAAATTTTCTTCAAAAGTTGAGACAGTGAGTCACGCAAGCACAAGTAAACACATTTCAAATACATTTAGCTTATTGCGTATGCCCTTTTCTTGCTTCTTTTTATAGCTGTTGCATTTCTCGTTTATAATTAATTTCACGGTTCTTTCTGTTCACTTCTTCTCATAAAATAGTGTTTACTTTAAGAGGCGGAGAGTTTTATTCGGTCCTTGTTGCAGTTCAAAATTATCTGATTATTATACCCACAAATATTGCTTTTAGAATTGACGGAAAGATCATTTTGTGTCGTGTACAGTTCTCGATATTTACAGACAGCCGCTCTTAAAACCGATCTGTGGACTTCGAACGGATTTTTCAAGACTTTGGTAAATGCTAAAGCACAACACCACCTTTATCAAATTTCCGTTTAAAGATAACCGAAAGAATAAAATAAAAATAAAAAACCGGTCTTTACTGGGATTCGACTACGAGCCAACGAGTCCTGTAGCGCTGGTTGAGAAATACAGCGCCCTACACCAATGGACCAGCAAATACACAAATGTGTGATTGGTGTGGTTAAATTTTTGCGGAGCTCTCGCGGCCGAAGGCCCGCTCGTGTAGCCCCATACTCATAGAACCTATGTCCGTCATTTTTTATAGTCATGGCTAGCGGAATGTTTTGCGGACGCGCATCCGTAACATGTGCGGGCGCGTATGACGTCGCAAAACATGCGCGAATGACGCCACACAACATCCGGGATCTTAGCAATTTTGAAACCAAAGCGAGGCTTTGTTTTTCGCGTGGCTACAAGGCCGAATATCACCTCACCTGGGAAAACACTTTTGATGTTTTGCTGTGTTTAGCGGAAAAACCGTTTCAAATTTAAGTCGTCATTTCCCTGCATTTCATATATTATAATTTAGGAAGACAGGGCACTAAATACAAGTTAAATCGAAGCGACTGGGAACGAGAATGTCTCAACTTTAAATTTCGGGACCATTGCCGGCATGCAACCCAACCTCTCCAGTCAAACCAGAAATTCCATCTCTCCCACATCGCTAAAATTTTGCAGTGCATCCTCCCCCGAGCTTCGCGAGGTTCTGCGAGACACGTATTTCTAGTTAAGGAATACTCAGAAGCCGCTATATTAGAAAAAGAAGAGCTTTCAGGGATAAAACCTTGCTTCGAGGAACTTCATACGTTTTTATCAATGCGGGAGCAATGAGGGGAGATGTTTCTCACTTCGGATTTCAGAACTGAAGAAGCGGAGATGTAAAGAATTTCCAGCAGTCGAGGTAATTAAAGGTAAAACAAATTACATTTTTTGATGGGAATTTATGTTGATATCAATCTGTGATTGACTTTTTCTTTGTGTTCTCGTTAGTTTTGGAGAATTGTTTATAAAACGTGCTCAAATTCAGTTGTTTTGATTTACTTCATCGAAGACAGCTCGGCCTCGATGCGCTATAAATGGTTTGCGTTTTGCTTTTAAACATAAACTTATGGAGATTTGAATAAAATGTTTCTAAAGATCGTGTTGTCCATTTTTATGTGTTTGTTCACTCATTACATAGGTTGAAAAGCGATTTTATGTAAACAAAACAAGACTTGAATTTTATAGTTCTTACTTCACTGGCGTCTACTTTTAATATGCAAATATGTTTTTTACTTTTTGCAATTTTGATTCCCAAATCAGTTTCTCGGGCAATTTTTAATACGCAACAGGTGCATTTTATTCGGAAATTTCGTTTTTGTTTTTTTGTGAACTTTTGTACGGTCTAAATGTACTCTGCAGACGGTCGCGTAATACTGTTTTTGAGAATTGCTAAAATTGAAAAATAGCCCGGTCGTCAATCTTAATTCTTGTGCTTCCGACCTTTCACCTTAGTTAAGTTTATAGCGGAGCACTCGCGGGCCGAAGGCCCGGCTGCGACGCCCCATTCTGATAGAACCTATGCCCGTCATTTTTCATTGTCATGGCTAGCGGAATGTTTCGCGGGCGCGCCTCCGTGACATGTGTCGGTGCTTCTGAGCGTCGCGCAAGGCAAACTCGTGGGCGCGTATGACGTTGCAAAACATGCGCGCATGACGCCACACGCGCGGCTACACAGCCGTCAGCTAAAAGTTGGATCTTTCGCAGTGTTTAGCGGAGCAGTAAAATCGTTATTTCTCTGCATTTTTTCGCGGTTTGGTACTCAAGACAGGGATACTAATTAAGGGATACTCAGAAGCCGCTTCAGTGGAAAAAGAAGAGCTTTCAGGGATAAAATCTTGCTTCGATTCATACGTTTTTATCAAGGCAGGAGCAATACGGGGAGATGCCTTGTTTTTATTACTGATTTCAGAACCGAAGAAGCGGAGTTTTAACGAATGTGCTCAAATTAAGTCGTGTTGTTATCTTGAATTTCATCGAGGACAACTCTGCTTTGATGCGCTATAAATTGTGTTTTGCCTTTTAACATAAACTAATGGACATTTGAATAAAATTTTTCGAAAGAAGATTGTGTTGTCCATTTTTATGTGTTTGTTCATTCATTATATAGATTAAAAAGCGATTTTATGTAAACAAAACAAGACTTAGATTTTCTGTCTTCACTCGCGTCGCCTTATGCAAATATGTTTGTGTATTCTTGCAATTTTGATTTCCAAATCAGTTTCTCGGGCAATTTTTGACAAACAAAAACTGAATTTTATTCGGAAAGTAGTTGTACTAGTTATTCTAGACAGAGAAAAGTTGCTTTTGTGAATTTTGTACGGTCTAAATGTACTGTGCAGACGGTCGGGTAATACTGTTTTTGAGAATTGCTAAAATTGAAAAATAGCCCGGTCGTCAATCGTAATCTTGTGCTTCCGACCTTTCACCTTAGTTAAGTTTCACCTTAGTTAAGCCTGTTTAAAGTGCTACGCTGCTAGGCTCAGCCTATCTATATATATTCATCGGCTTTCTGTTTAGAGAGCTACGCTGTTAAGCTCAGCCTATCTATGTATATTAATACTTGACTCGTGTTTATGTTGAAAAATTCATTTGAAATCTCCAGATCGGTTATAATTTTCCACCAAGAGGCTCCAAACGGGATTTGCATTTGGACCGGGGTTAAAGACTACACTGGTCAGCGGAATTACTAATGAAAGTTTACAACCGATGGAAGGAATGAAAATTTGCATATTTGCGCCCGCCTGCACCAACTCGTTCATAACGCTTTACGTATTACTAAATTACGTATTACTAAATTGCGATTTGCAAACATGCCCCCTTACTAGAAATGTAGGATTACACCTATCCATGTAGGCTCAAATTGCTTGTAAATATCTCTTAACATATCCGAACTCGTTCAGGTTTTGTTTCCCTTTGTGCTTTTGCGAGACAAGGTTTTTGGTTTGTGAACATCGCTTTCATTTAAGGCATTTTAAGGCAGTGTATAACCGTAACAGATTTTTAGAATTTTCTCGAGATTAAAAAGTAATTTGAAAAATTACCGTTATTGTACCAAGTCAACATAGACTTTTTATGGACAAAATATGAAGAACCTTGATCTCGTACTGATGTGCTAGAATTTCGTAATTTCAAACGGCATTCAGGATCTTTTTAATATCCAAACGCTTTCTATTAAAATCTTACTTAAATGTTCATATCTTTCTACCATGCGCTATAAGTGCTTTGCTTTTCCTTTAATCCGAAAGGTTTGTTCTTAAAATTAAATCTCCTCGCAATTGATTTGATTTTTACATAATAAATTTACCTTTTTTGTCCTGCTGCTTTTGTTGGATCAACAGCAGCTGAAACATTTTCGAATTGTTACACTTCACAGCTATCACATGACATGACCACATATCCTTTTCTAATTTCAGGTGGATGGCTTCTTGTCTCCAGCATTGTGTTGCACAGCTCAACTCCTCCCTCTCAGTTTCCAGTGAAGACATCATACCGTGGAATCAGCAGCAAACAGATGTTTCTCACAAAAAGCGCCATGAAGGAACTTAGGAGGAAATTGTCTTTCACTCAAGTAAGATTCTACTGTAAGAAACAGCGCCCAGGACGAACATTCCACATCACCACGGCCGCTAACAGCAAAGGTGAAGCTGTGGTCCAGTACTTCAGCGGTCAGACAGATGCTTTTCCTGCCTCGTGTGGGTCCTTTGTCATAATGAAAAATGACAACTCGAATTTAGCAAGAGTTTGCCACAGGTGGGGAAAAGAAAAAAGTTCGTATTTTGTTGGTAAGTGGGGCCATGCCGGAGTCAATCAAGACAGATTATACACTTACGCTGCTTTTGTGGGAGGGGCTTATCACTGGTTGCTTGGTCCAGGTGGCAGATGGAAATGCGATGATAATAATGTCGGAGTCTCTTCTGGTGATTTTTGGAAAGTCTTTGTTCGCTAGGAACTCGGTAGATTGATGCCACCGTCTTTCGTTTTTTACTGTTTTAATAAGGGATTATACTATATCCAGTAGCAACAAAATTGGGGGCTAAGGTTTTAGTAATTATAATGCTGAGTTTTGTGCTGCAATGTAGCAGGGTCTGAATATCTGTGATTAGGCAGCTAGGACAATTTTTCCGCAAGAACCTTTTTCAGCTTTTTGTCAGTTCATTATAAACTACCAGGAACTCATAAAACATCTTAAACGTGCAACCGTTTGTTATTTGTTTATTTAATTGACGTGTGCATTTAGTTCGTTAAATAATGTCTTAATTTGCGGGTTTTTACAGTAATCGTATTTCATTCGTCGTTCAGGTGAAAGAGATTTCACCATATTCCGGAGGATAGGAGTTCCCTTATGTAATGTAAGGGTATTTGCGGAACCAAAGGGTATGTTTTTAACCACTTAGGCTGAAAATGGCTTATAATGTGACAATTTTGGGCTAAAAGTGGGCATGTTTTGCCTTCTAGTCCCAATCCCGCGGGGGAGGGGGGGGGGGGGGGGGGGGGAACTCCCATATAAATTTGACGGATAATCGGATAATTGGATAATCGTCGGAAATTTTAAAATTAAAGGAATCCTAACAGGTACCATAAACTTGTTTTGTTGATGCGGCACAAATTATTTTTCACCCCTTAGAGGTACCAATTCTAAAACAATCCATTGATTTATTTTGTACGTGATATTTTCCGGCTCAGTAACAGAAAAGGTACCGCGATGAATCTAACGGTGGTCATTTGAGAGTTTTATTACCCTAAGCGATACCAATCTACGACGATCACTCCCGTCATTTTTATTGAGTCCCCCACCCCGGGCCTCTAGCCTGTTACATATTCTTGCCATTTTGGCTTGAAAAAGAGGAGCGGCGGGTTATGTCTAAAAATGGCTAGGAAAACCATTTCAAGGGTTTCGAGAAGCAAGCCGCTCGTAAACCTTGAGGAGTGCTCATTGGGCCGCTCTATATCTCCTACATATCTCCAATATATCGGTCACCAAATACAAAACTCCTTTGGAGGTGAGAGGTTAAACTAAAGAGTTAGGATTTGATGTGACGTAAAAGAAGGGAAAGCTGATAAATAAATAATAAAAAAAAAGATTTCTTAAAATAAGCAAGCCTGTTAGAAAACAGAAGACGTTTTCTTGGTCGCTACTCTTCCAGGAATAAGAAATCTGAGGAAATGATGCAAACGACTTGTCACTACTGAGAACAAGAACTATCAAGCAGATATTGTGATTGGCTAAAATATATTTCAGATAACTTGAAACCCGTCAGAAGGACCACCCAGATCTGATTCTCGCGATACTTCCTCAGATTCTGTTGCGTTTGGAAACAAGGACAAAGAGAAACGTGGCCAGTTCTTCCAGGCTGCTGTAGAGTTAACTGAGATTCCCTGTTGTTATATTTTAGTTACTTGCTTGATGTCATAAAATTGTTGTACTTTTTAGGTGATGAACAAATGCAAGAAAAATATTTAGATGGACAGTAGTTGAGGAAAAACATCCAGTGCAATGTATAATTTAGGTCCCGTCCATATGCGCTTGCGTTTGCCATGGTCAAAAGGATATTTTTTATATGGCTACACTTTCCTTCCACGCGTAACCAAACGATAACGCACCGAAAAAGGTGATGTATAAAACGAATAAGTAAACAATAGGATTAGTATGGAATAAATCCCTACAAAGGAGCGTTTTCGATCATTTTCCATTCTTTTCATGACTATTTCCGTGTGGACAGCGAAACCTAATAAGAACGCCTGCGTATGTCGTGATATGAAAACCTATTTTTAAAAAAACTAGAAACCAATGAACAACGCAGACATATGGACGAGGTTTTCAATGCTACTGGGATAAAATTACATAGAAACGTTGTTTAAAAACAGTGTTGTTTAAGACTGTGATAATAAATTATGGCATAATAATAACAATAAAACAAGGAGTGGGTAATTCATTGACGTGCTTTTGCTCCGCTTTCTGAGTATCTATTGATTTTAGATCGCGTTCATGTTCACCATCAGCTGCACGGTCACGCTTTGCATCACACTCACGCTCAGCATCGGCTGCTGCAGAGTTCAGTAATAAAGAGAAGGAACAGGGAGGACAAAGCCGCTCACCAAGCCCTAACTAGAATGTTAAATACAAGCACAATTTTGAAAAAAATTCTGGGACCTACATGTTTAGGTGACAGTATATGTTACAAACCTAAAGAGTTCCTAAACAGACATTTTATTGGCCTGAACACTTTTAGTAACATTGGCCGTTTTCACACTAGAGACGGACAAGTCGTCTTAGTGTCGAGCTTATCATTCAAATGCAGTTTAAAAAGAGTGGAAACGTCAAGAAACACTGCATTTGAATGAAAAGCTCGATCTCTTTACTGCCGAGGAGTTAGTCAGAGCTATTTGTAGGGAGTAATAATTGAAAACTGAGGAAACTTTCTGTGGTAATTTAATGATCATTTGTGAGACCTATGGAATGTTTTGACCGCTTTTATTTCAATCATGAAACTAAAAGACGTGTTGAAAATGTTTCAGCGATTTATTCAAAATCGAACAGTTTAATTTGTTTTAAATTTTCTCATTTAGTGTGCTACACTGTGTATATTATAGCGCATTTATTCGCTTGTCGCGGGTAGCCCCAAAATCAATAATTAGGAAAAACTGTTTTTCAGCATGTTTGTTTACCGTTGCTATGGAAATGCTGATTAGCATAAAAAGAGCATCGCCCAAAACTTTCATCCAAGCCTAACATCTGGTATCAAATTCAGATTCATTAAGCTAAAGTAAGATTATTTATAAGCGCTTTCAAAAAGGAAAGTGTGACCCACAAGAAACTACTTGGAGCCACTTTAAATACCAGTGTATAAATTATTTGCCTTATATGTCTTCGTGAAAATTGTAAAAAAAATATGTCAATTTTATAACAGGTTTTTGCGTCGTTCAATTCTCATTTATTCTACGCCTACTCGCTACGACTAAATTAATATTTTCGTGAAATTTGTCAGTCGCAGGATTAGTTACACTAGAAATTTTTTGTACAACATTTTTCGCAATTTTAAAACGAGATGAGTTGCACTAAACCTTGCCAAGTGTAACACCTACTTTCGTCTCCCGTACCCCTCCCGCCCTCTGTTCTTCCGCCCCCTGTCCTCCCCACTTTATAACGAGATGAGTTGCACTAAAAAGTGCCAAGTGTAACACCTGCTTTCGTCTCCCGTACCCCTCCCGCCCTCTCTTCTCCCGCCCCCCTGTCCCCCCCAATTTATAACGAGATGAGTTGCACTAAAACGTGCCAAGTGTAACACCTACTTTCGTCTCCCGTACCCCTCCCGCCCTCTGTTCTCCCACCCCCTGCCCCCCCCCCCCCAATTTATAACGAGATGAGTTGCACTAAAAAGTGTCAAGTGTAACACATACTTTCGTCTCCCGTACCTCTCCCGCCCTCTGTTCTCCCGCGCCCCTTCCCCACCCCCCACTTTATATCGAGATGAGTTCCACTAAAACTTGCCAAGTGTAACACCTGCTTTCGTGCCATTTAGCAAAAAGTTCAGTTTCGCAGTTCCCTTTTTTAAGGGAAAGTATCCTGGCTAATAGATAGATAAAGTGCAGTCGTATTACAAAGATGGAAGTGGATTGCTGTTCATCAAATCTGATTTCGTGACAGGCGGTCAAGAAATCAAAGTTTCCATTCTGGTGGAATTATGAGTGTTTTATCCCTTATTTTGTCTTTTTAGTTATATTGCCATTCTGGTGGAATTTTGAGTCTTTCAGTCCTTATTTTGTCTCTTAAGTGATATTTATTTTCTTTCATCGCTTTTGGCAATTTTTTTCCTATTTCAAGATAATTGAAAAACGCTCCTGGCCAAAATAGTGAAATTACGATATCCAAACTACTGCTTCTGTTTTGCTCTGTAGAATCTTTTTATCCAGTTGAATGTAGCTATTTTGAAACGCATTATTAAACAGAGACCATGCACCTCTTCAGAACCTCTAATTTTTTATTATTATTTCTGATTATTTCTTAGTATTAATTAAATAAGTAACTAAGTTGTTAAATTTGTATACACATTAGGTTTTTATATACTCACACATTGTAAAAAGCATAGAGACACTTGTTTACTGCGTTTTAAAGAACCTATTATTATTATTATTATTATTTCATTAACCTTGGGTATCACGCAGATGTATCGTTTTTAAGGGTAGGGTCAACTACACTCTTGTTTGTTCTATTGTTTCCTCAACCAATCCTGGTAGCGTTCTGAGACATACATGCCGCCTCTTATTAATGGAGCAAGATCACGGGCATTTTCCTCTTTTTGTTCAAACCTGTACGAAATATTTGACAAAGAACCTTTGCTCTTACATAAAATACTCTTAGAGAACCAACATGAAAATATAGTGATGTCGCGAAGAAGGAAGAAAAGAACATGAAATTAAGTTGCAAGGGAAGAACTTGAAAACATTTTTGCAATCCATTTCCATCCAAGCGATCCGCAGTCAAAGAACTTAATTATAGTCTCAGTACACTGGAGTATTAGGTTTAAATTTCCGTTCATAAAAATACGTTTTTGGATCAGTTTCCAAAGTGATACTAAAAATAGGTGATATTGTCCCTTGAAGAAATGTGTGTGGTTTGGTATTCATTGATTTATTTGCTCAAAATTGTTAACAATCAATGAAGTTTTAAAACAAATAAAACTTCAAACAATAAAAGAATAACTGTCAAACAGCTGATCTTTATGTAGCGTAACTCGTTCCATTGTTTTCTAGATTTCATAGGTTTAGCTTTGAAAGAGTAAAGCATCCGATTTTCAAGGGAAAAAAGACCTGAAAACTAATAAATTTCAAAGTTACAATTTTTTATTGCATAGAAAAGGCAAAGTACAGTTTAATGAGTAAACTATTTGCAATTAAAACTGACGTTTTGTGTACTTTGAGTACGTTTTTGGCAGACGCGACATTTTGCATACATTTAGTAATATAGGCTACAAAATAGAATCAAATATTCATTGAAATGTTGTACATTCAGTTCTCTCGTCTTTTCAACACGGTAAAGGCCATTTCTCTAAAATTTAAAAGCGTCTTTTCAGTACAGACGAAGTGGAATATGAAAATCTACCCAAAAGTGGTTGGTGTGACCCACAACGCGAAAGAACCTGATTAGGTAATTACAGTACGCTGGGAGAAGCAGTTCAACCTCAAATTGTTAAAGAACTGATCAACTCATCAGCTTATGCGAGAGGGAGGAGATGAAGGTTATTCCAGTACTTTATATCCCAGTTGTATGTCTGGTGAGCACTTCTGAGCGTTTCGTTGAGGGCAAAAGGTTCAAGACGTTGGTAACACTAATAGAACACAGGCTAAACTAAATACTGAGTCCTTTCAAAAGATCAAAACCGGTGTGTTATTTTCAGCTCGGTTCTTAGCACTTGAATGCAGGTTTTTCACCAGCCTTTTAGAACGAATCAGTATAAACAGTAAGCAAAAGCGTTATTTTATATTGTACAACTATTCTCTTTTTTGCATTTGTCGCCGCGCTATAAAACAAAACAAAACAAAATCATTATTTATATAATTTCTCAGTGCGCGGACAGATCGAAATCATGGCTTTACAGTAGTTTCAGTATTTAATATTATCTTCTTCCAGAAATTGTCGGATGTAATTCCTGTACTGCTAAATCATTATTTTGAACATTCTTGATTGCACGTCTTTTACCACAACATTGAAACTTAGTTACTGGTTGATAAGTTTACCAAAAAAGACTTGTAATTTGTTTGCTAATTTCATAATAATAATATTTTTTTCCTCACCTAGAATTTACGGACTGAAGTTGCATTAAGTTGAAGTTAGTTGATTTGCAAATAATACAATGCTATCTTGCGTGGTGGAAAAGGTAAAAACGCGGAGCAATAAGTAAATTGTGTGTAATTTAAACTGACCTTTTTCACGGCCGCGGCAGTCGCGATTCTTGCATATGTTATCGGCCAGATTTGCGTTACGCCAAATAAACTCCTGTAAAAAACGAGAGTCAAACTTAACTCGGCCATATTTAGCTCCGTGAAACATCGCTGTAAGTTTTTGGATTGATCTTTTTGGCCGTATCGATGTTTTTCTCTTCAAGTAACAAAACAAACTTCAATTTAGAGAGAACAATATAAGGACCCTTCGTGGTGGGTTATGGTGTGACATACAACGCGAAAGAACCAGAATAGTTATTTACATTTTAATTTTCCTCGAGGAAGTAGTTCAACTGAACCCAGATTACTGTAACGAAGAACGGAAGATAAAAATAATTAGCTCAGTCTATCGCAAACCCTGCAGCTAATAAATGAAGCGGTCAAAGTAATAAACTAAGGCTTTCCCTCTCATCATGATCGCGATAAGCGTTTTTTGAGTAACCTTAACATCACCGGAGCTCAATGAACACTTCAGTGTCTTTTAAAACGTTTTCTTTATTCAAATTATACTATAGTGCAATAATATCATTTTAGCTCGATCGAAATAAACATTCTCTTTGCCCTTAACGACCTTTTCACGGTATTATTCGGAAAACAACTGTGAATTGATTTAGTAATTAAATTCACTTATTACTGGAGGGAGAAGTAACGATACAAAATGTATTTACTTTTGTGTATATTTTTGAGACTCAGTCCTGGTGAGAATATAAAGTGTAAAAACGTTGTGTACAATATTTTATGCGCATTGAATCAATCTCTTATATGTAGTCATGTGCGATTTGGTTGATTTCTCGGAGATTTCTTCTAACAGCTGGCAATACAAGCCATAGAATTTAATAAAACCCAATGTTTTAGAAATCGGATGCAATTTAAAAAGAGAGGACTTGAACAGTAAATTTTAAAATGCAAATCCGAACTGCCACTGCCACAGGACGTTCTCGGAAGAGACATATCTTCTGGTTAATTGATCTTCATCAACTATATAAGTAGATATTCAATGGAATCGGACATATCTTCCACGAAGACTGGCATAGCTTGTTTATCGACTGTTTATAATTATTTTATTCTTGCATAGATCAACGATGATTATAAGTAAAACTGATATAAAAATTTTAAAGACAGGCAACATTACAGTTATCTACTTTGCAGTCTTTCCTCGTCCTTTTCAAATATATGGTTGAATGCCCTGAACCTGAAGTGATAATATTCAGTGAATGTTCATACACAGAACACAAGTAAATAAACGAACTCTGAGTCGATATTTTATGTAACCAGACTTGCTGTTCTTTATTCACAATTTATCCCAGCGTTAAAATTCTCAGTTATAGCATCAACTATGATTCATGAATGGATACAATTCTTTATTTTACTATTTTGCGGCATCTTCTTACAATTTTCATTCTACTCTTGTACATCCCTGAAAGTCAATGAAATCACATGCCCACCCTACTGAGTCACCACAAAATCCCACACTATCAACTATCTCCACAGGCTTGATCACCCTACCCCTACCTCCAGGGCAAGTGGCATCCTTTTAACGTGAAATAACGTGTAGGAATTTATTGCCACGTTAATGCCACCTATAGCTAGAGTATAATGTTAATCAGGGTAGTTTTTACTTCATTTAAAGCAAGATGTCTTCGGAGCATGATCTCCGTGTGTCCTTCTTCTCGATTTTCTTGATAGCAGCGTTAATTAACCAAGACAGTGAAGGTATGGACAACAAAACAGTTGTAGTATTATTTGTTTCAACTGATTTATAGAAATGTCGAGGATTTTGTGTTATTTAAAACATTTGTTGAAAATTTGTTCTTAATATTTGTTTGACAGCACTCAGTATCAAAGCTGGAAAATGCAATGTGACTACCGCCACTCCTGGACTTTTCGCGTGTAAAAAGATTTCCTTCGAGGAGCCTTTTAATGGCGGACAAGGAGTCAAAGTTTTCGCATCCAAAAGCCATACAGTAAAAAGCTCAACTGGTGGAAATGGTGCAGCTATCTGGGTGGAATCTGTGAATACAAAGCAATTTACAGTTTGCGTTTTGGAGTACGGGGAAGGTTCCAGTGGCGCTACAGAAGTGAACTGGATGGCTGTGCAGTCTGTACCTGTTGGGTCTAAACTAGGAAGCACTTCCTTGAACTCTTGGACAACTGGAACACGGTGTAAAAGAATCGCCTTTGAGAAGGTTAGTCGTGTCTCACTCATGCTTTTCAGTAAATATTTCTTTTTTGTTTCATAACCTTTTTTCGTTTCCAAAGATTTTTTCATTAGAAACTTCTCTATTCCTTTTTTGCCTAATATTCTAAATTACTTTATTCTATTTCTCTTCATTCTAGTTTACATCAATTATATTTTAATATTTATAAATTCCCTGACTTGACTGACTTGTATATTTAATGCCCTTCTTCATTTCTATAGTTCTTTCTTCCATGAGTAATTCTTCCTTTTATACTCCGTTTTGTTTCCTTTTCTGCGATGTTCCCAATTCCCATCGCTTTTATATTTCACAACCCAACCTATTTGTTGTATTCCTCACAATTTATATATCTTGGTTCCTGCCCTTTCTTAATTTTAGTCTTTCTTCAGGCCCGGCCCTTTTGTTTCTAATACTGTTCTTACTTCTTCTCCTTTAATCATTCATTTCTTGTATTTTTTATTGTAATCGTACTCAATGTTTCCTTACTAATTCTTTCGTGTCATGTTTTAGTTTAATACATTTTCATACTTTTACATTTTACTTTAAAATAAAACATAATCTTCCGACAATTCTTTATTCGATTGTTTACTGCCTCCTTCCTTTTGTGTTACTTTGTTAAATTCTTAAAACAGTCTTCTTCCTAGATTTTCTTCTAGATCTTTTTCCACCAACCTTTCTACTTTTCTCAATTTATGTTTCCTTTCTTTATACGTTTATTTTAATTTTTGTCTATTCTATCCTTTGTAATCTTTTTTATTGTATTTTTACCAAATCTTATGTTTCTTTCTATAATTTGATTTTTCTAAAACATGTTTTACATTCCTCTATAGTGGAAGTCTCTAATTTCATTTCTCTTTATCCCGCTCTTTTAATATTCCTTATTCCCCTCTTTAAATATCATTCTAGCTTTCATAATTCATCTATTTCGTCCCCCTTCTTTTTCAATTCTACTTAAAATACACTTTTGACATATCTCTATTTAATTTCAATAATTTTATTCCATCCTCGCTATACTATTGTAGTGAAATTTTATTAAAATTCGTTTTTATCTGTTTTCATAACTTTTAGTGTTCCTTCATTTCTAATTCTTTAGATTATAACTTTGTTCCATTCTTTACTGCACTTTGTCATAATTATTTATAATATAACTTTGTTCCATTCTTTGCTGAACTTTCTCATAATTATTTTTCCTTTCAATGTGTGAAATGCTTTCTTTCTATGAAATTATTCTTTCTCTTAATATTTCTTAAATCATCTTTTCCTTGCTTTGTGTATTTCGTTAACACTAGACTTTTGTTCTTTTTTAATCCATGTTCTTCTAAAAAACCCTTCTCTATTTCAGTTCCAATTCATTTACTTTTTACCAATCCACTGTTTTCTTTCTTAAGTCCTTAAATTTAAAATTTAATTTCATCTTTCTTGTGCCTTGCTTCATTTCTCTATCTCTAATTTTACATTTCCTGTAGAGAACCTTCGTCACTTACTAATACCTCATTTTTTCTTTATTTTCAGCCACTTTTAATCACTTCCTTTTTCACATCACTCAAATTTATTTTTCCTTCTACTTATCCTTTCTATATTTTGTACTCCAGTGTTACATTTTTCCTTTTTCCAATTCTATTCTTATATTCTTGTATAGTACGTAAAATTTGTTTAATTTTATTCTTGCTTTATTCTATCAGTCATGATTCCTTCGTATCTATTTTTTGCTATGGCCTTCAGTTGTTTATTTTTCTTACTAGTTGTTCGTTGCTGATTTCATTCCATATTTGTTTTTTTTAACTCTTTTTTAAACCTGTTGTACTACCTCGTTTATTTCCATGTTACTTAATATGTCTTCCTCTCCATATTATTTTGTTCCAATTCCTCTTAGGGGCGGTCTCTTTCATTCTTTAATTTGCTGAATTAATCTTGCAAATTATTCCCTTTCTAATTTCTTTTAGTTAATCTCTTTAAACTACTCACTTTCCTTGCTTCCTTAGTATATTGAAATCTGTCCTTTTCTATTTTCATGTGTAAACTTCTATTCTATCTGTTTATTCAAATCCCTCTCAAAATATATTATTTACTTCCTATACGTTCTCATTAATATCTTTGTTTGTTATTTTTTCTTTTTTAGCAAGGATCTTCATACAATTTCATCAGTCCTTGCCTAATTTTCCACCCTCTTAGCTGGTATATATGTAAAGTATTTTTTTTTAAGTTCCACTCGCATTTTTGTGATAAATCTCCATTATTCAAATCCTTTTCTCGTTATCTTTTAGCTTTTGGTATTTATATTTTTTCCTTTTCTACATTTTTGAAGAGGCCTTATCATTTCTGAAATTCCTTTCTTAAATCTTTTCTTTCTAAATAATTTATCTCAATTTTTTTAAATTCCGCCTTGTTCATCATTCGTATACCCTTCCTTTCATACTCAGTTTTTATTTTTACTCTATTAATTTTTTTATTGCACTTTTCTCTTTTTATTCTTTCTTTTCCTATTTCTCTCTTTATTCATAACCTTCCTTTCTAAGTCTTTTTATTACCCTTGTTCTCATATCCGTCTTTTCTTTATTTCTTCCTTCATTTTTTTCAATCTTTCTTTCAACTCCCTTTCTCATCTAGTTTAGTTATTATTATTATTATTATTATTATTATTATTATTATTATTATTATTATTATTATTATTATTATTATTATTATAATTTTGCTTAATTCTTTCTTTCTTTTTTCCCTTTTGAAATACCTTAATTCCTTTATATATAGATATGTTTTATTTTTTATTTCCGCCGTTTTGAATTTTTCTTACAAACTTTCTTGAATCTTTGGGGTATTCTTTTTTTTCATATCGTCTTGGTAGCAATAAAATAATAGCAAACTAAAAAAACACGGGAACACTTTTTGTTGTTAGTGAAGACGTGTTTCGACATAACTAATGCTATCTTCAGTTTATTGAGAATATTGAAAATGATGCTATATATATAGGCAACTACAAAGAAAATCGATCACATAGTAAGATAAAGACAACAAAATATAATATAAAACTACAAAGAAACTCGATCACATACTAAGATAAAGACAACAAAATATAATATAAAACTACAAAGAAACTCCATCACATACTAAGATAAAGACAACAAAATATAATATAAAACTACAAAGAAACTCAATCACATACTAAGATAAAGAAAACAAAATATAATATAAAACTACAAAGAAACTCAATCACATACTAAGATAAAGAAAACAAAATATAATATAAAACTACAAAGAAACTCGATCACATACTAAGATAAAGAAAACAAAATATAATATAAAACTACAAAGAAACTCGATCACATACTAAGATAAAGACAACAAAATATAATATAAAACAACAAAGAAACTCGATCACATACTAAGATAAAGACAACAAAATATCATATAAAACTACAAAGAAACTCGATCACATACTAAGATAAAGACAACAAAATATAATATAAAACAACAAAGAAACTCGATCACATACTAAGATAAAGACAACAAAATATAATATAAAACTACAAAGAAACTCGATCACATACTAAGATAAAGACAACAAAATATAATATAAAACTACAAAGAAACTCGATCACATACTAAGATAAAGAAAACAAAATATAATATAAAACTACAAAGAAACTCGATCACATACTAAGATAAAGAAAACAAAATATAATATAAAACAACAAAGAAACTCGATCACATACTAA
Source organism: Cladopsammia gracilis (assembly GCA_022457155.1). Taxonomy (NCBI): domain Eukaryota; kingdom Metazoa; phylum Cnidaria; class Anthozoa; order Scleractinia; family Dendrophylliidae; genus Cladopsammia; species Cladopsammia gracilis. Next base: position 128,880 of record JAJGOT010000510.1, on the reverse strand, counting down.
GATAAAGACAACAAAATATAATATAAAACTACAAAGAAACTCGATCACATACTAAGATAAAGAAAACAAAATATAATATAAAACTACAAAGAAACTCGATCACATACTAAGATAAAGAAAACAAAATATAATATAAAACTACAAAGAAACTCGATCACATACTAAGATAAAGACAACAAAATATAATATAAAACTACAAAGAAACTCGATCACATACTTAGATAAAGACAACAAAATATGATATAAAACAAAATATAATATAAAACAAAACAAAACTGGTATAAAACAAAATATAATATAAAACCTTTGCAAAGTGTCTGGTTCTGTCTGATTTTGATTTTGTTATTCCATTCTTTCTTAATTTTTCAGTAAAACTATATTTATTTCCATTTTCAATATATTTTTACTGATCAATCTATTTTACTGAATAATTCTTTATTAAATCTTTTTTAAACATTTCCTTAACTTTTTATCTCTCTTAATTGTCCTTTTCTTTTCTTTATTTCTTGCTCATGTCTTCTTTTTTTTTTGGAAAGTCCATTCTCTTCAGAATTTGATTCATTTCTTTTCACATTTTTAAATCAATCTTTGCTATCAATACCTTACTTTTTATTTTTTAATCTAACCTCTCTCATATCATTGTCTTTTTATATCTAAACGTCTTTATTCTTTTCTTCCCTTTGGTTCTTTTTTCACTTAGTGTAATAGCTTATCTACCATTTTTTTTTTGATATTCCTTCCTTCCTTTTTTGTATTTTTATTTCTTTTCTCCTGTCTCTTATTTCCACATTTGTTGTAACACAGTTCTGTTTTTTAACTTTTTTTTCAAACTTTTGTTCAGCTCTTTCATATTTATATCGTTTTCATTGTTCATTTTTTCACGCCTTTATTGATGTTTTATTTAGCCTGCCCAGTTGGTTCCTGTTTAGAATATGTCGAGGACGCGTGCGTCCTCGGGAAATTACGCTCTACTGAAAAACAGGCGCCTTCTATGCAGGCTGATATGTAAGTACAGCTGCCACAATTCTCGTCAGAGAGCAGCTCCCCCGGATCAACGACCATCCTCACGAAACCTTTTTTTTATCACAAATACTCTTATCATGATCTTTGGTATTTTGCATGCTTCCATAGGTTGAGAGACTGAGTTTCAACTGTATCTGTTTTAAAGACTTTTTTTAGGTTATTAACTTTATAACCTTTTTTCAGCGTTTTTCGGATCCTCCAAAAATGTTGGCGACTGCTCGTCACCAGCATTTAAAAAAACCTCAGGACGCTTTGGCCGTGTGGGTGGAGGACTTGCGCAAGGACAGCTTTAAACTTTGTCTCAGGGAAACTAAGATTTTTGATGGACTTCATAAAAACATAAAAGTTGTAAGTAAATTCCATTTACTTCTTATGTTATTACTCACGCAAAGTACTGCTATTCAAGTTGTCACGAAACGCTTCGTTTTGAAAATGTTACTAAGTGATTATTACTTGCAATATTACTTGCAATATTTGTTTCTGTATTTGAAGTGGCGTGCCTGTGAAATAGCTTGATAGCTAAGTGCTCGTCCACTATAAACAACATTTATTTGTATTTTTTGTATTTTTTTGACCATACATATAATGCATGTAGCAAAACCAACAAAGAAATTGAAAACAATATTTTACCATCGTTTTAGGTCGTCTCTAATATTATTTAAATTAGCAAGCACAATGATCTCTTTTAAGATTATTACTTTGTAGGTTAGCTGGATATTTAACTCTTTTTGCGACAATGTATATCCCTTTATTCAAACGTAGATTGATCTAAATTGATCTAAAACTTACCTAGATCCCACCAGAAGCACACTGTTGCTTTCCCTCTGAAAATGCCACAATAATTTGGAGTTACAACACATCAAGATTACTATTGCATCCAATTTCGCGACTGATCACACTCAGTTCTGAGCTAATACGAAAAGAAAGTTATTTCGGCGGGTTTCCTTGAATAGGCCATTTGCACGATGACATCATTTGACTACTACTACCAGAATCCTTCAGTTTTTTGTTTTCTAGTGCAAATTAGGGCTATTGTTATTTAAACCGCACTGGGATTACAAAATTTAGATAAGAAAGGAAAAACGAAATGAATTCTGGTAGTAGTAGTCAAATGACGTCATCGTGCAAATGGCCTATTGGCAGCTTCTTGACTATGTCATGAAGAATTTCAAGCTGACTATTATATAACATTGCTGATAGCTTCTATTTTTCTTCAGGACTGGATAGCATTTACTAAACTGAGGACTGCGAACTTTACCTTGAGCGATATTCTTGTGTTTACATACAACAACTCCCCACTAAATAAACAAGATAACAACGCTTTCTGTCAAGTAAAGTCATTTCATGCTCTTTAGTTCTGTTGTTTTTACATTGTACGTTTCTCCTCTTTCCTTACCCCTATTCAGACCGGGGAATGAGTGAAAATAGGTCGCGCTCACTTTTGAACGTTTATGCACTTAAAAGCATTTAACCAATACCACCAAATATCGTGACTTTTTATGAAATGTTCTGGAAACACTTTAGTGCGACAGATTTCTGTTCATGACGTGTGACGTTTCCAGAGCAACAATATTTTCACAAACATGTTAACCCAAATTTTGAACAAAACATTTTTAACTTGCTTGTAATAAATTTTACAATTTAAAATTATTTTATTTAGCATTTGTATTTTATTTTTGATTGATTTTGACTCAATTTTGGCGCTTTTGTATCATGTTGAAAATCCAAGATGGAGGATCCAAGATGGAGGATCCAAGATGGTGGAAACAAGATGGCGGCCATTTGGAATGATGACGTAATTCCCGCGACATATAACGTCATCACTTCACGTCACCTACCTTAACTTGGGCATCATATCCATAGCTTTAACATCCTTAAAGTTATGGGGTTTGGGGGGGGGGAGAGGGGGATAGGGGGCGGGAGAGAAGGAGATAGGGGCGGGGGGAGAGGGAGATAGAGGGCGGGGAGAGAGGGGAGGGAATCCGCATCCTTGGTCCTAGAAGACAAACAAGCCTGGTCTGAATAGAGTTAATTGGAATCTCTAAATAGATACAAATTAGATCTTCTCCTAGAAAAAACTTCAAACGCTTTGCATGTGACCAAATTTAGACAGGAGAAGTGGGTGCATATATGATGATCTTTCAAGGGCATTTCCACGCCAACTATTGACCAAAGATACCATATGTAGCATAACTTAAGAGAAAAAAATCTTATTTAACTTAATGAGCTATATTATTTTTATTTTACAGAAAATAAAGTTCAAAGATGCATTCTTTGCCCCTCCGATCGTTGTGGTGTCGCCAGGACTCAGTTATAATAACAACAATTCACGCTTCTCTAGATCCGGAACATGTGACGCAGTTACTGCGTGGGTTGAGGTTAGCAAACAAAATATCCTCATGTTTGATGAAATGTCTTGCCACGTTAACTCCATTAGGTTTGTTTTATTGCGTTGAGAAAATGATGAGTTTAATTTCTTAATTTTCAATTTTAATGCAAAAATCTTTCTTGTGTTTCGATACAGATACAAACGTTGAGAAACTTCAAAGTTATCACGTCAGTTTAGTAAATTATTTTATATCGTTGGTGATATTTCCACATTACTGTAATCAAATGTCTACTCGATGAAGTTCAAATTTAAGATTTTGATTTTTTCACTTTTTATTTATATTTTCGCGTCTAAAACCACCCTTACAGTTACAGTGGCGCTAGTGAAACAAAATACCTGAATATCGTCAACATATTTGTTAATTCAGTTTTTTATATGCATAGCATACGTCTACAAACGAAACCAAAGTTTGTGTGAGAAGCTACAACAATAACGCCAACAATAAGGATATCATAAAAGTCGATTACGTTGTTATTGGAGGTAAGAATAGCTGTAAAAGAGTTAGTGCGGCTATCAAATGACACGCCAACTCTCAAGTTCAAAATTGAACCAACATTTTCGATTTTGACTTCCGCAGTTATCATAGCGGACGTATCAGAAAACAAGGATGTTTAACTTGACTTAACTCGTTTGAACTTCAGAGCTCGCGAGTTATTGAAAGACGCAATAATTTACAGTAGTGTAGCATTGACTTTAACAGCAAAGTCAGCAATCACAGGTAATATAGTATTAGAATACACTTGCCCCATATTTTACGAAGAGGATGTATCCTTTGACGAGTTTAGTCGTAAGGCATGGTAAGTCACTCGACATTCTTTTATCAAAAGGTGTATAAAATTCATCAATTTCTTGCCCATTCGAAGTTTGAATGGCTGAACGCCTCATTGACCTATATTGGTGTCCTGACATTTTATTTGGGCTGGCTGCTAATTTTATCTGCTTATATTTATTTGTTTTCTTTCAGACTTGGATCCTTGTATAGATGTGACATGTCATTATCATAGTCTATGTAAGGCTTTTGGACCCCATGATGCACGCTGCGTGTGTGTGGACAGTTGTCCATCTTACCAAGAACCCATCTGTTCTTCAAATGGCACAACATACGATAATAAATGTTTGTTTGAACATGAGGTTTGTCTGCTTCGACTGAACTTCACCGTTCAACACCCTGGTAGCTGTGAAGGTTAGCCCAATTGTTTTGGAAACGCTATATTCTTCCTTTCATGCCCTTTTGATGAAGGCGAAGCGATCTTTGCGACCGTATCAAATTATTTAGAATACGTCATATTAGCTGTAACTTTAACATTAAACAATTCCAAAGAGAATCGGGAAGCAAAGTGGGGGACGCACTTAAAAATAGTTTGTGTTAGTGCTCGTTACATTTTTTAATAAAACATAATTGTTTTATAGAAAAAAATTAATCAGCTGATGTTTTACCTTCGTGTCACCTAAAATAGAGTTCCTACCATTTACGAAAGTATTTCACTCCTGCTCCTCATTTATCTTCCGGCTTTCCTTTTTTTCTAGGATTTCCTTTTCAACGCGGTCGTCGCCACATGCCCCATATTCCGTCTTTGGGTTACTCTCACTGTCAAGCAATTCGTTTCAAGCCTTTTGTGTTTTATCCTGACAAATCCATTCAAGTACAGATCACTGTCAATCATATGGATACCAGTGACATGTCATATGTCCATGATGCTGCTGTATCGTGGGTTGAAAATGTGAATAATGATGGCTTCACTGCTTGTGTGATGGCGGCAGGTTATAACGAGCGAAAGTCGTATGCTAACGTGACAGTTGACTGGATGGCGTACCAAGGTGCTCCAGTGGGTGGCGTGGCAAGTGAGGTGCGCATGTCACAGTGGTGGACTGGAACTACTTGTGAAACAGTACAATTTCCCGCAGTAAGTGGATTTTTTTTTTGCTGTTCGCTTTTCAATTCATAACACAGCTATTAAACAGTGAACAACAAGTCAAGAAATTGTTACATTTATTACTTAAGGTACAGTAAAATGAGTATTATTCAAGAAACTCTCCTTTTGTCCAAAAGATTTAGCAACATTCCATTTTATTCGCCCATTTTAAGAATTTCAAACATGCGCTTCTTCTTCGGACTAAAACTAAAAAGATAAAAATATGATAACTACCCTTTCGCCAATTTTTTTTATTCGGAAAAAACATACTTACGTTTTAAGACAAATGGCTAATCTTTCGATAGATTATAAAAATCTCTTCTTTTTTTCGCACCCAGAAAATTCGCCGATCTCTTAAAGGTAGGCCCGGGAGTGAGGAGTTTTGTTATGATTTGTAGAATAGGTTATCGTTTGTGAAGAAATGTTCAGCCATCACTCAAGGATCAAAGGTTTGCCTTTCTTTGCAAAGCTTAAAATAGAAATTTAAAGTTTTTAGTGTAATGTATCTTTTATCAGATGCAGGGCCCTACGGATACCAGCCTTGAGCTGAAAGGGCCACCCTGATTACTACTACTGCTACTGCTACTACTACTACTACTACCACTACCACTACCACTGCCACTGCCACTGCCACTGCCACTGCCACTGCCACTGCCACTGCCACTGCCACTGCCACTGCCACTGCCACTGCCACTGCCACTGCCACTGCCACTGCCACTGCCACTGCCACTGCCACTGCCACTGCCACTGCCACTGCCACTGCCACTGCCACTGCCACTGCCACTGCCACTGCCACTGCCACTGCCACTGCCACTGCCACTGCCACTGCCACTGCCACTGCCACTGCCACTGCCACTGCCACTGCCACTGCCACTGCCACTGCCACTGCCACTACCACTACCACTACCACTACCACTGTCACTGTCACTGTCACTGCCACTGCCACTGCCACTGCCACTGCCACTGCCACTGCCACTGCCACTGCCACTGCCACTGCCACTGTCAATGCCACTGCCACTGCCACTGCCACTGCCACTACCACTACCACTACCACTACCACTACCACTGCCACTGTCACTGTCACTGTCACTGCCACTGCCACAGCCACAGCCACTGCCACTGCCACTACTACTACTACTACTACTACTTCTACTACTACTACTACTACTACTACTACTACTACTACTACTACTAAAATAGCATCAGCAATAAATTGAATGGTATTACATTACTTACATTTCAGTGTGCATCATGTCTCGTTTCTAATTTTCCAGGGAAAATTTTCAGTCAAACCTTCGGTGTTTGTGACTGCTAAACATCATAATCTAGGACTGAAACGTGACGCTGCTAGTGTGTGGGTTGAAGATGTCACGCAATCATCCTGTAAAATTTGTATGAGAGAATTACAAAATTATGCAGGATCACATAAAGATGTTCTTGTTGTAAGTAATGTCGCACGATACCTTTGCATGTGTGTTAGTAGTACTATAAGTATGAACTTAAAGTTGTTATGGATTAGGTGGATTAGGTGCCATGGATTAGGTGGATTAGGTGCCTAGGTGATGACGTAATTTAGTTTAGTTAACTTGTTAATGAATATTAATAAACGGATTCCCTTTTCATGACGTCATTAAGGGAATGCCTTTTGTGTTATCCTTGCATACTAATTTGGATTTCCTGCATACTAATTTGGATTTCCGCGTCCTTTTCAAAACAATAGGCTGGTCTAAACAAACCCGCTTTATACCAATTCACTTCAAAACAAAACACAACTGACACAGATATCCTTTACAGACATAGATCAAAACATGCCTTCTCAATTAGTTTAAGGCCTGGTTCAAGGGCTTTGACCAGGAAAAAACGGTTTATTCGTAATAACGTTTACAAACGGAATGGAACTTAATCGAAATTTCGCACATAGAAAGATATTATCGTCCATAACAGTTTTAAGTATAATAAGCTTTGGCATAGGTCACGTGACATGTTACGTGGTCATTTTTCTTAAAATAGCAAATATTTGACGAATTGGTGTCGGGTTTTAGGCCCAGTTCAAACGTTGAACTTCACATGTGCCGAACCTAATGCAAATGAGCAAAATCTATTGTTCTTGCTAATTTGCATTAGGTTCGGCACATGTGAAGTTCGACGTTTGAACTGGGCCTAAGAGAAAACATCAATTAAAAATGCTTACCTCATGCAGATTAAATATCTCCAGCCCTTCACGTTTGGAATGAGTGTCCATTAATCTTTAAAAAAAATATATGAGGACAAAGGTCATTTTTCAGTCCAAAATTCAACCTATAATTATTTATGACTGTAATTTAAAGACTTGAGGACAATCATTCCAAACATAGAAGGTTAAATGTGTTAAACCTCCATCGGAAAAGCTAATTTATTTAACTATACAAAGAAAATTCGCTACCAAATCGCCGACTTACGTAATTTTAAAATTTTGATCAAACTTTTGCGTTAAGGCAATAGAAAACATCAAGATAACCATTCAGGGAAAAATTCATTTTGATCTAAGTTTTCTCGGCGAAGATATTACGTGTCAACCATATTTTCCGAACACATTTTAAACCCCGGCCTTAAACTGCTTGAGATTGACTAGGACTCGAACCTGGATTACTGCGGCCACAACGCAGTGTCCTAACCTCTAGACCATCAAAGCTGTGCCGATACTATAGCTGCTTAAAACTATAATAAGAGGGTTCCGAAACATTCAAGTTTAGAATCAATAAAATTGCGCGGTATAAAAACACCTTAAAAAATCTTATTCGTTTTTACCATAACATTCTTATAGCCGCTACATCGCTAGACTCTATGTGGCCATCACCCCCTTTAAGTTTTTATGACATGACTTTACCGGTAGCTTCAAAGTTCAAACTTTTAATTATGCGAACAATGAACTATAAATTTGCATGGACGATTAGCACCTCGGCCGGAAAGATAAACAAAGCAGCCAATTACATGCGCCTGCTAAAACAATAAACCCACACTTTGTTTAAGTTCAAAATATATTTATTGATTGCATAATTATACAGGCAGATGGAAAGGAAAAGACATAGTTGGTTTTTTAGTCTCTTTGATCGGATTTATACAAAGTACTCTTTGATTCCTTTAGTCTTCTGTGCCTCACCGCACTGCAATCATTATAAAATCCGGTGTAATAATTTGTTTTTATTGATGTTGTTAATTTCAGAATTGGTTGGCGTTTTCATATCTTGACAAACCTCCCTTTTCAGAACATAACTCGATCCACTTCGCGAATGATAAACCTCCTGTTGGCAGTCATAACAATGCTTACTGCAAGGTAATTATCCTTGTTCATATCACAGTTCAATTAATTAATTTTGTAGAATAATATTACAGTTGAGGCGATCATACCAGCCTTTCATCCCCTCATTAAATCACAACTTCTCTTCATTTTATTCCACTTGCAAACTTGATGGTAGGGGAGTAATCAAAAGAAATACAGCTTCAATTATAAAGTTATTTTGATTATAACTGAATTATGCTGGTAAAATAATGTTTTTCTCCTATAATTAGATGGGTCCTTGCAAAGCAAATAAATAAATTCAGATTAAAACAGCCACTACAAGTTAATTTACGATATCGGTAACATTTTTTTTTTGGAACGGTGTCCCTTTTCTTCCCTCCCTTTCCCTTCAATGTTGATGTTCAGGATGTTAGAGTCCAAAAAAAATTATGCCAATGCCACATTGGGGAAAGAGAAGCAACAATGGGGGAGACGTGATGGCCGCACCTGCTCTACATTTCTAACTGACACATCTGAACGTTTCGTGAAGTGTTTCAAGTAATTACCTTTTGTATTGTAACTTGAAATTATCTTTCCTTTCTCTTTACAGAGCATGACCTTTGCCAAAGTTTACAACGCAACCCCGCATATCTTTGTCTCTGCCAATCATTCGACAAAAAGAGGGAATGTAAAACCAATTCATAATAGCATAGCTGCTTGGGTAGAGGTAGGATAATTGATGGTTTCTCTGAATGCCAATAACAAGTCAGTGTGTGCTTGTTTATTCGAAAAGGCTGTAAATGTGGGGCATACAAGTATACAACGAGGATCCAATAGACCCTTTTACCTGGGCGTGTTTCTTTACCCTTTTCAGATCATATATGATTCTACTCTATGGAATTGGTTCTTACAAAGTTTATCATATCCACATGTAAGGCATAATTTTTTAGAAAAATAAATGAACATTATGCTGTAGAAAACGTCACGTGATGTGAAATTAGTAAATAACACACCCGAGTGAAAAGGTCTTTGAATTTTGGTGGATGACCCGTGAATTGCTCAATGTTCTTAGATGTGAGGCCGGGCTTTTTCAATCTGGCATAGCTCAGGATGAACCGAGGTTACCATCCTTCATACACTGATGTGCACTCACTGTATTCTTTGTTCCTTTTATTTTACAGTTTATTAATAAGATTGGGTTCCGTGTTTGTGTAAAAGAATTATATGAAGCAAAATACGATCCGCTGTCCATATCGTACACAGTTTTGTCAGGTAGGGGCTCAGTTATAATACTACATAGGATGAGAAAAACCTACACCTTTTTAATTTACCCCATGTTTGTTTCTAATCTTCATTTTACTTTCTTTCGTCTGAAAGCGCTTAGTTAATTTTTTTTTATAAACACGCAGACATTTGTCCACCTGGATGGGGTTATTTCAATGGCTACTGCTACTTAACAAGCTCTGTATGCGCGCCATGGCTGACCGCTGTGATGAACTGTTCAGCGATGGACTCACATCTGGTGACAGTTCACAACCAAGAAGAAAATGTTTACATTCAACACTGTCACAATGGAGAGAGATCATGGATTGGACTGAATGACCGAAGCGTTGAAGGATCGTTTGTGTGGACAAACAAAGAAATAAGCAGTTTTAAGTTCTGGGCTCCGCAACAACCAAACGACTGGAAAAACGAAGACTGTGTACACACCCTTGGTGCCAAGAATGGCTACACCTGGAATGATGTGTCGTGTGATAAATGTTATAACTTTACTTGTTTCAAAGGTAAAAGACACCATTTGATTTGGGGTACAAGGAATAAGTTTCCTTTGTTCTGTACTGCATTTCTATTTCTCGATTGATGTGAGTAGGCAGGAATGTGAGTAGGCAGGGATGTCAGTTCAGGATTATCTACAAGGTTTTTGCATATTGAACGTTTTACCGTATGTTAACGACCTTTTAACAAATAAGCACCGTCCCATATCAATTCCTATTTTGACGATTTTAAGGATTAATAATATATAATGTATGACTTAGTCGTGTTATCGTCTTCAGAAATTGACGAGTGCACTAATAAGTACCACAGATGCCATGTGAATGCTGCTTGTCAGAATACCGTGGGCTCGTACATTTGCACTTGCAAAGCTGGATTCTCTGGAAATGGAAATAATTGCTTTGGTAACTATAATTATCTATTTTAGTTATTGTAATCTTTGCTTTATACCTGTCTGTCTGTGTGTCGGTACGTTCATTTTTCTGTTTGTTAAGTTGACCTAAAATGGAAGTAGCGTGTCTTCTATTGTACCAGTATATTTTTTTAGTAATTAAATATAGCGAAAACAACTTATTTAAAAGCTTAATTTCCAGCAAAATCAATGGAATTGTAATCTTTTCCCTCCTTTTTTAGATATAGACGAGTGTACAAACAAAACCCACAACTGTGATACGAAAGCTGTTTGCAACAATACTGAGGGGTCTTACAACTGCACTTGTAAACCGGGATATTCTGGCGATGGAAGGAAATGCATTGGTAACTGACAAATATTAACCACGTGCTGCAAAGTATTCAACCGCCAGTACAGAAACGGACTTCACCGGCTGTTGAATAATTCGGGCGATGTAGCAGCTCCCAGAAGATCTAACCAAATTGGTTCGCTAAAATAGAACGAGAAAAAATTGAAGCAAATACAATGAGTTGACAATGAAAACTATTGTTTGTTTTATCCAATCTCGACAGCTCTTCTGAGCAGCTGCTACCGTTGAATTCCCCTGCAACGTAAGCTACAATTGAGAAAACATTTTATACTCAAATATAACGTACATAATTTGCTACGGATACATTTGTACGAATTCTTTAATATCCCTCCGTCATTCTAATTATAGGGGCGATTTCTTATTGAAATTTAACCAAAAATGGCCTAAAGACTTGGCGTTATTTTGCTGCAAAAAAAAACACAAAACAAATGGAATTATTTACTTAACAATATCAGAATCCTGACAGGCAGCAAACAATTCATTAAGCAAATTCGCAAGTTTCACTTTGACAGCTCATAGTAGTTAGATAATTTTAAAATTTTAATTGTAATCATGAATTTATATCATATATTTCAATATATTTATAGTTGCAATTTCTGTTTGGTGTTTGTTGTTTCTGTTTGGTGCATCAAATTTCATTGCTTGATTTATGCTATTATCGATGCGATGTCACAGCACGTATATATAAAACATCATGTATTTGCGGGAAATGCTAAAAAAGAGAGTTATTTATTAAATATCCCGCTCGGAAACTGTAGTTGTAGGATCCTTAAAAGAACAAGAGAGCAACGGTGTCAGGTGAGGCGTTTTAAAGTTGTTATTAGGTCAGTATAGGTTGCTACTTGATCGGCGGCTGAACGGTGCTTTTTATCGGGCGTTTATCGTAGGAGCTTCTTGTTTGTGCAATATTGTGCGAATTTAAGATGATGAAATGTTACCAGAAATAACTAAACATAAGCTCTGGAAATAATCGTTGTAAGGAAGTTTTATTCAGAAAGACATGTACTAGGAGTTTAATATAACGATATTTTCTTGCGTGACAGCCGTTCAGCAAGCCGCGTTGGAATTTTTTGAATTTTTATTGTCGCCGCGTCGCTTTAAGCGGGCCAAAAAAGACAACTAGAAAGATTAAGCTTCAACTTGACTAACAGTCTTGTACAGAAATTTATGTACTAGGATTTTTATAGGCCTCCGAAGTTGACCCAAATTTTACCTCGAGCAAGAACACCCGAAGGTCATAATTTACGACGGGTCAATAAGCAGACTTAAAATTAAAAACATTACATGTATTTTACATTTTAGGGAAGAGTAAAGGATTGTTTACTAAGTCAGGAAATGGCAAACCGAGAAAGTTTCTCGTTGTTGCGTACGGACTTGCTGAAGTTGCACGATGTTTCATCGTTTTCCGGGGGGTCAAGCGACCGTCTAGCCGTGTCTTTTTTATTTTTCGCAAAAACAAAAAAGGGGTGGAACTTTTAAATGAGATTTTTGAAAACAGTTCACCCAGGAGGTCTTTTAGGTGAAATAAAATGAATTATGAAATTTCGGTTCTGTCGCCGGATTCTTGATATTTACGGGCAGGAGCTCTTAACATTTCTTGATTTTGATGAATTTTGACTTAACTTTGGCGCTAGCTTTTCTAACATAATTGAAATCCAAGATGGCAGCCACTCGGAATTATGACGCATTCCTTGCGTCATATAAAGTCATCTAGTCACGTGTTGTACCGTAACTTAGACAGTTTTGGACGTTGGTTAAACCCGCTAAGTCTCACAGTAGCTTTTATTAATATTCTTGAAGTTACGGATGGGGTGGGGGATGGAGGAATCCGTCTACCCCGCCTTTTGTCCACGAAGATAAAAAGGCCCGGTACTCAGTGTAAGGTTAGACCAAACTTGAGCTTTAACTTCAATAAAACAAATATAGCAAAAACTATTTAACGATTTAAACTATTTAACAAAAGCTATTTTGTTATTGCAGCACTGACGCGAGGTCGAATTGCTCGTGATCCTGCTCAATCCTGCAAGAACATCAGAGACTTGGGTACCTCCAAAGGAGATGGGGAGTACTGGATCGACCCTGGGAAAACTGGAAACCCTTTAAAAGTCTATTGTGACATGACAACTGACGGAGGTGAGGTTTACTTCCGTAAAGTCAAGCTTTAGTTACACACGGTATCAATTTGTACAAAATATGCTCTTCCATCAAGTTGTGTGGTTACATAAAAATATTATAAAATTAAACTAGAATCCACTTTATGCCTTATATACTAAAATATGTTACATAATTGGGTAAAATATATATAACTAAGCTATAAATAAAAGAGGAAAGAACGGGGATATGACAGCAATAAATATCTAAAATAGTGTAGATTTGACTGCTTAAATTAAGTTTCGGATGAGAGGCTGTTCCAGAAGTTCCAGCTAGTTCCAGAAAGTGTTCTAGCTATGGGTCTCAGCTAATAGCCGGGATTCAATCGGCTTATAGATTAGGTAAATAAAAACGGTTTGAGTATCGAGGGCAAACAATTACGAAACCAGGAATAAGCACATACAATTGCAGAGAAGAACTTAAATGTACTTCGTAAGAGTAAGTCTCGAATTAGTCCACCTTGTGGTCACCAACCTTGAGCGTGCTTATCCTTGCAAACGTGCACACATTTGCATGTACAAATATGAGTAACAAAAAAAAACAGGGAACTGACGGACAGCAAACCACAACTCAAAGCCTTTGGCCGGAGCAAAAAGCCATTATATAAAGGAAAGCGTGTAAACCGTGGAGCAGGCTATGACCTGGAAGGGTACAGCGACTACCACATTATGTCAGTAAAAAAAAAATCACTCGATCGCTCGCTCATTCGACTTTTAACGTTTGATGGTAACTCCGCTGACCAGTGCATTACGCCATCCAGTTGTCTCGTTTCACACAATGCATATTTATGTCACGCTTAGATGATGTAATGATTTAAATATGTTTACTCTTCAATTCTTTGACTTAAGCAAAGGCCTTCTCCTGACCAAATATGAAGAAATCCGAAAATTCAGAATTCGCCGTCAAAATTGGATTTTCGGATTTCTTCATATTTGGTCAGGAGAAGGCCTTTGCTGACCTATTTACGAAAATTAATTTAAACTTTGCGAAGACTTTTCGTTTTCGAGAAATCCGCCAAAAACTTAAATGCCGTGTTCAGGTCGCAGGCGCTATTAAATTTGCAGAGATTTGCTGCATATTTAAATGGTTCGGGAAGAAAGATGCCTTAACGTATGGAAATGATTCTTTGCAGTTAAGTGAGCAACCCTTTGAGGGCATAGTGATGTAAAAATATTGGAAGAAGATACATTTTTACATGTCTTTTCGAAAACCCGAACATTCCAATTTTCAGCACTTTGGTAAACACTCGAAAATGAGGAAACTTCTCTGGCATAAATCCTTTCCTGGTACATCGAATTTTACAATGAAAGTTATACTAGCAGAAAGCTGAGTTACTGTACTGCAATATATCTACTAGCAGTAATCACAGATCATGGAGACGCGTTCGAAGGAAATGAGCCCCTGAAAAAAACCAATAGGGGCGGCCATTTGGAAGACCGTCTACCAAAAAATCTCAAATTTGTCTCCAACACGAAATTAGGATTGCGTTCTTGGAACGCGAAAATCTACCTTGGGTTATTGAGACAAGTAAACGTTGAGACAAGTAAACACACAGGCAATTTTCATAAATTTTCTTCAAAAGTTGAGACAGTGAGTCACGCAAGCACAAGTAAACACATTTCAAATACATTTAGCTTATTGCGTATGCCCTTTTCTAGCTGTTGTATTTCTCGTTTATAATTAATTTCACGGTTCTTTTTGTTCACTTCTCATAAAATAGTGTCTACTCTAAGAGGCGGAGAGTTTTATTCGGTCCTTGTTACAGTTCAAAATTATCTGATTATTATACCCACAAATATTGATTTTAGAATTGACGGAAATAAACGGTAATGTGAATACTACATAAATTATGTTAATGCTACCACAGGAAGCGATAACTTTTATATATGTTACTTGCCACCGGCTTAATACATTTTTTACCACAATTGCCGCTAAACTCGCAATCTGATTGGTCGACATGAGTGGTAAATGAGAGTCCAGACAACGGTGCTGACGCTAACATCACGTGCGCTTGAAAACAACTAATCGGATTGCGAGAAAGTTATAGACAACGCTTGCTTTTTCTTTGCTGTCACGTTTTGTAACAAGACTTCGATTTTTTCTTGTATTTTTTCTAAATATTGTTGTAAAAAACAAATTTACACCGGTTTCCCGTGGTGTGGACTCTTATTTACCACGATTTACGTCATCACATGGTCAAAATTTGTTGCTGACTCACTCGGCTGCGCCTCGTGAGTCCACAACATTTTGACCATGTGATGACGTAAATCGTGGTAAATAAGAGTCCACACCACGGAAAACCGGTGTAAATTTGTTAGATGCCATTTCCACGATTTTAATACACCTCCAATAAGAACTATGAAAATTTAATAAATTGTTCAAAATTAATAAATACATGAACACTTTAAAGAAGTCGAGTCGACATTTCTTTAATTTACTTTATTTTAGTAATTCTGGCATCCTCGGGACAGCAACGTCATCCCATTCCATTCCTATAATTCCTTGGGGATAATTTCGCGTCGTGTTCAGTTCTATTTGGGGATCATTTGGCGTCGGGATCATTCTGCGTCATGTTTAGTTCTATTTGGGGATCATTTCGCGTTCGGGATCATTTTGCGTCGGGGATCATTTTGCGTCGTGTACAGTTCTCGATATTTACAGACAGCCGCTCTTAAAACAGATCTGTGGACTTCGAACGGATTTTTCAAGATTTTGGTAAATGCTAAAGCACAACACCACCTTTATCAGATTTCCGTTTAAACATAACCGAAAGAATAAAAATAAAAAATAAACAAACCGGTCTTTACCGGGATTCGACTACGAGCCAACGAGTCCGGTGGTGCTGGTTGAGAAATACAGCGCCCTACACCAATGGACCAGCAAATACACAAATGTGTGATTGGTGTGGTTAAATTTTAGTGCAACTCTCGCGGGCCGAAGGCCAGCTCGCGTAGCCCCATACTCATAGAATCTATGCCCGTCCTTTTTCATGGTCATGGCTAGCGAAATGTTTCGCGGGCGCGCGTCCGTAACATGTGTGTCGGTGCGTGCGTCGAACCGTCGCGCAAGGTTAGCTCGCGGCGCGTATGACGTCACACAACATCAGGGATCTTAGCAGTTTTGAAACCAAAGCGAGGCTTTGTTTTTTCGCGCGGCTAGACGGCCGAATATCACGTCGGCTGGGAAAACACTTTTGATGTTTTGCTGTGTTTAGCGGAGAAAACCGTTTCAAATTAAAGTCGTCATTTGCCTGCAGTTTTTCGCGGATTGCTACTCAAGACAGGGATACTGACTAAGGGATACTCAGAAGTCGCTATAGTAGAAAAAGAAGAGCTTTCAGGGATAAAATCTTACTTCGAGGAACTTCATACGTTTTTGTCAATGCGGGAGCAATGCGGGGAGATGTTTCTCACTTCGGATTTCAGAACTGAAGAAGCGGAGATGTAAAGAATTTCCAGCGGTCGAGGGACTTAAAGGTAAAACAAATTACATTTTGCGATGGGAATTTATGTTGATGTCAATCTGTGATTGACTTTTTCTTTGTGTTCTCGTTAGTTTTGGAGAATTGTATATAAAACGTGCCCAAATTCAGTCGTTTTGATTTATTTCATCGAAGACAGCTTGGCTTCGATGCGCTATAAATGGTTCGCGTTTTGCTTTTAAACATCAACTTATGGAGATTTGAATAAACTTTTTCGAAAGAAGATTGTGTTCTCAAGCATGTTAAGGCATGGCTCGTCCGTTGGTGTAGACCCCCCGCGAAGTAAATTATTTTTTTCCTTTCGAAGTAATGCATTTTAGCCCCAAGAGTCACCAAAAGTATACAACAAACTGGATTTAGCGTCCCTAAATAACTTAAGGTTTGATTATTGTGGTCACGTGTCTGATGACGTCATAATTTGAACAAAAAGAAAACTTCAAATGGGGTAACGATGGTTAACTTAAGCCAAGAGAAAATCATAAGCAATTGTTTGCCTCAATGCATAAATACTATCCCTGGCCGGAATGGACAATTTTTGTATTTTATTAACAAGATATTAAGAGACAAAATATGACACGTGACCTGTTTTACGAAATAATCCTTTAACTGTAGATCATAGTCAACCATTCCGGCCAGATTCATATAGGGAAGAAGCATACAAATACGTTAACGGTTCAATTTATATCCATTATTTGCCATCTCGGCACCCCATTTTTAAATTTCTTTTTGTGTAGGAAAACAATCATAACAGGTCACGTGATGCAAATATATGCGACATTTAAAGTAAACAATGGTTCAAGGTTAACAAGTTTTATCCTGCTGCTAAGTTTGAGCCTGTTCAGGTGAATCACTTTAAAGTTATGATCGTTTTCAGGTTTTATGCAAATTAGGCTCTGAGCCATGCCTTAACATGCTTGAGTTTCCATTTTTATGCGTTTGCTCATTCATTACATAGGTTGAAAATCGTCTTTTAATATGCAAATGTTTGTGCAATTTTGATTTCCAAATCAGTTTCAACAACAACAACAACAACAAAAATCTTTATTAGTTATAGTTATTATAGAATTTATAATACTGGCCTGCAGGTAGCAAAAGCTAATCTTGGCAGGCCAGTGAAATTAATTACATGATCAGAAATCGCTACACACACCAATTTGTTGAACTAAAAAGAAAGGATCAAACAATAGAAAAAAAAGAAGAAGAAACAAAAAGGAAAAAAAAAAAAGAAGAGAAACAAGTGATTGTAATAAAAGAAAGAGAATTGTGAAAATATTAATTAGTTACTTTTTGATTTAACTTGAGAGATAATCTCGAGATAGTTTCTCGGGCAATTTTTGATACACAACAGGTGTATTTTATTCGGAAATTTTTTTTTGTTTTTTTTTTTGTGTGAACTTTTGTACGGTCTAAATGTACTGTGCAGACGGTCGCGTAATGCTGTTTTTTGAGAATTGCTAAAATTGAAAAAATAGCCCGATCGTCAATCTTAATTCTTGTGCTTCCGACCTTTCACCTTAGTTAAGTTTATCATCGGCTTTCTGTTCAGAGAGCTACGCTGTTGGGCTCAGCCTATCTATATATATTAATACTTGACCCGTGTTTATGTTGAAAAATTCATTTGAAGTCCTCAGATCGGTTATAATTTTCCACCAAGAGGCTCCAAACGGGATTTGCATTTGGACCCGGTTTAAAGACTACACTGGTCAGCGGAATTACAAATGAAAGTTTACAACCGATGGAAGGAGTGAAAATTTGCGTATTTGCGCCCGTCTGCGCTAAATCGTTCATTACGCTTTAAATAATTAAATAGTGTTCTAAACTGAGATTTTCAAACATCGAAATATGAGCTAACTTTGCTCCCCTTGCTAGAAATTTAGGATTACACCTATGATCCTACTTTTGGGCTCAATTTGCTTGTATATTTCTCTTAACATATCCGAACTCGTTCAAGTTTTGTTTCCCTTTGTGCTTTTGCGAGACAAGGTTTTTGGTTTGTGTAAATCGCCTTCATTTTAGGCATTTTAAGGCAGTGTACGGCCGTAACAGAATTTTAGAATTTTCACGAAATTAAAAAGTAATTTGAAAAAAATACCTTTATTATACCAAGTCAAGAGTCTCACCATAGACTTTTTATGGACAAAATATGAAGAACCTTGATCTCGTACTGATGTGCTAGAATTTCGTAATTTTAAACGGTATTCAGGATTTTTTTAAATATCCAAACGATTTCTATAAAAATCTTACTTAAATGTTCATATCTTTTTACCATGCCTATAAGAGGTTTTTTCTCAAAATTAAATCTCCTCGCAATTGATTTGATTCTTACATAATGAATTACCTTTTTTGTCCTGCTGCTCTTGTTGGACCAACAGCAGCTGAAACATTTTCGAATTGTTACACTTCACAGCTATCACATGACATGACTACAGATCCTTTTCTAATTTCAGGTGGATGGCTTCTTGTCTCCAGCATTGTGTTGCACAGCTCAACTCCTCCCTCTCAGTTGCCAGTAAAGACATCATACCGTGGAATCAGCAGCAAACAGATGTTTCTCACAAAAAGCGCCATGAAGGAACTGAGGAGGAAATTGTCTTTCACTCGAATAAGATTCTACTGTAAGAAACAGCGACCAGGACGAACATTTCACATCACCACGGCCGCTAACAGCAAAGGCGAAGCTGTGGTCCAGTATTTCAGCGGTCAGACAGATGCTTTTCCTGCCTCGTGTGGTTCGTTTGTGATAATGAAAAACGACAACTCGAGGTTAGCAAGAGTTTGTCAAAAGTGGGGATACGAAAGAGGTTCTTATTGGGTTGGTAAATGGGGGCATGACGGGTTGAATCACGAAAGCCGATTGTACAATCACGCTGCCTTTACGAAATGGGAATGCGATGATTATAATGCTGGAGTCTCTTCTGGTGATTTTTGGAAAGTCTTTGTTCGCTAGGAACTCGGTGGATGGATGCCACCGTCTTTCCTTTTTTACTGTTTTGATAAGGTATTATAATACCTTAAATAATAATAATAGTATAAATAGTATTAATAGTAATAAATATAAATAATATTAATAAATAAATATTAATAAATTAATATTAATAATAATTAATAACAATAATTAATAATTAATAATAATTAATAATTAATAATAATTAATAATTAATAATTAATAATAATAAATAATAATTTATAATAATTTATAATAATAATTATAATTATAATTATAATTATAATTTATAATAATAATTTATAATAATTAATAATTAATAATTAATAATTAATAATAATTAATATTAATTAATATTAATAAATAAATATTAACAAATAAATATTAATAATATAATTAATAGTATAAATAGTAATAGTTTAATAGTATAAATACTATTTCCAGTAGCAACATAAACGGGAGCTAAGCTTTTAGTAGTGGTAATGCTGAGCTTTGTGCTGCAAGTACAGTGATTATAAACATATCAAAGTGACAGCATTTTTGTTCAATTGTTGTTTTGGTTTACCCAGTTAACACAATATTTCCGCAAGAACCTTATTGTCAGTTTGTTATAAACTACCAGGAACTCATAAAACATCTTAAACGTTCAACTGTCTGTTGTATGTGTAAAAATGGACGCGTAACT
Source organism: Cladopsammia gracilis (assembly GCA_022457155.1). NCBI lineage: Eukaryota > Metazoa > Cnidaria > Anthozoa > Scleractinia > Dendrophylliidae > Cladopsammia > Cladopsammia gracilis. The sequence continues at coordinate 108,501 of JAJGOT010000510.1, read as the reverse complement.
ACACTGTGATTAGACTGTAAAACGCTTTAGACTGTAAGATGCTTTAAAGGCTAATGGCTATCCTTCATCACTCCCAGAAACAATTCCTTCACCGGAAGAATAAGTTCATATGTTCTTCGACTGGGCCGAGACATCAAACACATACTATGACTTTTCGTTTGCCTTCCTTATTTTAAAGGCCTTACTGAGCCACTCGCGAGATCACTTCGAAAAAACGGAATCCGAGTAGTCAGTAACCCCGTCAAGACACTACAACAAGAATTTCCTTCCGACCAATTCAGACCACCAATTGCTCTCCAAACTAATGTAGTCTGCAAGATCCTATGTACTGAGTGCACCTGAAACTATATTGGAGAATCGGGTAGATGTTTTACAACTCCAAAGAAAGAACACATTTGGAATGTTAAGAACGGTAACAAAGGCTCAAATATTTCTTAGCATGCTTGTTCTAACAATTAAATCGACTTTACAAACGCACAAGTGATTGATAAAGGTGACTACCGAGTATGAAACACTTTAGAGTCGTGGCATACTGCCATCACCAACGAAGCAGACAATAATTCAAAGCACCACCTAGACAGTATTCCATTCTTCTAAAAAAATGGATCCTTTTATTGTTGACTTTTTGTTAACATTCCGTTTCTCATTTTTTTTTTACACTTTTTACTGTATATATTGCTTTATTCATGTCATTTTTATTATTTCTTAACGGATACGAAAGGTCATTTTCAAATTATTTTAACCAGAGAACGTTTTTACAGTTTAACCATGTTCGTTATTTGGGCTTGTAACAAACGTGGCCACAGCCAAATTTATAAGTACGATATATAGAAGATGAGAGAAAGTTAGAACAAACTAGGCTAACCAATGAAATCGCTGGAGAAACATCTAATGTCCGCTCCGTTCAATCCTTTTACTCAAAGCAATTTTACCCCGGCGAAAAAATGAGCATATATTCTGTCACTTCAAATACAAGCCCGAGAAAGAGAGAAGTAAGTTTGTTACAAAGAAAAAACGGTCGTGGACAGTATTTCGACAAAACCTCTTCGCTTCTAATTTGCTGATACAGAATCGAAAGATATGTTTAAAACGTTTTCTACACGTATACTGTTTGCATGTTCTTAGCGGGATTTCCAAAACTAGAATTCATTGTTGACAAACTGTTGTAATGTCTATAATGTGAAACGACCAATCATCCGCAGAATAAAGGACTTTTTTGAGAGGGTTTGTTTTATTTTATTGAAACATTATCACAAAACTTTTCTTAACAGTAGATATAAATAACGCTACCAAGCTAACTTCTTCTACTTACGGTATTAAGGCTTGGCAACTATTTTGAAGAAAAAAACACACTTAGGTCGTGTTCTATTGGGATCAACCGTTTCAACCTAAACCGGTTTTGGTTGATTTGGTTGAGGTGTCCCAATAGAACACTTTTCAACCATTTTCGGTTTCAACCATTTCAACCAGGTTCAGAGCTGGTTGAAATGGTTGATCAACCAAACCAACCGAAAACGTTTTTTTCCCAATAGAACACGGGCTAAGCTTGAAACATCTTCGAATTGTTACCCTTCACACATTCAGTCCTACACGTTCTTTTAACTTTTCATATAAAATACTATACCTCATACAATATTGACCCCGACGTCGTTAGATCAAGAGATGTAGAGATCCACGCAAGTATAAGGCATTCATCGAGGTCTCATTTAAGTCACTGATGTAATCACCATATGCAGTACTATTTATTGTCGCCGTTCCGGTTATTTCCGATTATTCCGGTTATTCAGTCCCGGCTCAGCCTCAGCTTAAAAAATTAGACGTTCTTTTATAAAGAAAGGGAGTGTATGCCTGTTAAGAAATGGCTTGAAGATTACTAGCTCATTTAGTGAGGCTATTTCTCCGCTTCTTGTTAACTATTCAGCCAAGATCACATCATCTCAGCAAGCACGACTAACAGTTGGTCCCATTTCTTAGATTCCCGCTGGATTATTGAGCTGCAATCAGCAAAAACGCACAACCTAGGTTGATAGTTAGTCGCGGTTTTCAGCTTTCAGCTAAAAATATAACAGTTAGATTTCTGGCCATTCAGTCTCAGCTATTGATGAACACATTCACTCACTATCGCATATGTTGGCTAACAGTTACAATAAAAACCCGCATAAAAGAACACGTGTTTGGGGGGTTCAGGCTGATTTTGTTCTTATATATCGGGTGTTTTCTGCAAAGTCAGCCTGTTAAATACTGCATAGACTACCAAGAGATGAAATCAATGTGCAAACACAACGTTTTTTATTAATGGATGGAACTAACTTTAACTGCATTAATATGTAATATGTAATATGTAATATGTAATATGTAATATGTAATATGTAATATGTAATATGTAATATGTAATATGTAATATGTAATATGTAATATGTAATATGTAATATGTAATATGTAATATGTAATATGTAATATGTAATATGTAATATGTAATATGTAATATGTAATGCAGTATTACGGCATTGGGGGAGGGGTAGCAGTTCTGGTGATAAACAACACGAAAGTCAGCAAAAGTCAAGAAAATTCAAAATTGATCTACTTAGTACTGTACGCTAGTAGGTTATTCTAATGTAACTGGCAGCCATTTTTTTTATATAAGAACAATTTTCATTTTTCAGGCTGAATGTGTTCTTATGTATATGGTACTGTTTTGACCAAATTTCAGCCTGATTGTTCTTAGTCCACTTGTTCTTTTATGCGGGATTTTACTGTAGTCGTATTTCATTCATTCGTCGCTCAGGTGAAAGAGATTTCACCATATTCCGGAGGATGGGAGTTCCCTCATGTAATGTAAGGGTATTTGCGGAACCAAAGGGTATATTTTCAACCACTTAGGCTGAAAATGGCTTTATAATTTGACAATTTTGGGCTAAAAGTGGGCATGTTTTGCCTTCTAGTCCCCATCCCCGGGGGGGGGGGGGGGGGGGGGGGGGGGGCGGGAACTCCTATATAAAATTGACGGATAATCGGATAATTGGATAATCGTCGGAAATTTTAAAATTAAAGGAATCCTATATTTTTGTATTTGGGACTGAATGCAAAATTATAAGACCCCGAGACTCCAGCCAAAGCCCCACGGAAACAGGACAGCACATAACCAAAGCCCAACAGGACCGCAAATTGCAAGATTGCAAAAATACAGAACCACGGTACAATGGAGATGAGACCCAGAGTCCGAGAGGACAATAAGACAGAAGAAACAGGGAAATATAAATCGCATGGAAGATAAAGGGGAAAGAAAGGGATGTAAGCGCAACTGCAGGCCCCCAAGTGAAGGAGAAATGTAGAAACGCAAGAAGATGAATTGAAGAAGGAGTTAAAAAAACGCAATAATAATTTTGATTGAAAACAAACAAAACAAAAAACAAAACAAACCAAAACAAAAACAAACTAAAATTCTTGATCATTGAAAATTTGTAATTCATATAAGCTTACATGCACTTTAGTGAGCTCACTAAAAACTTATTAATAAACAACATGGATTGATAATATAAAAATAAATTTATCTGCTCAGAAGGTCTGTCATTCTCGTCAGGGGCACAGTGAACAGACCCGGTAGAGAGCGAGATTAATTTCAGCAAAACATTTCTAACCAAAATAATAATATGCCTTCGAGAGACAGCTAACCGTTCGATGAAATTTATGACTTATTTTCCAAATTTATTCGGTAAACTCTCTACCACACGTTTCAAACCGTGGTACCACAGCTGGCCCTACGTGTCTGAGCAGACTGTTATCAATCTATGTAGCTTGTTTACACGGTAAAACTAGTCTTTTACCTCAGAGTGTCCAGGCATTGAAGATGATTTGAGCTCTCTCCTTTGACTGATGCCGTGGTTCACTGGGCGACTGAAAAACTACAGACACGAGCGATCAAACGGAGACCACAAGTCATGTTTTCGATTGCAGATGCTAACTGTACTGGCTGAAGACTAAAAGCTGCTGAGCCATCCGTAAATAATAGTCATTTTTAACCCGTGATATACGCGCATGCGTAATGAACGGGTTCGGTAACGGCGACAGATATGCAAATGAGTCACTCACTCGCTCACTCCTTCCATCAGCTGTAAACTTAGTGACGTAATGCTTTGTTACGAATGCGTTTTGTAACAAGAACAGCGGGAATCAAGCGATAACAATAACTAAATTGGTGTAAACGAATATAAACAACAATAAGCTTAAAGATGTTTCGTATTTGGAGTCTTTAATGCAACGTTAAAATCGATCTAAAAGGAATTTTCAGCTGAGACACGCGTTTAGATGGTTATCTACCTTCAAGTAATAAAATATATCCCATTACAAGTCAGTGGTCGCGGTGGTCGAGTGGTGTAAATCGCGGGCTTACAGCCGAAAGGCCCAGGTCCGAATCTCGCTCGGGGCGTTACTTTTTTTTTTTCTTTTTTTTTTTTTTCTTTCTTCTTCGGACTGAACATTATAAAAGTGATGTACTGTATTTTTATTTTTTGCGTTTGTCAAAAATCCTTACGTTTAATTTAAAAAAATATATTGAACCGTGACAGAGTGAAAACATAAGCTTACCGCAATTATTGCCTTGCGCGTTAGCATTTCAAATTCACGGGTTGGCTCTAAGGAGCCTTTGATCATTCACAAAATAGCCAAGCGTGAAAAGACAAACAACATTGAGTCGTTTCGGCTAGTCTGCTTGCGACATTTGTTTGTACGCGCGATTAGAATTCAAACGTTGTAAAAGGACCTGGGGCCGAGCGCGCGCAGATACGCAATAAATAGGGATTTTATGCTTTACATAAATACCGTATTAATAGCATTTGATGTATGAAATTTGAAATAATTAAGGGGAATGATTTTTGTAAGGGAAAAAACAGTAATTAAAATTATTAAAGTCATGGTGATGATTCATAAGAAAAAATTGGTGAAATAAAATTAACTAAATAAAGTAGTTTTTGGGGGGAAAAAGAAGGGAGTTTTTTGAAATTAAAGGAATCTCAAAAGGAACCATAAACTTGTTTTGTTGATGCGGCACAAATTATTTTTCACCCCTAAGAGGTACCAATTCTAAAACAATCTATTGATTTATTTTGTACGTGATATTTTCCGGCTCAGTACCAGAAAAGGTACCGCGATGAATCTAACGGTGGTCATTTGAGAGTTTTATTACCCAAAGCGATACCAATCTACGACGATCACTCCCGTCATTTTTATTGAGTCCCCCACCCCCCCCCCCCCCCCCCCGGGCCTCTAGCCTGTTACATATTTTTGCCATTTTGGCTTGAAAAAGAGGAGCGGCGGGTTATGTCTAAAAATGGCTAGGAAAACCATTTCAAGGGTTTCAAGAAGCAAGCCGCTCGTAAACCTTGAGGAGAGCTCACCGGACCGCTGTATATCTCCTACATATCTCCAATATATCGGTCACCAAATACAAAAGTCCTTTGAAGGTGAGAGGTTAAACTAAGGAGTTAGGATTGGATGTGACGTAAAAGAAAAGAAAGCTGATAAATAAATAATAAGAAAAAGATTTCTTAAAATAAGCAAGCCTGTTAGAAAACAGAAGACGTTTTCTTGGTCGCTACTCTTCCAGGAATAAGAAATCTGAGGAAATGATGCAAACGACTTGTCACTACTGAGAACAAGAACTATCAAGCAGATAATGTGATTGGCTAAAATATATTTCAGATAACTTGAAACCCGTCAGAAGGACCACCCAGATCTGATTCTCGCGATACTTCCTCAGATTCTGTTGCGTTTGGAAACAAGGACAAAGAGAAACGTGGCCAGTTCTTCCAGGCTGCTGTAGAGTTAACTGAGATTCCCTGTTGTTATATTTTAGTTACTTGCTTGATGTCATAAAATTGTTGTACTTTTTAGGTGATGAACAAATGCAAGAAAAATATTTAGATGGACAGTAGTTGAGGAAAAACATACAGTGCAATGTATATTTTAGGTCCCGTCCATATGCGCTTGCGTTTGCCATGGTCAAAAGGATATTTTTTATATGGCTACACTTTCCTTCCACGCGTAACCAAACGATAACGCAACGTAAAAGGTGATGTATAAAACGAATAAGTAAACAATAGGATTAGTATGGAATAAATCCCTACAAAGGAGCGTTTTCGATCATTTTCTATTATTTTCATGACTATTTCCGTGTTGACAGCGAAACCTAATAAGAACGCCTGCGTATGTCGTGATATGAAAACCGATTTTTAAAAAACTAGAAACTAATGAACAACGCAGACATATGGACGAGATTTTCAATGCTACTGGGATAAAATTACATAGAAACGTTGTTTAAAAACAGTGTTGTTTAAGACTGTGATAATAAATTATGGCATAATAATAACAATAAAACAAGAAGTGGGTAATTCATTGACGTGCTTTTGCTTCGCTTTCTGAGTATCTATTGATTTTAGATCGCGTTCATGTTCACCATCAGCTGCACGGTCACGCTTTGCATCACACTCACGCTCAGCATCGGCTGCTGCAGAGTTCAGTAATAAAGAGAAGGAACAGGGAGGACAAAGCCGCTCACCAAGCCCTAACTAGAATGTTAAATACAAGCACAATTTTGAAAAAAATTCTGGGACCTCCATGTTTAGGTGACAGTATATGTTACAAACCTAAAGAGTTCCTAAACAGACATTTTATTGGCCTGAACACTTATAGTAACAGTGTGTCGTGGATTACTGTTTTTTAATCGTTCCGATTATCGTCAGTTTTAAGAGTTACTGGTAAATATTGTAAATATGTTCCTTCGGAGTGCAAGTGACCTTAACGAGCCTAATTGCTGCATTTGTGCTAGAGAAAAGGATTGTCACACTAGCGATTCCAGCATCAGTAGATTGAGAAAGAATCAAATGTAAATTTCGTTTGTTTGTGCCTTACTAACAAGGAATCTAAACAACATTAAGAGAATGTTACTTTTTACTTAAGTTGGGAAATAAATACTCGTGTTTAATATTGAGTTTAAATTTGATTCAACAAAGTAAATGCGTCGTCCATTCATTTCCTAGCTCAAAGGTGTGGGTTAGCTATTCTCAGATGGTCTGAGGTTGTTCACTCTCTTTCTCTGCAGCATGAGAGGACGGACTACCTCGGACCATAGGAGAATCGGTTTCAAGTTTGTGCAAGTTTGTACAAGGTGGTTACAACTTTTGAGTCTAGGGATGGAACATTCAACTTAAAGCTACTGACCAGTACTGTGCTGTTTATTATGCTGTACAGGGTGGTTCTAACTTATGAGTCTGTGGATAAAATCCTAAAGTGTGAGCATTCAAACGGAAGCTACCGAGCAGTACTTTCCTGTGGTACTGTTTATTATGCTATACAAGGTAGTTACAAATTTTCAATCTAGGTATGGAATCGTAAAGTGTAACCATTCAAATGAAAGCTATTGAGCAGTACCTTCCTGTAGTACTGTTTATTATGCTGTAAAGGTGGTTCTAACTTTTGAATCTGTGGATGAAATCCTAAAGTGTGACCATTCATATGAAAGCTACCGAGCAGTACTTTCCTGTGGTGCTGTCTACTATGCTGTACAAGGTGGTTCTAACTTTGTAGTATGTGGATTAAATCCTAAAGTGTGACCATTCAAGTGAAAGCTACCGAGCAGTACTTTCCTGTGGTACTGTTATTATGTATAAGGTGGTTTTAAATTTTGAGTACAGGGATAAAATCCTTAAGTATGACTATAAAGCTTATCAGATTGTTCTTAAAGGATCTTTTACATTTTTGGGAGATAAAGAAAAATCACTTCCATTAAAAAGGAATAACCGACTTGTTACCCGTCCATAGTAAATAGAACAAACTTGTTATGAAGCTCAACAAGTTTCAAAAAGAGTGTACAAAGCTGCTTTGTTTTATGATGAGCGAACCGTGACCGTGCACATTGTTTTGTTTAACCCTATGCGGCTTGGGCTTTTTCTGAGTTCCTGAGCCTGGGGGGAGGGGGGCACATTGTGCCCCCCCCCCCCTTCGTAACTTTAAGAACATTAAGGCTATGACAAAGAAACCTAGAGGGTACATAGTACGTCCAAAACTGTCCCCTTTGCGGTCCGCACAATGGAGTGATGACGTCATATGACGTAGTTATTAGGTAATTAGTTATACGGCCGCCATCTTGGATCCGCCATCTTGGATTTCTGAATTTTTTAAAACCTCTTTAAAACCATCCAAATTGACGCAAAATTAATCAAAACCAATAAATAAACGCTAAATGACGTAAAAATACAAAAGTTATACCAATAAACATTGTTTTTCTTCATTCAAAGGTATAAATATGCAAATTTCCAAGTTTGTCAAAATCTTGTTGCCATGGAAACGTCAAGTCACGTGATCAAAAAATTGACATGTGAAATTATTGCCAGTTTTAGGAAAAGTCACAGAGTTTGATGGCGTTTGAATACATATTAAAGAAGTTATGAATGTTGAAAGTTAGCGCGGGCACTTTCTGCCCCCCCCCCCCCCCCCCCCCAGGCCGAATAGGGTTAACGTATGAGCCCAAATGTTTCTACTGGTCAGTTGCTGATAGACCTAATATGCACTTCAATACCTTTTGTGTTTTGTGCACGGTCAAGGCATCGCAAACGAACAAAAGAAATGGAGAACAAAAACATATAACAAAGGACTGACTGAGTTTCAAAACCATTTTGTTCTATTAACTATGCCCTGTCCCATGAACTGAGATTTGCTGTCGATATGAATACCATGTAGTCTTTAAGGTGGTTCCAAGTAGATTTTTTGGGTCACACTTCCCTTTTTGAATGCGCTTATACATTATTTCAATGAATCTGAATTTGATACCAGATGTCAGACTTGGATGAAAGTTTTGGATGATGCTCTTCTTATACTAATCAGCGTTTCCATAGCAACAGTAAACAAATATGGCGAAAAACAGTTTTTCCTAAATATCTTTCGATTTTGGGGCTACCCGCGACAAGCGAATAAATGCGTTATAATCTACACAGTGTAGCACACTAAATGGGAAAATTTCAAACAAAGTAAACTGCTAAAAATCGCTAAAACATTTTTAACACGTGTTTTTTCGTGTTTGAAATATAAGCGGTCAAAACATTCCATAGGTCTCACAAATAATCATTAAAATACCACAGAAAGTTTCCTCAGACTTACTGCAAATAGCTCCTTGCAAATAGCTCTGACTAATTCCTCGACAATAAAGAGATCGAGCTTACCATTCAAATGCAGTTTAAAAAAAGTGAAAACGTCAAGCAAAACTGCATTTGAATGAAAAGCTCGATCTCTTTACTGCCGAGGAGTTGGTCAGAGCTATTTGTAGGGAGTAATAATTGAAAACTGAGGAAACTTTCTGTGGTAATTTAATGATAATTTGTGAGACCTATGGAATGTTTTGACCGCTTATATTTCAAACATGAAACTAAAAGACGTGTTGAAGATGTTTCAGCGATTTATTCAAAATCGAACAGTTTAATTTGTTTGAAATTTTCTCATTTAGTGTGCTACACTGTGTAAATTATAGCGCATTTATTCGCTTGTTGCGGGTAGCCCTAAAATCAATAATTAGGAAAAACTGTTTTTTCGCCATGTTTGTTTACCGTTGCTATGGAAATGCTGATTAGCATAAAAAGAGCATCGCCCAAAACTTTCATCCAAGCCTAACATCTGGTATCAAATTCAGATTATAAGCGCATTCAAAAAGGGAAGTGTGACCCAAAAGAAACTACTTGGAGCCACTTTAAATACCAGTGTATAAATTATTTGCCTTATAGCGGAGCTCTTGCCGGGCCGAAGGCCCGGCTGCGCAGCACCATACTCATAGAACCAGAGAACCAAAGAACCCATGGCCGTCATTTTTCATGGTCATGGCTAGCGGAATGTTTCGCGGGAGCGTTGTGTGCCCGCCGCCGGCGCCGCCGCCGCCGCCGTCGCTTAGGGGTAACTCGCGGGCGCGTAGACCGTCGCAAAACATGCGCGTATGACGCCACACAACATCCGGGATCTTTGCAATTTACACGTGAAATGGGAAAACACTTTTGACGTTTTGCTGTGTTAAGCGGAGAAAACCGATTGAAATTAAAGTCGTTATTCTCCTGAATTTTTTCGCGGTTTGCTACTCAAGACAGGGATACTAATTAAGGGATACTCAGAAGCCGCTATTAGTGGAAATAGAAGAGCTTTCATAGATAAAATCTTGCTTCGAGGATGGGAGCAATGCGGGAAGATGTTTATCACTTCGGGTTTCAGAACTGAAGAAGCGGAGATTTAAACAATTTCCAAGCAGTGGATGGACTTAAAGGTAAAACAAAATACATTTTTCGATGGGAATTTATGTTGATATCAATCTGTGATTGACCTTTTTGTCTTCTTGCTAGTTTTCGGGAGAATTGTTTATAACGCGCTCAATTAAATTCAGTTGTTTTGATTTCTTTCATCGGAGACATCTCGGCCTCGATGAGCTTTTAATGGTTCGCGTTCTGCTTTTAAACATAAACGTATGGAAATTTGAATAAATTTTTTCGAAAGAGGATTGTGTCGTCCATATTTTTATGTGTTTGTTCATTCATTACATAGGTTGAAAAACGATTTTATGTAAACAAAACAAAACAAGACTTGGATTTTATAGTTGTAAACTTCACTCGCGTGGTCTTATGTATTTTTTGCGATTTTGATTTCCAAATCAGTTTCTCGGACAATTTTTATAAGCAGCAGGTGTATTTTTTTTGGAAATTAGTCGTACTAATTATTCTAGACGGAGAAAAAGTTGTTTTTGTGAACTTTTGTACGGTCTAAATGTACTGTGCAAACGGTCGCGTAAGTCTGTTTTTGAGAATTGCTAAAATTAAAAGATAGCCCGGTCGTCAATTTTATTCTTCTGCTTCCGACCTTTCACCTCAGTTAAGTTTATCATCGGCTTTCTGTTCAAAGAGCGACGCTGTTAGGCTCAGGCTATCCATATATATTATGTCTTCGTGAAAATTGAAAAAAATTATGTCAATTTTGTAACAGGTTTTTGCGTCGTTCAATTCTCATTTATTCTACGCCTACTCGCTACGACTAAAGTAATATTTCCGCGAAATTTGACAGTGGCAGGATTAGTTACACTAGAAATTTTTTTGTACAACATTTTTCGCAATTTTATAACGAGATGAGTTGCACTAAACCTTGCCAAGTGTAACACCTGCTTTCGTCTCCCGTACCCCTCCCGCCCAGTGTTCTCCCGCCCCCCTGTCCCCCCCCCACTTTATAACGAGATGAGTTGCTCTAAAACTTGCCAAGTGTAACACCTGCTTTCGTCTCCTGTACCCCTCCCGCCCTCTGTTCTCCCGCTCCCTGTCCCCCACCACTTTATAACGAGATGAGTTGCACTAAAAAGTGCCAAGTGTAACACCTACTTTCGTCTCCCGTACCCCTCCCGCCCTCTGTTTTGCCGCCCCCTGTCCCCCATCCCACTTTATAACGAGATGAGTTGCACTAAAACTTGCCAAGTGTAACACCTGCTTTCGTCTCCCGTACCCCTCCCGCCCTCTGTTCTCCCGCCCCCCTGTCCCCTCTCCACTTTATAACGAGATGAGTTGCACTAAAAAGTGCCAAGTGCAACACCTGCTTTCGTCTCCCGTGCCCCTCCCGCCCTCTGTTCTCCCGCCCCCCTGTCCCCCCCTCCACTTTATAACGAGATGAGTTGCACTTAAAAGTGCCAAGTGTAACACCTACTTTCGTCTCCCGTACCCCTCCCGCCCTCTTTTCACCCGACCCCTGTCCCCCCCCCCCCCCCCCACTTTATAACGAGATGAGTTGCACTACAACTTGCCAAGTGTAACACCTGCTTTCGTGCCATTTAGCAAAAAGTTCAGTTTCGCAGTTCCCTTTTTTAAGGGAAAGTATCCTGGCTAATAGATAGATAAAGTGCAGTCGTATTACTAGGATGGAAGTGGATTACTGTTCATCAAATCTGATTTTGTGACAGGCGGTCAAGAAATCAAAGTTTCCATTCTGGTGGAATTTTGAGTGTTTTATCCCTTATTTGTCTCTTTAGTTATATTACCATTCTGGTGGAATTATGAGTGTTTTATCCCTTATTTGTCTCTTTAGTTATATTACCATTCTGGTGGAATTATGAGTGTTTTAGCCCTTATTTGTCTCTTTAGTTATATTACCATTCTGGTGGAATTATGAGTGTTTCAGCCCTTATTTGTCTCTTTAGTTATATTACCATTCTGGTGGAATTATGAGTGTTTTATCCCTTATTTCTCTCTTTAGTTATATTACCATTTTGGTGGAATTATGAGTCTTTTAGTCCTTATTTGTCTCTTTAGTTATATTACCATTCTGGTGGAATTATGAGTGTTTTAGCCCTTATTTGTCTCTTTAGTGATATTTATTTGCTTTCATCGCTTTTGGCAATTTTTTTCCTATTACAAGATAATTAAAAAAAGCTCCTGGCCAAAATCGTGAAATCACGATGTCCAAACTACTGCTTCTGTTTTGCTCTGTAGAATCTTTTTATCCAGTTGAATGCTAGCTATTTTAAAACGCATTATTAGAGTGATTTTACTTCATCTGTGAAACACTATCTAACAATTAGTGTGTGATAGTCAAAATTAAACAAAAGAAAACAAAGGAATTATAGTCTAAAAGTGCGTACTATTCTACTAACTATTTCACGGATGAAGTAAAATCACTCTAAACAGAGACCACGCACCTCTTCAGAACCTCTTATTTTTTATTGTTATTTCTTATTATTTCTTAGTATTCATTAAATAAGTAACTAAGTTGTTAAATTTGTATAGGTTTTTATATACTCACACATTGAAAAAGCATAGAGACTCTTGTTTACTGCGTTTTAAAGAACCTGTTATTATTAATATATATAGATAGGCCAAGCCTAATAGCGTCGCACTTGAGCAAGCTTAACTAAGGTGAGACTTAACTAAGGTGAAAGGTTGGAAGCACAAGAACTAAGATTAACGACCGGGTTATTTTCAATTTTAGCAATTCTCAAAAACAGTATAATTTACCCGACCGTCTGCACAGTACATTTAGAAAAAAGTTCACAAAAACAACTTTTCCCTGTCTAGAATAACTAGTACGACTACTTTCCGAATAAAATACAATTTTTGTTTGTTAAAAATTGCCCGAGAAACTGATTTGGAAATCAAAATTGCAAAAATACACAAACATATTTGCATAAGGCGACTCGAGTGAAGAAAGAAAATCTAAGTCTTGTTTTGTTTACATAAAATCGCTTTTTAATCTATGTAATGAATGAACAAAGACAAAAAACGGACAACACAATCTTGTTTCGAAAAATTTTATTCAAATCTCCATTAATGTATGTTTAAGCTTGTAGCGCATCAAGGCAGAGCTGTCCTCGATGAAATTCAAGATAACAACACGACTTAATTTGATCACGTTTAATAAACATGTCTCCAAAACGTAAGAGAACACAAAGGTTAAGTCAGTCAAAAAATGATATCAACATAAATTCCCATCGAAAAATGTGATTTATTTTACCTTTAAAGCACTGGACTGCTTGGAAATTCGTTGAAACTCCGCATCTTCGGTTCTGAAATCCGTAATAAAAACAAGACATCTCCCCGCATTGCTCCTGCATTGATAATATGAAGTTCCTCGAAGCAAGATTTTATCCCTGAAAGGTCTTCTTTTTCCACTAAAGCGCTTTCTGAGTATCCCTTAATTAGTATCCCTGTCTTGAGTAGCAAACCGCGAAAAAATGCAGGGAAATAACGACTTTACTGCTCCGCTAAACACTGCGAAAGATCCAACTTTTTTAAAACTTTAAAAAGTGTTTACCGAGCTGACGGCTGTGTAGCCGCGCGTGTGGCGTCATACGCGCATGTTTTGCGACGTCACACGCGCCCGCGAGTTTGCCTTGAGCGACTGACACATGTCACGGAGGCGCGCCCGCGAAACATTCCGCTAGCCATGACCATGAAAAATGAGGGGCATAGGTTCTATGAGTATGGAGCTGCGCAGCCGGGCCTTTGGCCCGGCAAGTGCTCCGCCATTATTATTATTATTATTTCATTAACCCTGGGTTTCACGCAGATGTATTGTTTTTAAGGGTAGGGTCCACTGCACTCTTGTTTGTTCTATTGTTTCCTCAGCCAATCCTGTTAGGGTTCTGAGACGTACATGCCGCCTCTTATTATATACATACTGAGATTTACACACCAGAAAACTATGAGATAAAAATCGTCCCTTCACGTATGACAAGCCATCCTATTGGTCATACGATTTTCCTCACTAGTGAAGAATATCGTATGACAAATCAGAATCGCGATACGACATTTTTCACTGGTGACAAAAATCGTACACGGGAATTCCCGCCATTCAGTGTGCCTTCGCCCTCCTTGAAGAACTCGAAGAAATTCATTCATGGCGACAAAAGGGTTTAAACTTCCATCGCTTCAATGAAAAATGCGGATTTCTGCGGAGATAAAAAAAAGAACTTTAACAGATTTTGCTGAAAGGGAAAATATACGTTTAACGGGAGAAAGAATAAGGCTAAAAGAACCAACTTGGAATAAAAATCGTACGCGCTCACCAACCGTGAAGTAACCTCTATTTATTAAAGGGGCAAGGTCACGGAGATTTTCCTCTTTTTGTTCAAACCTGTACGAAATATTTGACTAAGAACCTTAGTTTGCTCTTACATAAAATACTCTTAGAGAACCAACATGAAAATATAGTGATGCCGCGAAGAAAGAAGTAAAGAACATGAAATTAAGTTGCAAGGGAAGATCCGAAGTCAAAGAACTTATTTATAGTCTCAGTGCACTGAAGTATTAGGTTTAGATTTCCGTTGATAAAAATACGTTTTTGGCTCAGTTTCCAAAGTGACACTAAAAATAGGTGATATTGTCCCTTGAAGAAATGTGTGTGGTTTGGTATTCATTGATTTATTTGCTCAAAATTGTTAACAATCAATGAAGTCTTAAAACAAATAAAACTTCAAACAATAAAAGAATAACTGTCAAACAGCTGATCTTTATGTAGCGTAACTCTTTTCATTGTTTTCTAGATTTCATAGGTTTAACTTTGAAAGAGTAAAGCATCCGATTTTCAAGGGAAAAAAGACCTTAAAACTAATAAATTTCAAAGTTACAATTCTTTATTGCATAGAAAAGACAAAGTACAGTTTAATGAGTAAACTATTTGCAATTAAAACTGACGTTTTGTGTACTTTTGAGTACGTTTTTGGCAGACGCGACATTTTGCATACATTTAGTAATATAGGCTACAAAATAGAATCAAATATTCACTGAAATGTTGTACATTCAGTTCTCTCGTCTTTTCAACACGATATAAGCCATTTCTCTAAAATTTAAAAGCGATTTTTCAGTACAGACGAAGTGGAATATGAAAATCTAGCCAAAATGTCATCATGATCAGTGGTTGGTGTGGCCCACAACGCGAAAGAACCTGATTAGGTAATTACAGTACGCTGGGAGAGGCAGTTCAACCCCAAATTGTTAAAGAACTGATCAACTCATCAGCTTATGCGAGAGGGAGGAGATGAAGGTTATTCCAGTACTTTATATCCCAGTTGTATGTCTGGTGAGCACTTCTGAGCGTTTCGTTAGGGGCAAAAAGGTTCAAGACGTTGGTAACACTAATAGAACACAGGCTACACTAAATAGTCCTTTCAAAAGATCAAAACCGGTGTGTTATTTTCAGCTCGGTTCTTAGCACTTGAATGCAGGTTTTTTTTACCAGCCTTTTAGAACGAATAAAAAAATGAAATGATTATAAATATTATAAGCAGTAAGCAAAAGCGTTATTTTATATTGTACAACTATTCTTTTTTTTTTTGTATTTGTCGCCGCGCTATAAAACAAAACAAAACAAAATCATTCTTTATATAATTTCTCAGCGCGCGCACAGATCGAAATCATGGCTTTACAGTAGTTTCAGTATTTAATATTATCTTCTTCCAGAAATTTTCGGATGTAATCTTGTACTGCTAAATCATTATTTTGAACATTCTTGATTGCACGTCTTTTACCACAACATTGAAACTTAGTTACTGGTTGATAAGTTTACCAAACAGACTTGTAATTTGTTTGCTAATTTGATAATGTATTTTTTTCTCGCCTAGAATTTACGGACTGAAGTTGCATTAAGTTGAAGTTAGTTGATTTGCAAATAATACAATGCTATCTTGCGTGGTGGAAAAGTAAAAACGCGGAACAATAAATAAATTGTGTGTAATTTACTAGTAAACTGACCTTTTTCACGGCCGTGGCAGTCGTGATTCTTGCATATGTTATCGGCCAGATTTGCGTTACGCCAAATAAACTCTTGTAAAAAACGAGAATCAAACTTAACTCGGCCATATTTAGCTCCGTGAAACATCGCTGTAAGTTTTTGGATTGATCTTTTTGGCCGTATCGATGTTTTTCTCTTCAAGTAACAAAACAAACTTCAATTTAGAGAGAACAATATAAGGACCCTTCGTGGTGGGTTATGGTGTGACATACAACGCGAAAGAACCTGAACAGTTATTTACATTTTCCTCGAGGAAGTAGTTCAACTGAACCCAGATTACTGGAACGAAGAACAGAAGAAAAAAATAATTAGCTCCGTCTATCGCAAACCCTGCAGCTAATAAATGAAGCGGTCAAATAATAAAGGCTTTTCTGCTCATCATGATCGCGATAAGCGTTTTTTGAGTAACCTTAACATCACCGGAGCTCAATGAACACTTCAGTGTCTTTTAAAACGTTTTCTTTATTCAAATTATACTATAGTGCAATAATATCATTTTAGCTCGATCGAAATAAACATTCTCTTCGCCCTTAACGACCTTTTCACGGTATTATTATTCGGAAAACAACTGTGAATTGATTTTTTAAATTAGTAATTAAATTCAGTTATTACTGAAGGGAGAAGTAACGATACAAAGTGTATTTACTTTTGTGTATGTTTTTGAGACTCAGTCCTGGTGAGAATATAAAGTGTAAAAACGTTGTGTACAATATTTTATGCGCATTGAATCAATCTCTTATATGTAGTCATGTGTGATTTGGTTGATTTCTCGGAGATTTCTTCTAACAGCTGGCAATACAAGCCATAGAATTTAATAAAACCCAATGTTTTAGAAATCGGATGCAATTTAAATAAAACCAGAGTGTGAAAGAGAGGACTTGAACAGTAAATTTTAAAATGCAAATCCGAACTGCCACTGCTACAGGACGTTCTCGGAAGAGAGATATCTTCTGGTTAATTGATCTTCATCAACAATATAAGTAGATATTCAATGGAATCGGACATATCTTCCACGAAGACTGGCATAGCTAGCTTGTTTATCGACTGTTTATAATTATTTTATTCTTGCATAGATCAACCATGATTATAAGTAAAACTGATATAAAAATTTTAAAGACAGACATGAACGTTACAGTTATCTACTTTGCAGTCTTTCCTCGTCCTTTTCACAACTTGAATATCAAATATATGGCTGAATGCCCTGAACCTGAAGTGATAATATTCAGTGAATGTTCATACACAGAACACAAGTAAATAAACGAACTCTGAGTCGATATTTTATGTAACCAGACTTGCTGTTCTTTATTCACAATTTATCCCAGCGTTAAAATTTTCAGTTATAGCATCAACTATGATTCATGAATGGATACAATTCTTTATTTTACTATTTTGCGGCATCTTCTTACAATTTTCATTCTACTCTTGTACATCCCTGTAAGTCAATGAAATCACATGCCCACCCTACTGAGTCACCACAAAGGCCCACACTATCAACTATCTCCACACCCTTCATCACCCTACCCCTACCTCCAGGGCAAGTGGCATCCTTTTAACGTGAAATAACGTGTAGGAATTTATTGCCACGTTAATGCCACGTATAGCTAGAGTATAATGTTAATCAGGGTAGTTTTTACTTCATTTAAAGCAAGATGTCTTCGGAGCATGATCTCCGTGTGTCCTTTATCTCGATTTTCTTGATAGCGGCGCTAATTTACCAAGACAGTGAAGGTATGGACAACAAAACTGTTGTAGTATTATTTGTTTCAACTGATTTATAGCAGTGCTCGATTTACGTTTCTCAGGGAAGGAAAACGAAAATAATAAACGTTTCGAATTGTGATTGAAGAAGAATGGGTTTAAAACATGTTGCTCTTTAACTTAACAGCCCTTTTGCATGAAATGTTGAGGATTTTGTATCATTTAAAACATTTGTTGAAAATTTGTTCTTAATATTTGTTTGACAGCACTCAGTATCAAAGCTGGAAAATGCAATGTGACTACCACCACTCCTGGACTTTTCGCGTGTAAAAAGGTTTTCTTCGAGGAGCCTTTTAATGGCGGACAAGGAGTTAAAGTGTTCGCGTCCAAAAGCCATACAGTAAAAAGCTCAACTGGTGGAAATGGTGCAGCTATCTGGGTGGAATCTGTGAATACAAAGCAATTTACAGTTTGCGTTTTGGAGTACGGGGAAGGTTCCAATGGCGCTACACAAGTAAACTGGATGGCTGTGCAGTCTGTACCTGTTGGGTCTCAACTAGGAAGCGCTTCCTTGAACTCTTGGACAACTGGAACACAGTGTAAAAGAATCGCCTTTGAGAAGGTTAGTCGTGTCTCACTCATGCTTTTTAGTAAATATATATATATATATATATATATATATATATATATATATATATATATATATATATATATATTTATTTCATCACCTTTTTTAATTTCAAAACATCGTTTCACTATAAATTTCTCTATACCTTTTTCCCTTGTCTATACATACTTGTCATTTGTCGTTCATTTATTCATTGCCATTTCCGCTATTTCTCTTTCTTTTTTTTATGAATTCCGTAATATTTCTGTTCGTTATTTCGATTGAACTTTGTTTCCTGGTACCAAAGCTTCTCCATTTTCAAATACAGTTCAACTATGCCCTATCATTGTTTCTTGATGTGGTTCTTAATATTTCTTTTGATGTGTTTTATTGCTCCATAGTTCTTCTATTTCTTCAGCAACATCGAATTCGCCCTTTTTATATCCAAACTTTAGTTCGGTAATACAACTTGTTTTTTCCACATTTCCACGTCAGTTCTTCATTTATGATTTTGTTTGTCTTTTAGTCTGTCCATTCCTCTCTCCTTCTACTTTGTTCTTTTAGATTGATTTATATCAAACCTTTTTTCGTTTGTATAACGATTTTTGGTTTGTGTTACTCTTTTTACTTCATACAAATTTTAAACCGATTTCTTTGTTTTTTCATCTAAAACTCTTATCAACTGTTTTTGTACTTTTATATTTTTCATAGCTTTTTTTATTTCACCACTATCACGGTTCCTTAATTTATTGTATCCTTTTTAATTGTCTTAATAACTTTATTCTATTTGTGTTCATTGTAGTCTACATCAATTCTATTTCAATCTTTATAAATTCCATGACTTGACTGACTTGTTTTTTAATTCCCGTCTTCCTTTCTATAGTTCTTTCTTTCATGAGTAATTCCTTCTTTTATACTCCGCTTTGTTTTCTTTTCTGCAATGTTTCCAATTCTCTTTGTTTCTATAGTTCACTATCCAACCTGCTTGTTGTATTAATTCCCCGCATTTTATATATCTTGGTTCCTGCCTTTTCTTTATTTTAGTCTTTCTTCAGGCTCCTGTGATTCTAATGCTGTTCTTATCTCCTTTCTTTTAATCATTTCTTGTACTTGTAATCTTACTCAATTTTCCCTTTACTAATTTTTTTTATGTGAAACTTTAGTTTAATTACATTTTAATACTTTCACATTTTAATTTAAAACATATTAATATTTCGACATTTCTTTATTCGATATTTATACTACCTCCTTCCTTCTGTATTTAATTTACTTTGTTTTAATTCCTAAAACATTCCTTTTTTCTAGATTTTCTTCTAGATCTTTTCCCACAAACCTTCTACTTTTCTCAATTCTAATATTTTTCTTTGTATGTTTATTTCAATTTTTGTCTATTCTATTCTTCCTAATCTTTTTTATTGTATTTTTACCAAATCTATTGCTTCTTACTATAATTTGTGTTTTCTAAAACATGCTTTACATTCCTCCATTGTGGAAGTCTTTGATTTCATTTCTCTTTATCCCGTTCCTTTAATATTCATTATTCCCGTCTTTCAATATTATTTTAGCTAGCTTTCATAATTCATTTATTACGTTAGGGTCGTGAAGGGGTCCGACGGCTATGCAATGCTGATGAGTCCTAACAAGGACGAAACAGCTGTCCATGGCTGTCACTTGCTTTTTTCGTGTTTCTATTTATTTCGTTTCCCCTCTTTTTTTTAATTCTAATTAAAAAGTTGAGGAGGAGGTGGATCGATGGAAAAGGTTTGTGTGTCAACGAAATCCCAACCACGACATCCATTGTACGAAGATTCATGAATACGACATTATTTGTACACATCATGGCGGATTCAAAATTCAAAACATTATCCTCGGTATCAAGCTTCCAACCTCTCCTCGCGCAATGGCAAATCATTAATTAAATGCATGGCTCAAATTGTCGCATAAAATTTTATTTGTGTGCAAATAATGTATATAAGCGAATGTTAATAAAATTGCAATACAATACTATAGCAAGGATGGAATAAAATTATTGAAATTAAATAGAGATATGTGAAAAGTATATTTTAAGTAGAATTGAAAAAGAAAGGGAACGT
This sequence comes from Cladopsammia gracilis, assembly GCA_022457155.1. Lineage (NCBI taxonomy): Eukaryota > Metazoa > Cnidaria > Anthozoa > Scleractinia > Dendrophylliidae > Cladopsammia > Cladopsammia gracilis. The sequence goes on along the minus strand of JAJGOT010000510.1, from coordinate 87,816 downwards.
AATAAATAGAAACACGAAAAAAGCAAGTGACACACTCAAACACCAACCCCGCGGTCTGGCCAGTACCTAACGCATGCGCACAGCCATATCACCCGGGCAGTGGCAGCCATGGACAGCTGTTTCGTCCTTGTTAGGACTCATCAGCATGGCATAGCCGTCGGACCCATACACGACCTTAACGAAATAATATTATCTGTTTTTATAACTTTTCGTATTCCTTCATTTCTAATTTATTCTAATATAACTTTGTTCCATTCTTTACTGAACTTTCTCATAAGTATTTTTACTTTCAATGTGTGAAATACTTCCTTTCTATGAAATTATTCTTGCTCTCAATATTTCTTAAATCATCTTTTCCTTGCCTTGTATATTTCGTTAACATTAAACTTTTGTTCCTTTTCTTCTCATAAACCTTTTTCCGTTTCACGGTTCCCATTCATGCAATTTTGTGTCGTATTTCTTGTGCCTTGCTTCATTTCTCTATTTCCAATCTTACATTTCCTGTATAGAACCTTCCTTACTTACTAATACCTCCTTTTTTTCTTTATTTTCAGCTCTTTTAATCACTTCCATTTTTTAACATCAGTCAATTTCATTTTTCCTTCTGCTCATCCTATCTTTTTTTTTTTTAAATTGCCCTTAAGCGATCCGTCCAGTAAGCGAACCTTTGGGATTCACGAAGTGGGCTTTGTCATTGATTTTAGGTACTTTCTGTAATAACTCCAGAGAGAGTTAAAAACGTCAGATGAAAATTTGTTTTGCCTTTAACAACAGTTCGCCGAAAAACTTTTTCAGTTTATTTTGTTCATGCGTGCACTGTAGGCGTGTAATCAGAAATACTGCCACTGGTTGTCGTTTATAAGAGCTTCAGCTACATCTGTTTTAAATACTGTTTTAGATTATTAACTTGATAACTTTTTTAATTTTTCAGCGTTTCTCGTCTCCTCCAAAAATCTTGGTGACTGCTCGTCACCAGTATCTAAAAAAACCTCAGGACGCCTTGGCCGTGTGGGTGGAGGACTTGCGCAAGGACAGTTATAAACTTTGCCTCAGGGAAGCTAAGATTTTTGATGGAGTTCATAAAAACATAGAAGTTGTAAGTAAATTCCGTTTACGTATTATATCATTACCCATGCAAGGTACTGATATTCAATTTGTCACAAAACGCATCTTGTGACGTGACCATACATATAATGCATGCAAGCACAATAACCCCTTTAAGATTATTAATTGGTAGGTTAGCTGCATGTTTAACCCCATTTGTGTCAATTAAATATTTTTTCAAACGTAGATTGATCTAAGTTGTACTCAGTTCAAAGTAAATGAAGAAAAAAATACTCAGATTCTACCAGGAGCACTATGTTGCTTTCCTTCTACAAATCCCACAATATTTTGAAGTTACGACACATTAAGATTACTGTTAAATCAAATTTCGTGACGGAGATACTTCTGAGCTGATACTGAGAAAAGGAACTATTTCATTGCCTTAGCACCTTTTTGACAATGCATATCATGATGAAGTATTTCAAGCTGACTGGACAAAAAAAAACAGCCGTATGACACATCTTTATTCCTAATTGAAAATAAATTATTATAGCTGAACATTGCTGACAGCTTTATTCTTTTTGTTCAGGATTGGATAGCCTTTACTAAATTGAGGACTGCGAACTTTACATTGAGCGATACTCTTGTGTTTACAAAGAACAACGCTTTCTGTCAAGTAAAGTCATTTCATGCCTTTTAGTTATGTTGTTTTTCTATTCTACGTCTGATTCTCTTCTTTCCATGATACCTTAACCCTATTCAGACCGGGAGGGGCGGAAAGTGCTCGCGCTGACTTTGAACGTTTATACTCTTAAGCATTTAACCAATACCAACCAAATTTAGTGACTTTAATACACATATAAACAGTTTAATGCGACAGATTATTGATCATGACATGTGACGTTTCCAGGGCACCTATATTCTAACAAGCATGTTTACCAAAATTTTGAACAGAACATTTAACGTTCTTGCAATAAATTTTGCAATTTCAGATAATTTCGATTAACATTTTTATTTTATCTTATAAATTTTTACTCAATTTTGGCGCTTTTTATAATCCAAGATGGCAGCCATTTAGAATGATCGCGCAATTCCCGTGACATATGACGTCATCAATTCACGTGGCCTGCCTTTACTCGGGCAGTTTTTTTATGACTAGAAACCTTACAAGTTTCATAGCCATAGCTTCAATCCCGGAAAATAAAAAAATTCCGGTCTGTATACATCTATAAATACATGAAAGTTGGGTCTTCTTCGTGAAGAAACTTCAAACGCTTTTGGCTGTGATCAAGTTTAGGCGGGATGAGATGTTGGTGCATGGATGATAATCTTTCAAGGACATTTCTGCGCCAACTATTGGCCAAAGATATGTAGCATTACCGAAAAAAAAAAAGACAAGTCTTATTAAATTAATGAGCTATATTAATTTTATTTTACAGAAAATAAAGTTCAAAGATGCATTCTTTGCCCCTCCGACGGTAGTGGTGTCGCCAAGACTTAGATATAATAACAACAATTCAAGTTTCCCTAGACACGGAACATGTGATGCAGTTACTGCGTGGGTTGAGGTTAGCAAAAATATCCTAATGTTTGGCGAAATCTCGAGATGTTTACTACATTAGTTTTATTCAATTTCTTCGAGAAAATGCTCAGTTTAATTTCTTAATTTAATTTCCATATTATCATAGTGATCTTCATTCAATTTGCGTACAAAAACATTTCTTGTGTTTTAATAAAGATAACGAACTTAAGAAACTTTAAACTTTTCATCGCCAGTTTAGAAAATAATTTGATATCGTTTATGATAAATCCACATTACTTTTAACAAACCCTGATTCAGTGCCGCTAGTCAGTAACAAAAACCTGAATATCTGGAACAAAGACGTCAATATATTTTTAAATTTAATTTTTCATATGCATAGCATACATCTACAAACGAAACCGAAGTGTGTGTGAAAAGCTACAACAATAACGCCAACAATAAGGATATCATAAAAGTCGATTACATGGTTATTGGAGGTAAGTAAAGTTATAGCGGAGCACTTGCCAGGCCGAAGTCCTGGCTGCGCAGCCCCATACTCATAGAACCAGAACCTGTGCCCGTCATTTTTCATGGTCATGGCTAGCGGAATGTTTTGCGGGCGCGCGTGTGCCCGCCCCCCATCCGCCCGCCGTCGCGCAGGACCGGACTAGCCCCGCCGTCGCGCAGGACTAGCTCGTGGGCGCGTATGACGTCGCAAAACATGCGCGTAAGACGTCATGTTGAAACCAAAGGGAGGCTTTGTTTTTCGCGCGGTTACACGGCCGAATGTCACGTCAGCTAGAAAAACACTTTGATGTTTTGCTGTGAATTTACTAAGCGGAGAAAACCGTTAAATTACAGGCGTTATTTCCCTGAATATTTCGCGGTTTGCTACTCAAGACAAGGATACTAATTAAGGGATACTCAGAAGCCGCTTTAGTGGAAAAAGACGAGCTTTCAGGGATAAAATCTTGCTTCGAGGAACTTCATGTATCATGTTTTTATCAAATGCGGGAGATGTTTGTTTTCTACGGATTTCAGAACCAGAAGCGGAGATTTGAATTTCCAAGCAAGCGAGGGACTTAAAGGTAAAACAGATTACAGTTTTCGATGAGAATTTATGTTGATATCAATCAGTGAGTGACTTTTTATTGGTGTTATTGTTAGTTTTGGAGAATTGATTTTAAAACGTGCTTAAATTCAGTTGTATCGATCTCTTGAATTTCATAGAAGAAAGCTTGAACTCGATGAGCTATAATTAAAGCGTTTTGCTTTTAAACGTAAACTAATGGAGATTTGAATAAATGTTTTCGAAAGAAGATTGTGTTGTCCATTTTTATGTGTTTGTTCATTCATTAGATAGTTTGAAAAGCGATTTTATGTAAACAAAACAAGACTGATTTTATAGTACAGTTCTATCTTCACTCGCATCGCCTTATGCAAATATGTTTGTGTATTTTTGCAATTTTTGATTTTCAAATCAGTTTCTCGGGCAATTTTTGACAAACAAAAACTGTATTTTATTCGGAAACTAGTGATACTAGTTATTCTAGACAGAGAAAAGTTGTTTTTGTGAACTTTTGTACGGTCTATAAAAATGTACTGTGCAGACGGTCGCGTAATACTGTTTTTGAGAATTGCTAAAATTGAAAATAGCCCGTTCGTCAATCTTAATTCTTGTGCTTCCAACCTTTTACCTTAGTTAAGTTTCACCTTAGTTAAGTTTGTTCAAAGCGCGACGCTGTTAGCCTTGGGCTATCTATATATATTAAAAGAGTTAGTGCGGCTTTCAATAACACGGGAACTCTGAAGTTCAAAGTTGAACCAATAGTTTCGTTTTTGATTTCGGCAATTATAATAGCGGACGTATGAGAAAATAAAGATGTTTAACTTGACTTAACTCGTTTGAACTTCAGAGCTCGCGTGTAATTGAAAGACGCAGTAACTGACAGTAGTATAGCATTGACTTTAACAGCAAAGTTAGCAAACACAGTTAATATAGTATTATTATAAACGTGTCCTATACTATTGTCCTATATTACCAAGAGAATATATCCTTTGATGATTTAGTAGCAAGGATAAGTCACTCAGCATTCTTTTATCAAGAAGTGTATAAAATCCATCAACATCTTGCCCATTAGAAGTTTGAATGGATAAGGGCTTCATTGACCTATATTGGTTCACTAATAATTTTTTTTTGGTTGGTTGCTAAGTGCTGTCAATTGAGCAGATGATAACAGCTACACATCGCACATTTATATCTACTTATATGTATTTGTTTTCCTTCAGACTTGGATCCTTGCATAGATGTAACATGTCATTATCATAGTCTTTGTAAGGCTTTTGGACCCCATGATGCACGCTGCGTGTGTGTGGACAGTTGTCCATCTTACCAAGAACCCGTCTGTTCTTCAAATGGCACAACATACGATAATAAATGTTTGTTTGAACAAGAGGTTTGTCTACTTCGACTGAACCTCACCGTTCAACACCCTGGTAGCTGTGAAGGTAAGCCCAATTGTTTTGGATACGCTTTATTCTTTCTAGTTTTCCTAATCTTTTGGATCTAAATGTCTCGTCGAGCGTAATAAACATTCACTCATTCGTGCCCTTTTGATGAAGGCGAAGCGATATTTGGACGTTATCAATTTTTTTAGAATACGTCATTTTAACTGTAACTTTAATATTAAACAACTCCAAAGAGAATCGCGAAGCAAACGTGGTGTATGCGCTTAAAATAGCTGATGTTTTACGTCGTGTCACCTAAAAGAGAGTACCTACCATTTACGCAAAGTATTTCACTTCTGCTCCTCATTTATCTTCCGTCTTTCCTTTTTTCTAGGATTTCCTTTTCAGCGCGGTCGCCGCCACATGCCCCATATTCCGTCTTTGGGTTACTCTCACTGTCAAGTAATTCGTTTCAAACCTTTTGTGTTTTATCCTGACAAATCCATTGAAGTACAGATCACTGTCAATCATATGGATACCAGTGACAAGTCATATGTCCATGATGCTGCTGTATCTTGGGTTGAAAATGTGAATAATGATGGATTCACTGCTTGTGTGACGGTGGCAGGTTATAACGAGCGAAAGTCGTATGCTAAAGTGACAGTTGACTGGATGGCGTACCAAGGTGCTCCAGTGGGTGGCGTGACAAGTGAGGTGCGCATGTCACAGTGGTGGACTGGAACTACTTGTGAAACAGTACAATTTCCCGCAGTAAGTGGAATTTGTTGCTTTTTTATTCGTTTTTCCCTTTTCAATTCATAACACAGCTTAACAATGAACAACACGTGAGGAAATTGTTACATTTATTACTTAAGGTACAGTAAAATAAGTATTGTTCAAGAAATGTACCTTTTGTCCAAAAGATTAGCAAGATTCCATTTTATTCGCCAATTTAAAGAATTTCAAACATGCGTTTTCTCTTCGGACAAAAACTGATATATATATATATATATATATATATATATATATATATATATATATATATATATATATATATATATATATATATATATATTTATATATATATATATATATATATATATATATATATAGATAGGCTGAGCCTAACAGCGCAGCACTTTGAACAAGCTTATAAACTAAGGTGAAAGGTCGGAAACACAAGAATTAAGATTGATGACCAGGCTATTTTTCAATTCTCAAAAACAGTAAGGTTATTACCCGACCGTCTGCACAGTACATTTAGACCGTACAAAAGTTCACAAAAACAACTTTTTCTCTGTCTAGAATAACTATTACGACTATTTACCGAATAAAATACAGTTGTTGCTTGTCAAAAAATGCCCGAGAAACTGATTTGGAAATCAAAAATGCAAAAATACACAAACATATTTGCATAAGGCGACGCGAGTTTAAAATCTAAGTCTTGTTTTGTTTACATAAAATCGCTTTTAAATTTATGTAATGAATGAACAAACAAATAAAAATGGACAATACAATCTTCTTTCGAAAAATTTTATTGAAATCTCCATTAGTTTATGTTTAAAAGCAAAACGCGTACATTTATAGCGCATCGAGGCTGAGCCGTGTCTTCGATGAAATTCAGGAAATTAATACGACGGAATTAAGCTACACGTTTATAAACAATTCTCCAAAACTAACGAGAACACAAATAAAAGGTCAATCACAGATTGATATCAAGATAAATTCCCATCGAAAAATGTAATTTGTTTTACCTTTATGTCCCTCGCTTGCTTGAAAATTCTTTAAATCTCCGCGTTGGTTCTGAAATCCGTAATAAAAACAAACATCTCCCGCATTGATATAAACGTACGGAGGTCCTCGAAGCAAGATTTCATCCCTTAAAGCTCTTCTTTTTCCACTAAAGCAGCTTCTGAGTATCCCTTATTTAGTATCCCTATCTTGAGTAGCAAACCGCGATAAAATGCAGGGAAATAACGACTTTACTGCTCCACTAAAGACTGCGAAAGATCCAACTTTTAAAGTGTTTACCGAGCTGACGACTGTGTAGCTGCGCATGTGGCGTACGGACACATATGTCACGGAGGCGCGCCCGCGAAACATTCCGCTAGCCATGACCATGAAAAATGACGGCATAGGTTCTGTGAGTATGGTGCTGCGCAGCCGGGCCGTCGGCCCAGCAAGTGCGCCGCTAAAAAGATTAAAATATGATAATAACTACCCTTACCTTACATTACTTTACGTTTTAAGACAAATGGCTGATCGTTCGATAGATTAAAAAAACTTTTTCTTTTTCTTCGCACCCAGAAAAATTCGCCGATGTCTTAAAGCTAGGCCCGGGAGTGAGGACATAATTTTGTTAGGATTTGTAGAATAGGCTATCGTTTGTGAAAAATGTTCAGCCATCACTCGGGGTCAAAGGGTTGCCTTTCTTTGCTAAGCTAAAAATAGAAATTAAAATTTTTAGTGTAATGCATTTTTTATTAGATGCTTGAGCTGAAAGGGCCACACTGATTAAATAAAGTCTTACTACTACTAAACTACTACTACTGCTGCTGCTGCTGCTGCTGCTACTACTACTACTACTACTACTACTACTACTACTACTACTACTACTACTACTGCTACTACTAAAATAGAATCAGCAATAAATTGAATGTTATTTTGAAAAGTGTTTATACTGGAATAAAACTTCACATGGAATTCCCATGTTGTCTTTCAGCTTCATTGGTTTAGAAATATATTCTCTTTGCCACTTTCAGCAACTTATATTTTAGTGTGCATTATGTCTTGTTCTTATTTTCCAGGGAAAATTTTCAGTCAAACCTTTAGTGTTTGTGACTGCTAAACATCATAATCTAGGACTGAAACGTGACGCTGCTAGTGTGTGGGTTGAAGATGTCACGCAATCATCCTGTAAAATTTGTATGAGAGAATTACAAAATTATGCAGGATCACATAAAGATGTTCTTGTTGTAAGTAATGTTGTACGAAACCCTTGCATGTGTGTTAGTAGTACCATAAGTATGAACTTAACCTTGTTATGGATTAGGTTGATTATGCGCCATGGATTAGGTGGATTAGGTGCCCAGGTGATGGCGTAATTTGGTATAATTAACTTATTAATGAATATTAATATTTCATGACGTTATTAAGGGAATGCCTTTTGTGTTATCCTTGCATACTAATTTGGATTTCCTGCATACTAATTTGGATTTCCGCGTCCTTTTCAAAACAATAGGCTGGTCTAAACAAACCCGCTTTATACCAGCTCACTTCAAAACAAAACACAACTGACACAGATATCTTTTACAGACATAGATTAAAACATGCCTTGACCAGGACTCGAACCTAGATTATCGCGGCCACAACGCAGTGTCCTAACCACTAGACCATCAAAGCTGTGCCGATACTATAGCTGCATAAAACTTTAATAAGAGGGTCCCGAAACATTCAAGTTAAGAATCAATAAAATAACGCAGTATAAAAAACCGCTTCTTATTCGTATTTACCGCAACATTGTTATAGCCGCTACATCGCTAGACTCTATGTCGATTTTCTGTTTAAGTTTTTATAACATGACTTTACCGGTAACTTCAAAGTTCAAACTTTTAATTATGCGAACACTGAACTATAAATTTGCAAGGAAGCTCATAACCTCGGAAAAATAAACAAAGCAGCCGATCACATGCGCCTGCTAAAAAAAAAACCCACACTTTGTTTAAGTTCAGAATATATTTATTGATAACAAACGATTGAATAATTATACAGGCAGTTTAAAAGCTTAGATGGAAAGGAACAGACATAGATGGATTTTTTAGTCTCTTTGATCGGATTTATACAAAGTACTCTTTGATTCCTTTAGTCTTCTGTGTCTCACGCACTGCAATCATTATAAAATCCGGTGTAATAATTTATTTTTATTGATATTGTTAATTTCAGAATTGGTTGGCGTTTTCATATCTTGACAAGCCTCCCTTTTCAGAACATAACTCGATCTACTTCGCGAATGATGAACCTCCTGTTAGCAGTCATAACAATGCTTACTGCAAGGTAAGTATCCTTGTTCATATCACAGTTCAATTAATTAATTTTGTAGAATTATAATATTACAGTTGAGGCGATCATACCAGCCTTTCATCCCCTCATTAAATCACAACTTCTCTTCATTTTATTCCACTTGCAAACTTGATGGCAGGGGAGTAATCAAAAGAAATACAGCTTCAATTATAAAGTTATTTTGATTATAACTGAATTATGCTGGTAAAATAATGTTTTCTCCTATAATTGGATGGGTCCTTGCAAAGCAAATAAATAAATTCAGATTAAAACAGCCATTACAATTTAATTTACGATATCGTAACATTTTTTTGGAACGGTGTCCCTTTTCCCTCCTTTCCCCTTCATTGTTGATGTTCAGGATGCTAGAGTCAAAAACAAATTATACCAACGCAACATTGGGGAAAGAGGAACAACAATGGGGGAAGAGGTGATGGCCGCACGTGCTCTACATTTCTAACTGACACATCTAGACGTTTCGTGAAGTGTTTCATGTAATTATGTCTTGTATTGTAGCTTGAAATTATCTTTTCTTTCTCTTTACAGAACATGCTCTTTGCCAAAGTTTACAACGCAACCCCGCATATCTTTGTCTCTGCCAATCATTCGACAAAAAGAGGGAATGTAAAACCAATTCATAATAGCATAACTGCTTGGGTAGAGGTAGGATAATTGATGGTTTCTCTGAATGCCAATAACAAGTCAGTGTGTGCTTGTTTATTCGAAAAGGCTGTAAATGTGGGGCATACAAATATACAACGAGGATCCAATAGACCCTTTTACCTGGGCGTGTTTCTTTACCCTTTTCAGATCATATGATTCTACTCTAAGGAATTGGTTCTTACAAAGTTTATCATATCCACATGTAAGGCATAATGTTTTAGAAAACTAAATGAACATTATGCTGTAGAAAACGTCACGTGATGTGAAATTAGTAAACAACACACCCGAGTGAAAAGGTTTTTGGTGGATGAGCCGTGAATTGCTCAATGTTCTTAGATGTGAGGCCGGGCTTTTTCAATCTGGCATAGCTCAGGATGAACCGAGGTTACCATCCTTCATACACTGATATGCACTCACTGTACTCTTTGTTCTTTCTATTTAACAGTTTATTAATAAGATTGGGTTCCGTGTTTGTGTAAAAGAATTATATGAAGCAAAATACGATCCGCTGTCCATATCGTACACAGTTTTGTCAGGTAGGGGCTCAGTTATAATACTACATAGGATGAGAAAAACCTACACCTTTTCAATTTACCCCATGTTTGTTTCTAATCTTCATTTTACTTTCTTTCGTCTGGAAGCGCTTAGTTACTTTTTTTTATAAACACGCAGACATTTGTCCACCTGGATGGGGTTATTTCAATGGATACTGCTACTTAACAAGCTGTGTATGCGCGCCATGGCTGACTGCTGTGATGAACTGTTCAGCGATGGACTCACATCTGGTGACAGTTCACAACCAAGAGGAAAATGTTTACATTCAACACCGTCACAATGGAGAGAGATCATGGATTGGACTGAATGACCGAAGCGTTGAAGGATCGTTTGTTTGGACAAATAAAGATATAAGCAGTTTTAAGTTCTGGGCTCCACAACAACCAAACGACTGGAAAAACGAAGACTGTGTACATACCCTTGGTGCCAAGAATGGCTACACCTGGAATGACGTGTCGTGTGATAAATGTTATAACTTTACCTGTTTCAAAGGTAAAACCCACCATTTGATTTGGGGTACAAGGAATAAGTTTCCTTTGTTCTGTACTGCATTTCTATTTCTCGATTGATGTGAATAGGTAGGAATGTCTGTGCAAATTTCTGTAGTCTGGTTCAAAGACAACAATAATAGTCAGTTCAGGAATATCTACAAGGTTTTTGCATATTGAACGTTTTACGGTATCTTAACGACCTTTTAACAAATAAGCACCGTCACATACCAATTCCTATTTTGACGATTTTAAGGATTAATAATATACAATGTATGACTTAGTCGTGTTATCTTCTTCAGAAATTGACGAGTGTACTACTAACTACCACAGATGCCATGTGAATGCTGCTTGTCAGAATACCGTGGGCTCGTACATTTGCACTTGCAAAGCTGGATTTTCTGGAAATGGAAATAATTGCTTTGGTAACTATAATTATGTATTTTAGTTATTGTAATCTTTGCTTTATACCTGTCTGTCTGTGTGTCGGTACGTTAATTTTTCTGTTTGTTAAGTTGACCTAAAATGGAAGAAGCGTGTCTTCTATTGTACCAGTATTATTTTTTTAGTAATTAAATCTAGCGAAAACAACTTATTTAAAAGCTTAATTTCTAGCAAAATCAATGGAATTGTAAAATAAAATAAAATAAAATAAAATAAATCTTTTCCCTCCTTTTTTAGATACAGACGAGTGTACAAACAAAACCCACAACTGTGATACGAAAGCTTTTTGCAACAATACCGAGGGGTCTTACAACTGCACTTGTAAACCGGGATATTCTGGCGATGGAAGGAAATGCATTGGTAACTGACAAATATTAACCACGTGCTGCAAAGTATTCAACCGCCAGTACAGAAACGGACTTCACCGGCTGTTGAATAATTCGGGCGATGTAGCAGCTCCCAGAAGATCTAACCAAATTGGTTCGCTAAAATAGAACGAGAAAAAATAGAAGCAAAAAAATACAATGAGTCGACAAAACTATTAATATCCCTCCGTCATTCTAATTATAGGGGCGATTTCTTATTGAAATTCAACCAAAAATGGCCTAAAGACTGGGCGTTATTTTGCTGGAAAATAATATGGAATTATTTACTTAACAATATCAGATTCCTGACCGGCAGCAAACAATTCATTAAGCAAATTCGCAAGTTTCACATTGACAGCTCATAGTAGTTAGATAATTTTAAAATTTTAATTGTAATCATGAATTTATATCATCTATTTCAATATATTTATAGCTGCAATTTCTGTTTGGTGTTTGTTGTTTCTGTTTGGTGCATCAAATTTCATTGCTTGATTTATGCTATTATCGATGCGATGTCACAGCACGTATATCTAAAACATCATGTATTTGCGGGAAATGCTAAAAAAGAGAGTTATTTATTAAATATCCCGCTCGGAAACTGTAGTTGTAGGATCCTTGAAAGAACAAGAGAGCAACGGTGTCAGGTGAGGCGTTTTAAAGTTGTTATTAGGTCAGTATAGGTTGCTACTTGATCGGCGGCTGAACTGTGCTTTTTATCGGGCGTTTATCGTAGGAGCTTCTTGTTTATGCAATATTGTGCGAATTTAAGATGATGAAATGTTACCAGAAATAACTAAACATAAGCTCTGGAAATAATCGTTGTAAGGAAGTTTTATTCAGAAAGACATGTACTAGGAGTTTAATATAACGATATTTTCTTGCGTGACAGCCGTTCAGCAGGCCGCGTTGGAATTTGTTGAAAATACCCTGAACATTTTTTATTGTCGCCGCGTCGCTTTTAGCGGGCCAAAAAAGACAACTTAAGACAGTGAACTAGAAAGATTAAGCTTCAACTTGACTAACAGTATTGTACAGAAATTTATGTACTAGGATTTTTATAGGCCTCCGAAGTTGACCCAAATTTTACCTCGAGCAAGAACACCCGAAGGTCATAATTTTCGACGGGTCAATAAGCAGACTTAAAATTAAAAACATTACATGTATTTTACATTTGAGGGAAGATTAAAGGATTGTTTACTAAGTCAGGAAATGGCAAACCGAGAAAGTTTCTCCTTGTTGCGTACGGACTTGCTGAAGTTGCACGATGTTTCATCGTTTTTCGGGGGGTCAAGCGACCGTCTAGCCGTATCTTTTTTATTTTTCGCAAAAACAAAAAAGGGGTGGAACTTTTAAATGAGATTTTTGAAAACAGTTCACCCAGGAGGTCTTTTAGGTGAAATACAATGAATTATGAAATTTCGGTTCTGTCGCCGGATTCTTAATATATATGGGCAGGAGCTCTTAACATTTCTTGATTTTGATGAATTTTGACTTAATTTTGGCGCTTTTCTAACATAATTGAAATCCAAGATGGCAGCCACTCGGAATTATGACGCATTCCTTGCGTCATATAAAGTCATCTAGTCACGTGTTGTACCGTAACTTAGACAGTTTTGGACGTTGTTTAAACCCGCTAAGTCTCACAATAGCTTTTATTAATATTCCTGAAGCTACGGATGGGGTGGGGGATGGAGGAATCCGTCTACCCCGTCTTTTGTCCACGAAGATAAAAAGGCCCGGTACTCAGTGTAAGGTTAGACCAAACTTGAGCTTTAACTTCAATAAAACAAAGATAGCAAAATCTATTTAACGATTTAAACTATTTAACAAAAGCTATTTTGTTACTGCAGCAACGCGAGGTCGAATTGCTGGTGATCCTGCTCAATCCTGCAAAGATATCAGAGACTTCGGTTCCTCCAAAGGAGATGGGGAGTACTGGATCGACCCTGGGAGAACTGGAAACCCTTTAAAAGTCTACTGTGACATGACAACTGACGGAGGTAAGGTTTACTTCAGTCAAGTGTAATGAGGCCTCGCTTGCTAAACAAGAGGTTCCAGGAGTCTTCTTTATTGGGGACTTCTCGCGTAGCTTCAAGCTTGATCAACGTAGGTTACAAGGCTGCAAGATTGGTCGATTGACTAGACTACAAGATTTGTCGACCGGTTAGACTACTGACTACTACTGATTACTGATTATTGCTTACTGATTTGTCGACTGAAACAAGCCTACCTATATAGTACTATTGTAGACATGTTTGGGTTCGCAGACCGTGGGAACTTTTAATACATATCCGGCGGCCTAACCAAACGAGTAAAAGAAACATCTATACGGCTGTCGATGACAAGTACTAAAGAACCAATGGAATACTAGAGCTAAAACTGTAAAATCGGACTAGACACCCAAACAAGAACCTTAGTGTAGGTAAAATCCAAGGTCAGCTTTAGTTTCCAAGCATGCTTACTTCAAGAACCGACATTCAAGTTTAACAAATCCATAAAGTAGACGACACTACTCAAAAACCTAAGAACTACCAGTGTGGGCTAACCCTCAATAACCTTGGACTATGAACGCGAATCATAAAGAAACCCTAAACATAAGAGAAACCTTAAGCATAACAATTCAAACGACTAAATACTTCACAACATTCCTTACTTAGATAGTCGAGAATAACAACGGCATACTTAGCGATTAGGTAATAAGCTGAAATTAATCAAACGCCATTTTGGCTTCTTAACATGCCCCCCTTGTTAATTTCTGCATCGTCCCGATGCGGACAGGGACAATAAAATGGAACTACTACGATGAAATACATATATGTGTATATAAAAGACGAAACACAACGTATTACTATACCAGAGTCAGACTCTAGGAGTATAAAAACTTTGAAGAAGACTTATAAAAACTGAAACTTGTAGAACAAATAGGGTCAGCTTGGACTAGCTTCAACGGTTTTGTAAATGCTTAATGTTCAATGATAACAAATTAATCAAAACCAAAATGTAAGTTCATTAGAAAAAAAAAGAAACGTTCGACGAAATTACAGTCCCACTTCTCCACGACCGGTGGAAGTGTAAGTTATTATGTAATTGTAGGCGCTTTCTGGGAATTCTTCCCCGCATTGACATGAGAATAGAGATTTCAGGTGTTCTTTCTTTTCTCTAAAACAGTCCATACAAATTAAATGGTTGCATCGGAGAACCGTCCAGTCTGGGACAACGCTGCACTTTCTTTTAAAACAGAAGATGCAAATCCACTTAGCGAGTTGGTGGATATGACGTGCATAATCCATAACTCAACATATCAAAATAGTTCAAAGTTAAGTATGTATCAATGTTCAGCAATGTTCCTTTGCTTTGTGGTTTTTGTCTCTTTTAATGTTCTTGAAGTTGGAGATCAAACTGCTTTTCTTGGATTGAAGGTTCCTGGTTTTGGAAGCACACTTTTGCATGTTTTAACTGGCTTTGAACACTAACCGTAAACTTTGTGAGGCTTGGATGATTCAGCTTTAATGGCTTGAATCGCGGGAACAGGAGGATTGCACTTATCGTGGGAAACGCAACCCACTAGCACTTGAGGCGGGATTGTCAAAGATTTGTGATGCAGATGTAACGGAGTTATGTGACTTGAACTTGTTTCCCACTGAACATACGTAACCGTAAAGGTTTCAAACAGCGGTAGTGACACCATTAGGCACTCTGGGCAGATAGCCAAACTGGCCTTCATTTCATCAAAGCTGACGTGAGGTGAGACGTTTTACACTGTCAGGGGTGTAATGACTAACGCACCAGCGCTTGTACTGATGGAACCAGACGTTGATGAAAGAAAGAACCTTCCACCAAGATGGACCAAGGGCTGAAGTGATCACAGTTGGGCGCAGGCAAATGACTACTCGTAAAGGACAGTTTCAATGTGGATTCCATGCAAAAAAAAACCAACTATTGCAAGCTAGTAACTGTTCTTAATACATTTTTAGGATAGAGAAAACCTATCTCACTACTGGAACACCTATTTAACGCTTCTAAAGGCATTTTCTGCTTCGAATTTAATTTAATAGAATTCAAGTAATCAAAGCAAGGTCTGTATGCTGGAGAGGCCCTGTAAAACACTTAACAGATATGCTAAACTTAAGTGGTGTCAAGTACTCCACTACACAAAAACTGTTTTGGTACATGATTTCTGGTGCCAAAAACAAAAAGTTGACAATTAAATAATTAGATTATAACCGTCATGCTCGACATTAATCATAGGGCTAGCAAGAACAAACAAACCTTCCTTTAAGGCAGTTATGGTCAATCTCAACAAGGGATCCTCAGTCATTTATTCCTATTAACAACCGACCAGTGTCTTCTTATTTAACTGAGAAACTTGATCTAAAGTGTATTGAATTAAAAAAAAAAACCTAAGAAATGCCAAAACGCAAAATTGATCTCTGCGGTTAATATCCAGCAAGAACGGATCCCAGGACAAAGCCTGAAACTCTTACGGACCAGTACGGACCTGTATTTAGATAGTACTTCTTAACATACAAGGTATCACACTTTGGACTGATTAAAGGATTCAAGCAGCCGCTTATCTAAAATGTTTTCTTCAGGTTCCCAAGTAGACTGGTTCTTTGGGTAGCCGACCCACTTTATCAAATACTGATTTTTCCCATTTCTAACGCGATGTTTCAGAATTTTTTCAGCACTGAAGACCGTTTGATTGTCAACCACAACCTGCTGCGGTTGAGGTATTGACTGCGAGATTGTAGATTTTGAAGGGGATACCTGTGAATCGTTATGTTTGCTTTTATTAACATTTGTATCCTCAATAAAACAATCGGCTGGAATATCTGCCTTATCAAGATACGGTTCGTTAGGATCATCAATCAAAGGTGGATCGATTGGTCTCAAACTAGGGTCTACAGATGGTTTCATTCTATTGGCGTGAACAGCAAAAGACACTTTCTTATTGGTATCAGTACGTAAGCGAAAATGCACTGGAGAAGACTTTTCAACAATGCGGTACGGGCCTAACCAATTATGTAATAACTTCTTGGACACACCCTTTCTAGTTCTTGGAGTATAAACCCAAACTCGTTGTCCGACTTCAAACATAGGATCCTTTGCATTTTGATCATAATAATCTTTCATTTTCTGCTGAGAACGCTGCAAATTTTCTCTTGCCAAATTCTGAGCTAATTCTACTTGTTCTACAATGCGCTTACGATGCTCGAGAACGGAAGGTGTAACGTCATCAGCCACTGGGCCTAATAATTTGACATCTAAAGGTAAACGACATTCGCGTCCATAGAGACAATAAAATGGACTATCCCCTATTGCTTCGCAAACGGAACTTCTATGAGCGAACAGAATGAGAGGGATAAACTCGTCCCAGTCCCTCTGGTCACGCGCTGTACACATCGAAAGAGACTGGCAAAGAGTAGAATTAAACCTTTCCACAAGACCATCTGTTTGCGGATGATAACTAGAAGTATTAACCTTGTGAATTTGAAAGATCTTACAAACTTCTGCGACCAGCTTAGATAAAAAGTTAGTTCCGCGATCAGACAACAAAGTTCTAGGAGCACCATGTCTCGCAATGATCTCATCAACCAAAAGACGAGCAATAACACTAGTCTCAACACTAGGCACTGGAAATGCTTCACACCAGCGAGTCAAATAGTCACTGAAAACTACTATGTACCTGTTGCCATTCCTCGATGTTGGAAAAGGGCCTAACACATCTACAGCCACTCTATCAAATGCATTTTCGATAGGCAGAGGAAGCAATGGTGCTTTCTTAGAATTTCTTGGTGATTTCCTCATAGAACATTCCGTACACGACTTACACCAATGCTCGACATCTTTAAACATTCCTTTCCACCAATACCTTTGCTTAACTTTATTAAAAGTTTTGTGTATTCCAAAATGAGCACCTGACACATGATCGTGCAAATTAGATAAAATCTCAAATCTTAAAGCTGATGGAACAACAAGCTGAGAAAAGGAGTCTCGAGCGTTACGTTTCTGGTTATGGTCTAAGTGATAAAGTAGACCATCTTGCCCAATATAAAAACTCTCACATGTGAGCAAAATTTTTCGTGCACTTTTGTTATTGAATGGTAAAATGTCGCTTTCCAAGAAGTCAATGATCTCACTCAACTCAGGATCACGCCTTTGTAGTTCTCTAGTTTTCGTCACTTGGGGTTCCCCCTTTTGGAGTGAACTCAACTCGCAAGGCTGAAAGGGAAGCCTAGACAAACTATCAGCGTTGCTATGCATTCTACCAGGGCGATGAACGATATCAAAATCATACTGCTGGAGGAGTAAAGACCATCTGGCAAGACGGCCTGTGGCATCTTTAATATTCCTCAACCAGCGAAGGGAACTATGATCAGTAATAACGGTGAATTTACGATTGTGCAAATAAGGTTGATATTTCTTAACTCCTTCAACTAAGGCGAGTGCCTCTCTTTCTGTAGTACTATAATTTTGTTCTGCGAGATTCAAACCGCGACCATTGTAAGCAATAACTACTTCTTTATCGTTCTGATTTTGAGCCAGAGTGAATCCAATTCCTGTGGAACTAGCATCAACAAACAACAAAAATGGCTCCTTGAAGTCAGGGTACGCCAAAACAGGAGCGGACACTAATGCTCGTTTCAACTTGTCGAAAGCGTTTGCACACGCTTCAGTCCAACAAAACGAAACACCTTTCTTAGTCAATGCATTTAAAGGACTGGCAATGATTGAAAAGCCCTTCACAAAACGCCTATAATAATTCGCAAGACCCAAGAAATTCCTTAATTCTTTCAGGTTAGTCGGAGTTGGAAACTCCTGGACTATCCGCACTTTAGCTGGGTTGGGACTAATACCCTTAGGAGTTACAAAGTGTCCTAGATATTCGACTTTCTGCTTGACAAAACTACATTTCTTCGGATTTAGCTTGACATTCGCTTCAAGCAACCTTCTAAACACTTCTTCGAGGTGGGACAAATGTTCTTCAATCGACTTAGAAAATATAATCACATCGTCTATATAAATCAAAGCAAAACGATATTCTAGACCTCTCAGAATATGACCCATGAGTCTCTGAAAGCTTGCACCCGAATTAGTAAGACCGAAAGGCATAACTAAAAATTCGTAAAGACCATTATGCGTAACAAATGCTGTCTTTTCACGAGCTGAAGGGTGGAGCTCTATTTGCCAATAACCACTTTTCAAATCCAAAGTCGTGAAAAACTGAGTACCACATAACGCATCTAATGTTTCTGATACTAAGGGCATAGGAAAACTATCCTTTTTCGTAATTTTATTAACCCTTCGAAAATCAACACAAAATCTCATCGAACCATCTTTTTTCTTGACTAAAACGACAGGTGAAGACCATGCACTAACAGATTCTTGAACAATTCCGCGCTCGAGCATGTCTTCTACTTGACGGTCAATTTCTTGTTTGTTCTCTGGCGAGGCTCGGTAAGGTCTTTGCTTAATCGGCATAGCATCTCCTGTGTCAACCACATGCTGTACTAAGGATGTTCTGCCTAGCTCAGCATCCGACAAAGCAAAAATGTTACGATATTTCTTAAATAAATCGCGAAACTTAACTTTATTTAACTTAACTTAACTTTAACATGAGAACCTATGTTCACTCTTCAATTCTTTGACTTAAGCAAAGGCCTTCTCCTGACCAAATATGAAGAAATCCGAAAATTCAATTTTAACGGCGAATTCTCTTTATTTAAAAATAAAGAGAATTCGCCGTCAAAGGCCCGTACGCTTAGCCCCATACTCATAGAACCTATGCCCATCCTTTTTCATGGTCATGGCTAGCGAAATGTTTCGCGGGTGCGCGTCCGTAACATGTGTGTCGGTGCGTGCGTCGGACCGTCGCGCAAGGTTAGCTCGCAGGCGCGTATGACGCCACACAACATCAGGGATCTTAGCAATTTTGAAACCAAAGCGAGGCTTTGTGTTTTCGCGCGGCTAGACGGCCGAATATCGCGTCGGCTGGGAAAACACTTTTGATGTTTTGCTGTGTTTAGCGGAGAAAACCGTTTCAAATTAAAGTCGTCATTTGCCTGCAGTTTTTCGCGGTTTGCTACTCAAAACAGGAATACTGATTAAGGGATACTGAGAAGCCGCTATAGTAGAAAAAGAAGAGCTTTCAGGGATAAAATCTTACTTCCAGGAACTTCATACGTTTTATCAATGCGGGAGCAATGCGGGGAGATGTTTCCCACTTCGGATTTCAGAACTGAAGAAGCGAAGATGTAAAGAATATCCAGCGGTCGAGGGACTTAAAGGTAAAACAAATTACATTTTGCGATGGGAATTTATGTTGATGTCAATCTGTGATTGACTTTTTCTTTGTGTTCTCGTTAGTTTTGGAGAATTGTATATAAAACGTGCTCAAATTCAGTCGTTTTGATTTATTTCATCGAAGACAGCTTGGCCTCGATGCGCTATAAATGGTTCGAGTTTTGCTTTTAAACATAAACTTATCGAGATTTGAATAAATTTTTTCGAAAGAAGATTGTGTTGTCCATTTTCATGCGTTTGCTCATTCATTATACATAGGTTGAAAAGCGCTTTTTAATAGAACGTTTGCCCGTAAGCCGGTTTTAATATGATAATGAGTCCAGTAACATGCTAATGAACTTTTAACATTCTTATGCGGTGACTTCTTTTAAACTGAAGGGAGTTTAAGCAACGACGACGGCAACACCAAGGAAAACGTCACTTGAAAAAGGGATTTGTGCTATTTTAAACTACTTTGTAGTTGTTCCAAGTTGTTTAGTTTGTCTAACGTGACTGGATTATGCAGGATCTTAATTTGTAGGGGCGGCTTTCAAGTTCGTGTGTTCACGTTCTCCTAAGGTTTGCAAAAGGTGAAAAATTGATAAAACTTGTGATTTCATTGAGTAAAAATAGTTCAGCGCACATTGCAGCGGTGGTATTCGTTATTTTAATACAAGTCACCGCGTTATAATGTTAAAAGCTCATTAGCATGTTACTCAACCCATTATCATATGGCTTATGGGCAAACGTTCTAATATGCAAATGTTTTTGCAATTTTGATTTCCAAATCAGTTTCTCGGGCAATTTTTGATACGCGACAGGTGTATTTTATTCGGATTTTTTTTTGTGAACTTTTGTAAGGTCTAAATGTACTGTGCAGACGGTTGCGTAATACTGTTTTTTTGAGAATTGCTAAAATTGAAAAAATAGCCCGGTCGTCAATCTTAATTCTTGTGCTTCCGACCTTTCACCTTAGTTAAGTTTATCATCGGCTTTCTGTTCAGAGAGCTACGCTGTTGGGCTCAGCCTATATATATATATATATATATATATATATATATTAATACTTGACCCGTGTTTATGTTGAAAAATTCATTTGAAGTCCTCAGATCGGTTATAATTTTCCACTAAGAGGCTCCAAACGGGATTTGCATTTGGACCCGGGTTAAAGACTACACTGGTAGCGGAATTACAAATGAAAGTTTACAACCGATGGAAGGAGTGCAAATTTGCGTATTTGCGCCCGTCTGCGCTAAATCGTTCATTACGCTTTAAATAGTTAAATAGTGTTCTAAACTGAGATTTTCGAACATCGAAATATGAGCTAACTTTGCTCCCCTTACTAGAAATTTAGGATTACACCTATGATCCTACTTTTAGGCTCAAATTGCTTGTAATTATCTCTTAACATATCCGAACTCGTTCAAGTTTTGTTTCCCTTTGTGCTTTTGCGAGACAAGGTTTTTGGTTTGTGAAAATCGCTTTCATTTTAGGCATTTTAAGGCAGTGTACGGCCGCAACAGAATTTTAGAATTTTCACGAAATTAAAAAGTAATTTGAAAAAAATACCGTTGTTATACCAAGTCAAGAGTCTCACCATAGACTTTTTATGTACAAAATATGAAGAACCTTGATCTCGTACTGATGTGCTAGAATTTCGTAATTTTAAACGGTATTCAGGATTTTTTTTAATATCCAAACGATTTCTATAAAAATCTTAATTACTTAAATGTTCGTATCTTTTTACCATGCCTACAAGAGGTTTTTTGTCAAAATTAAATCCCCTCGCAATTGATTTGATTCTTACATAATGAATTACCTTTTTTGTCCTGCTGCTCTTGTTGGATCAACAGCAGCTGAAACATTTTCGAATTGTTACATTTTACAGCTATCACATGACATGACCACAGATCCTTTTCTAATTTCAGGTGGATGGCTTCTTGTCTCCAGTATTGTGTTGCACAGCTCAACTCCTCCCTCTCAGTTTCCAGTGAAGACATCATACCGTGGAATCAGCAGCAAACAGATGTTTCTCACAAAAAGCGCCATGAAGGAACTGAGGAGGAAATTATCTTTCACTAGAGTAAGATTCTACTGTAAGAAACAGCGACCAGGACGAACATTCCACATCACCACGGCCGCTAACAGCAAAGGTGAAGCTGTGGTCCAGTACTTCAGCGGTCAGACAGATGCTTTTCCTGCCTCGTGTGGTTCGTTTGTGATAATGAAAAACGACAACTCGAGGTTAGCAAGAGTTTGTCAAAAGTGGGGATACGAAAGAGGTTCTTATTGGGTTGGTAAATGGGGGCATGACGGGTTGAATCACGAAAGCCGATTGTACAATCACGCTGCCTTTACGAGAGTTACTTATCACTGGTTGCTTGGTCCAGGTGGCAGATGGGAATGCGATGATTATAATGCTGGAGTCTCTTCTGGTGATTTTTGGAAAGTCTTTGTTCGCTAGGAACTCGGTGGATGGATGCCACCGTCTTTCCTTTTTTACTGTTTTGATAAGGTATTACACTATTTCCAGTAGCAACATAAACGGGAGCTAAGCTTTTAGTAGTGGTAATGCTGAGCTTTGTGCTGCAAGTACAGTGATTATAAACATATCAAAGTGACAGCATTTTCGTTCAATTGTTGTTTTGGCTTACCCAGTTAACACAATATTTCCGCAAGAACCTTATTGTCAGTTTATTATAAACTACCAGGAACTCATAAAACATCTTAAACGTTCAACTGTCTGTTGTATGTGTAAAAATGGACGCGTAACTACACTGTGATTAGACTGTGAAACGCTTTAGACTGTAAGATGCTTTAAAGGCTAATGCTATCCTTCATCATTCCCAGAAACAATTCCTTCACCGGAAGAATAAGTTCATATGTTCTTCGACTGGGCCGAGACATCAAACACATACTCTGACTTTTCGTTTGTCTTCCTTATTTTAAAGGCCTTACTGAGCCACTCGCGAGATCACTTCAAAAAATGGAATCCGAGTAGTCAGTAATCCCCGCAAGACACTACAACAAGAATTTCCTTCACCAATTCAGACCACCAATTGCTCTCGAAACTAATGTAGTCTACAAGATCCCCTGTACTGAGTGCCCCTGAAACTATATTGGAGAATCGGGTAGATGTTTTACAACTCGAAAGAAAGAACACATTTGGAATGTTAAGAACGGTAACAAAGGCTCAAATATTTCTAAGCATGCTTGGTCTAACAATTCAATCGACTTTACAAACTCACAAGTGATTGATAAAGGTGACTACCGAGTACGAAACACTTTAGAGTCGTGGCATAATGCCATCACCAACGAAGCAGACAATAATTCAAAGCACTACCTAGACAGTATTCCATTCTTCTTAAAAAATGGATCCTTTCATTGTTGATTTTTTGTTAACATTCCGTTTCTCATTTTTTTACACTTTTTACTATACACATTGCTTTATTCGTGTAATTTTTTATCATTCCTTAACAGATACGAAAGGTCATTTTCAAATTATTTTAACCAGAGAACGTTTTTACAGTTAAATCATGTTCGTTATTTGGGCTTGTAACAAGCGTGGCCACAGCCAAATTTATAAGTACGATATATAGAAGATGAGAGAAAGTCAGAACAAACTAGGCTAACCAATGAAATCGCTGGAGAAACATCTAATGTCCGCTCCGTTCACGTCGGTCTCCGTTCAATCCTTTTACTCAAAGCAATTTTACCCCGGCTAAAAAATAAGCATATATTCTGTCACTTCAAATACAAGCCCGAGAAAAAGAGAAGTAAGTTTGTTACAAAGAAAAAACGGTCGTGGACAGTATTTCGACAAAATCTCTTCGCTTCTAATTTGCTGGTACAGAATCCAAAGATATGTTTAAAACGTTTTCTACACTTATACTGTTTGCATGTTCTTAGCGGGATTTCTAAAACTAAAATTCATTGTTGACAAACTGTTGTAATGTCTATAATGTGAAACGACCAATCATCCGCAGAACAAAGGACTTTTTTGAGAGGCCGAGTTTGTTTTATTTTATTGAAACGTTGAAACGTTATCACAAAACTTTTTCTTAACAGTAGATATAAATAACGCTACCAAGCTAACTTCTTCTACCTACGGTATTAAGGCTTGGCAACTATTTTGAAGAAAAAAACACACTTAGCTTGAAACATCTTCGAATTGTTACACTTCACACATTCAGTCCTACACGTTCTTTTAACTTTTCATATAAAATACTATACCTCATACAATATTGACCCTGACGTCGTTAGATCAAGAGATCTAGAGATCCACGCAAGTCTAAGGCATTCATCGAGGTCTCATTTAAGTCACTGATGTAACCACCATATTCAGTACTATTTTTATTCCGATTATTCTAGTTATTCAGTCCCGACTCAGCCTCAGCTTAAAAAATTAGACGTTCTTTTATAAAAAAGGGAGTGTATGCCTGTTAAGAAATGGCTTGAAGATTACTAGCTCATTTAGTGAGGCTATTTCTCCGCTTCTTGTTAACTATTCAGCAAAGATCACATCATCTCAGCAAGCACGACTAACAGTTAGATTCCCGCTAAAAGAAACCCTGGACTATTGAGCTGCAATCAGCAAAAACGCACATCCTAGGTTGATAGGTAGTTGAGGAAAAACATACAGTGTAATGTATAATTTAGGTCCCGTCCATATGCGCTTGCGTTTGCCATAGTCAAAAGGATATTGTTTTATATGGCTATACTTTCCTTTCACGCGTAACCAAACGATAACTCATCGAAAAAGGTGATATATACAGCTATTTCAATTAACGTTGTCGGGTGAAAGATCAAAGCTCAAAGCTCAAAGCCTACAAGTCAAGACCGAACGAGTAAAGCGAGCGCCTTTTCCAGGCATTCAGATAGCTGGGAGCGGCGAAACGAAAAGAAACGACGCGAATGAGCCATGCGACGAGCAGGAAAAACGTTTCTTTTGCGCCGCTCCCGTCTATCTTGTCTTGTAGCTTTGAGCTTTCATCCGACAACGTTTATTGAAATAGCTATAAAACGAATAAGTAAACAATAGGATTAGTATGGAATAAATCCCTACAAAGGAGCGTTTTCGACCATTTTCCATTCTTTTCATGACTATTTCCGTGTGGACAGCGAAACCTGTTAAGAACGCATGCGTATGTCGTGATATGAAAACCGATTTTTAAAAAACTAGAAACCAAACGCAGACATATGGACGAGATTTTCAATGCTACTGGGATAAAATTACATAGAAACGTTGTTTAAAAACAGTGTTGTTTAAGACTGTGATAATAAATTATGGCATAATAATAACAATAAAACAAGAAGTGGGTAATTCATTGACGTGCTTTTGCTCCGCTTTCTGAGTATCTATTGATTTTAGCTCGCGTTCCTGTTCACCATCAGCTGCACGGTCACGCTTTGCATCACACTCACGCTCAGCATCGGCTGCTGCAGAGTTCAGTAATAAAGAGAAGGAACAGGGTGGACAAAGCCGCTCACCAAGCCCTAACTAGAATGTTAAATACAAGCACAATTTTGAAAAAAATTCTGGGACTTACATGTTTAGGTGACAGTATATGTTACAAACCTAAAGAGTTCCTAAACAGACATTTTATTGGCCTGAACACTTTTAGTAACATTGGCCGTTTTCACACTAGAGACGGACAAGTCGTCTTAGTGTCGAGCTTATCATTCAAATGCAGTTTAAAAAGAGTGAAAACGTCAAGAAAAACTGCATTTGAATGAAAAGCTCGATCTCTTTACTGCCGAGGAGTTAGTCAGAGCTATTTGTAGGGAGTAATAATTGAAAACTGAGGAAACTTTCTGTGGTAATTTAATGATCATTTGTGAGACCTATGGAATGTTTTGACCGCTTATATTTCAATCATGAAACTAAAAGACGTGTTGAAAATGTTTCAGCGATTTATTCAAAATCGAACAGTTTAATTTGTTTTAAATTTTCTCATTTAGTGTGCTACACTGTGTATATTATAGCGCATTTATTCGCTTGTCGCGGGTAGCCCCAAAATCAATAATTAGGAAAAACTGTTTTTCAGCATGTTTGTTTACCGTTGCTATGGAAATGCTGATTAGCATAAAAAGAGCATCGCCCAAAACTTTCATCCAAGCCTAACATCTGGTATCAAATTCAGATTCATTAAGCTAAAGTAAGATTATTTATAAGCGCTTTCAAAAAGGAAAGTGTGACCCACAAGAAACTACTTGGAGCCACTTTAAATACCAGTGTATAAATTATTTGCCTTATATGTCTTCGTGAAAATTGTAAAAAAATTATGTCAATTTTGTAACAGGTTTTTGCGTCGTTCAATTCTCATTTATTCTACGCCTACTCGCTACGACTAAATTAATATTTTCGTGAAATTTGTCAGTCGCAGGATTAGTTACACTAGAAATTTTTTGTACAACATTTTTCGCAATTTTAAAACGAGATGAGTTGCACTAAACCTTGCCAAGTGTAACACCTACTTTCGTCTCCCGTACCCCTCCCGCCCTCTGTTCTTCCGACCCCTGTCCTCCCCACTTTATAACGAGATGAGTTGCACTAAAAAGTGCCAAGTGTAACACCTGCTTTCGTCTCCCGTACCCCTCCCGCCCTCTGTTCTCCCGCCCCCTGCCCCCCCCCCTCCAATTTATAACGAGATGAGTTGCACTAAAAAGTGTCAAGTGTAACACATACTTTCGTCTCCCGTACCTCTCCCGCCCTCTGTTCTCCCGCGCCCCTTCCCCACCCCCCACTTTATATCGAGATGAGTTCCACTAAAACTTGCCAAGTGTAACACCTGCTTTCGTGCCATTTAGCAAAAAGTTCAGTTTCGCAGTTCCCTTTTTTAAGGGAAAGTATCCTGGCTAATAGATAGATAAAGTGCAGTCGTATTACAAAGATGGAAGTGGATTGCTGTTCATCAAATCTGATTTCGTGACAGGCGGTCAAGAAATCAAAGTTTCCATTCTGGTGGAATTATGAGTGTTTTATCCCTTATTTTGTCTTTTTAGTTATATTGCCATTCTGGTGGAATTTTGAGTCTTTCAGTCATTATTTTGTCTCTTAAGTGATATTTATTTTCTTTCATCGCTTTTGGCAATTTTTTTCCTATTTCAAGATAATTGAAAAACGCTCCTGGCCAAAATAGTGAAATCACGATATCCAAACTACTGCTTCTGTTTTGCTCTGTAGAATCTTTTTATCCAGTTGAATGTAGCTATTTTGAAACGCATTATTAAACAGAGACCATGCACCTCTTCAGAACCTCTAATTTTTTATTATTATTTCTGATTATTTCTTAGTGTTAATTAAATAAGTAACTAAGTTGTTAAATTTGTATACACATTAGGTTTTTATATACTCACACATTGTAAAAAACATAGAGACACTTGTTTACTGCGTTTTAAAGAACCTATTATTATTATTATTATTATTATTATTATTATTATTATTTCATTAACCTTGGGTATCACGCAGATGTATCGTTTTTAAGGGTAGGGTCAACTACACTCTTGTTTGTTCTATTGTTTCCTCAACCAATCCTGGTAGCGTTCTGAGACATACATGCCGCCTCTTATTAATGGAGCAAGATCACGGGCATTTTCCTCTTTTTGTTCAAACCTGTACGAAATATTTGACAAAGAACCTTTGCTCTTACATAAAATACTCTTAGAGAACCAACATGAAAATATAGTGATGTCGCGAAGAAGGAAGAAAAGAACATGAAATTAAGTTGCAAGGGAAGAACTTGAAAACATTTTTGCAATCCATTTCCATCCAAGCGATCCGCAGTCAAAGAACTTAATTATAGTCTCAGTACACTGGAGTATTAGGTTTAAATTTCCGTTCATAAAAATACGTTTTTGGATCAGTTTCCAAAGTGATACTAAAAATAGGTGATATTGTCCCTTGAAGAAATGTGTGTGGTTTGGTATTCATTGATTTATTTGCTCAAAATTGTTAACAATCAATGAAGTCTTAAAACAAATAAAACTTCAAACAATAAAAGAATAACTGTCAAACAGCTGATCTTTATGTAGCGTAACTCGTTCCATTGTTTTCTAGATTTCATAGGTTTAGCTTTGAAAGAGTAAAGCATCCGATTTTCAAGGGAAAAAAGACCTGAAAACTAATAAATTTCAAAGTTACAATTTTTTATTGCATAGAAAAGGCAAAGTACAGTTTAATGAGTAAACTATTTGCAATTAAAACTGACGTTTTGTGTACTTTGAGTACGTTTTTGGCAGACGCGACATTTTGCATACATTTAGTAATATAGGCTACAAAATAGAATCAAATATTCATTGAAATGTTGTACATTCAGTTCTCTCGTCTTTTCAACACGGTAAAGGCCATTTCTCTAAAATTTAAAAGCGTCTTTTCAGTACAGACGAAGTGGAATATGAAAATCTAGCCAAAAGTGGTTGGTGTGACCCACAACGCGAAAGAACCTGATTAGGTAATTACAGTACGCTGGGAGAAGCAGTTCAACCTCAAATTGCTAAAGAACTGATCAACTCATCAGCTTATGCGAGAGGGAGGAGATGAAGGTTATTCCAGTACTTTATATCCCAGTTGTATGTCTGGTGAGCACTTCTGAGCGTTTCGTTGAGGGCAAAAGGTTCAAGACGTTGGTAACACTAATAGAACACAGGCTAAACTAAATACTGAGTCCTTTCAAAAGATCAAAACCGGTGTGTTATTTTCAGCTCGGTTCTTAGCACTTGAATGCAGGTTTTTCACCAGCCTTTTAGAACGAATCAGTATAAACAGTAAGCAAAAGCGTTATTTTATATTGTACAACTATTCTCTTTTTTGCATTTGTCGCCGCGCTATAAAACAAAACAAAACAAAATCATAATTTATATGATTTCTCAGTGCGCGGACAGATCGAAATCATGGCTTTACAGTAGTTTCAG
The DNA here is from genome assembly GCA_022457155.1 of Cladopsammia gracilis. Taxonomy (NCBI): domain Eukaryota; kingdom Metazoa; phylum Cnidaria; class Anthozoa; order Scleractinia; family Dendrophylliidae; genus Cladopsammia; species Cladopsammia gracilis. The sequence continues at coordinate 59,032 of JAJGOT010000510.1, read as the reverse complement.
TATTTAATATTATCTTCTTCCAGAAATTGTCGGATGTAATTCCTGTACTGCTAAATCATTATTTTGAACATTCTTGATTGCACGTCTTTTACCACAACATTGAAACTTAGTTACTGGTTGATAAGTTTACCAAAAAAGACTTGTAATTTGTTTGCTAATTTCATAATAATAATATATTTTTTCCTCACCTAGAATTTACGGACTGAAGTTGCATTAAGTTGAAGTTAGTTGATTTGCAAATAATACAATGCTATCTTGCGTGGTGGAAAAGGTAAAAACGCGGAGCAATAAGTAAATTGTGTGTAATTTAAACTGACCTTTTTCACGGCCGCGGCAGTCGCGATTCTTGCATATGTTATCGGCCAGATTTGCGTTACGCCAAATAAACTCCTGTAAAAAACGAGAGTCAAACTTAACTCGGCCATATTTAGCTCCGTGAAACATCGCTGTAAGTTTTTGGATTGATCTTTTTGGCCGTATCGATGTTTTTCTCTTCAAGTAACAAAACAAACTTCAATTTAGAGAGAACAATATAAGGACCCTTCGTGGTGGGTTATGGTGTGACATACAACGCGAAAGAACCAGAATAGTTATTTACATTTTAATTTTCCTCGAGGAAGTAGTTCAACTGAACCCAGATTACTGTAACGAAGAACGGAAGATAAAAATAATTAGCTCAGTCTATCGCAAACCCTGCAGCTAATAAATGAAGCGGTCAAAGTAATAAACTAAGGCTTTCCCTCTCATCATGATCGCGATAAGCGTTTTTTGAGTAACCTTAACATCACCGGAGCTCAATGAACACTTCAGTGTCTTTTAAAACGTTTTCTTTATTCAAATTATACTATAGTGCAATAATATCATTTTAGCTCGATCGAAATAAACATTCTCTTTGCCCTTAACGACCTTTTCACGGTATTATTCGGAAAACAACTGTGAATTGATTTAGTAATTAAATTCACTTATTACTGGAGGGAGAAGTAACGATACAAAATGTATTTACTTTTGTGTATATTTTTGAGACTCAGTCCTGGTGAGAATATAAAGTGTAAAAACGTTGTGTACAATATTTTATGCGCATTGAATCAATCTCTTATATGTAGTCATGTGCGATTTGGTTGATTTCTCGGAGATTTCTTCTAACAGCTGGCAATACAAGCCATAGAATTTAATAAAACCCAATGTTTTAGAAATCGGATGCAATTTAAACAAAACCAGAGTGTGAAAGAGAGGACTTGAACAGTAAATTTTAAAATGCAAATCCGAACTGCCACTGCCACAGGACGTTCTCGGAAGAGACATATCTTCTGGTTAATTGATCTTCATCAACTATATAAGTAGATATTCAATGGAATCGGACATATCTTCCACGAAGACTGGCATAGCTTGTTTATCGACTGTTTATAATTATTTTATTCTTGCATAGATCAACGATGATTATAAGTAAAACTGATATAAAAATTTTAAAGACAGGCAACATTACAGTTATCTACTTTGCAGTCTTTCCTCGTCCTTTTCAAATATATGGTTGAATGCCCTGAACCTGAAGTGATAATATTCAGTGAATGTTCATACACGGAACACAAGTAAATAAACGAACTCTGAGTCGATATTTTATGTAACCAGACTTGCTGTTCTTTATTCACAATTTATCCCAGCGTTAAAATTCTCAGTTATAGCATCAACTATGATTCATAAATGGATACAATTCTTTATTTTACTATTTTGCGGCATCTTCTTACAATTTTCATTCTACTCTTGTACACCCTGAAAGTCAATGAAATCACATGCCCACCCTACTGAGTCACCACAAAATCCCACACTATCAACTATCTCCACACGCTTGATCACCCTACCCCTACCTCCAGGGCAAGTGGCATCCTTTTAACGTGAAATAACTTGTAAGAATTTAATGCCACGTTAACGCCACGTATAGCCAGGAGTATAATGTTAATCACGGTATTTTTTACTTCATTTGAAGCAAGATGTCTTCAGAGCATGATCTCCGTGTGTCCTTCTTCTCGCTTTTCTTGATAGCGGCGTTAATTTACCAAGACAGTGAAGGTATATGGACAACAAAACAGTTGTAGTATTATTTGTTTCAACTGATTTATAGAAATGTCGAGGATTTTGTGTTATTTAAAACATTTGTTGAAAATTTGTTCTTAATATTTGTTTCACAGCACTCAGTATCAAAGCTGGAAAATGCAATGTGACTACCACCACTCCTGGACTTTTCGCGTGTAAAAAGATTTCCTTCGAGGAGCCTTTTAATGGCGGACAAGGAGTTAAAGTTTTCGCATCCAAAAGCCATACAGTGAAAAGCTCAACTGGTGGAAATGGTGCAGCTATCTGGGTGGAATCTGTGAATACAAAGCAATTTACAGTTTGCGTTTTGGAGTACGGGGAAGGTTCCAATCGCGCTACAGAAGTGAACTGGATGGCTGTGCAGTCTGTACCTGTTGGGTCTCAACTAGGAAGCACTTCCTTGAACTCTTGGACAACTGGAACACGGTGTAAAAGAATCGCCTTTGAGAAGGTTAGTCGTGTCTCACTCATGCTTTTCAGTAAATATTTCTTTTTTTTTCATAACCTTTTTTCGTTTCCAAAGATTTTTTCATTAGAAACTTCTCTATTCCTTTTTTGCCTAATATTCTAAATTACTTTATTCTATTTCTCTTCATTCTAGTTTACATCAATTATATTTTAATCTTTATAAATTCCCTAACTTGACTGACTTGTATATTTAATGCCCTTCTTCATTTCTATAGTTCTTTCTTCCATGAGTAATTCTTCCTTTTATACTCCGTTTTGTTTCCTTTTCTGCGATGTTCCCAATTCCCATCGCTTTTATATTTCACAACCCAACCTATTTGTTGTATTCCTCACAATTTATATATCTTGGTTCCTGCCCTTTCTTAATTTTAGTCTTTCTTCAGGCCCGGCCCTTTTGTTTCTAATACTGTTCTTACTTCTTCTCCTTTAATCATTCATTTCTTGTATTTTTTATTGTAATCGTACTCAATGTTTCCTTACTAATTCTTTCGTGTCATGTTTTAGTTTTATTAATACATTTTCATACTTTTACATTTTACTTTAAAACATAATCTTCCGACAATTCTTTATTCGATTGTTTACTGCCTCCTTCCTTTTGTGTTACTTTGTTAAATTCTTAAAACAGTCTTCTTTCTAGATTTTCTTCTAGATCTTTTTCCACCAACCTTTCTACTTTTCTCAATTTATGTTTCCTTTCTTTATATGTTTATTTTGATTTTTGTCTATTCTATCCTTTGTAATCTTTTTTATTGTATTTTTACCAAATCTTATGTTTCTTTCTATAATTTGATTTTTCTAAAACATGTTTTACATTCCTCTATAGTGGAAGTCTCTAATTTCATTTCTCTTTATCCCGCTCTTTTAATATTCCTTATTCCCCTCTTTAAATATCATTCTAGCTTTCATAATTCATCTATTTCGTCCCCCTTCTTTTTCAATTCTACTTAAAATACACTTTTGACATATCTCTATTTAATTTCAATAATTTTATTCCATCCTTGCTATACTATTGTAGTGAAATTTTATTAAAATTCGTTTTTATCTGTTTTCATAACTTTTCGTGTTCCTTCATTTCTAATTCTTTAGATTATAACTTTGTTCCATTCTTTACTGCACTTTGTCATAATTATTTATAATATAACTTTGTTCCATTCTTTGCTGAACTTTCTCATAATTATTTTTCCTTTCAATGTGTGAAATGCTTCCTTTCTATGAAATTATTCTTTCTCTTAATATTTCTTAAATCATCTTTTCCTTGCTTTGTGTATTTCGTTAACACTAGACTTTTGTTCTTTTTTAATCCATGTTCTTCTAAAAACCCTTCTCTATTTCAGTTCCAATTCATTTACTTTTTACCAATCCACTGTTTTCTTTCTTAAGTCCTTAAATTTAAAATTTAATTTCATCTTTCTTGTGCCTTGCTTCATTTCTCTATTTCTAATTTTACATTTCCTGTAGAGAACCTTCGTCACTTACTAATACCTCATTTTTTCTTTATTTTCAGCCTCTTTTAATCACTTCCTTTTTCACATCACTCAAATTTATTTTTCCTTCTACTCATCCTTTCTATATTTTGTACTCCAGTGTTACATTTTTCCTTTTTCCAATTCTATTCTTATATTCTTGTATAGTACGTAAAATTTGTTTAATTTTATTCTTGCTTTATTCTATCAGTCATGATTCCTTCGTATCTATTTTTTGCTATGGCCTTCAGTTGTTTATTTTTCTTACTAGTTGTTCGTTGCTGATTTCATTCCATATTTGTTTTTTTTAACTCTTTTTTAAACCTGTTGTACTACCTCGTTTATTTCCATGTTACTTAATATGTCTTCCTCTCCATATTATTTTGTTCCAATTCCTCTTAGGGGCGGTCTCTTTCATTCTTTAATTTGCTGAATTAATCTTGCAAATTATTCCCTTTCTAATTTCTTTTAGTTAATCTCTTTAAACTACTCACTTTCCTTGCTTCCTTAGTATATTGAAATCTGTCCTTTTCTATTTTCATGTGTAAACTTCTATTCTATCTGTTTATTCAAATCCCTCTCAAAATATATTATTTTCTTCCTATACGTTCTCATTAATATCTTTGTTTGTTATTTTTTCTTTTTTAGCAAGGATCTTCATACAATTTCATCAGTCCTTGCCTAATTTTCCACCCTCTTAGCTGGTATATATGTAAAGTATTTTTTTTAAGTTCCACTCGCATTTTTGTGATAAATCTCCATTATTCAAATCCTTTTCTCGTTATCTTTTAGCTTTTTGGTATTTATATTTTTTCCTTTTCTACATTTTTGAAGAGGCCTTATCATTTCTGAAATTCCTTTCTTAAATCTTTTCTTTCTAAATAATTTATCTCAATTTTTTTAAATTCCGCCTTGTTCATCATTCGTATACCCTTCCTTTCATACTCAGTTATTATTTTTACTCTATTAATTTTTTTATTGCACTTTTCTCTTTTTATTCTTTCTTTTTCTATTTCCCTCTTTATTCATAGCCTTCCTTTCTAAGTCTTTTTATTACCCTTGTTCTCATATCCGTCTTTTCTTTATTTCTTCCTTCATTTTTTTCAATCTTTCTTTCAACTCCCTTTCTCATCTAGTTTAGTTATTATTATTATTATTATTATTATTATTATTATTATTATTATTATAATTTTGCTTAATTCTTTCTTTCTTTTTTCCCTTTTGAAATACCTTAATTCCTTTATATATAGATATGTTTTATTTTTCATTTCCGCCGTTTTGAATTTTTCTTACAAACTTTCTTGAATCTTTGGGGTATTCTTTTTTTCATATCGTCTTGGTAGCAATAAAATAATAGCAAACTAAAAAAACACGGGAACACTTTTTGTTGTTAGTGAAGACGTGTTTCGACATAACTAATGCTATCTTCAGTTTATTGAGAATATTGAAAATGATGCTATATATATAGGCAACTACAAAGAAAATCGATCACATAGTAAGATCAAGACAACAAAATATAATATAAAACAACAAAGAAACGCGATCACATACTAAGATAAAGACAACAAAATATAATATAAAACTACAAAGAAACTCGATCACATACTAAGATAAAGACAACAAAATTTAATATAAAACTACAAAGAAACTCGATCACATACTTATATAAAGACAACAAAATATGATATAAAACAAAATATAATATAAAACAAAACAAAACTGGTATAAAACAAAATATAATATAAAACCTTTGCAAAGTGTCTGGTTCTGTCTGATTTTGATTTTGTTATTCCATTCTTTCTTAATTTTTCAGTAAAACTATATTTATTTCCATTTTCAATATATTTTTACTGATCAATCTATTTTACTGAATAATTCTTTATTAAATCTTTTTTAAACATTTCCTTAACTTTTTATCTCTCTTAATTGTCCTTTTCTTTTCTTTATTTCTTGCTCATGTCTTCTTTTTATTTTTTGAAAGTCCATTCTCTTCAGAATTTGATTCATTTCTTTTCACATTTTTAAATCAATCTTTGCTATCAATACCTTACTTTTTATTTTTTAATCTAACCTCTCTCATATCATTGTCTTTTTATATCTAAACGTCTTTATTCTTTTCTTCCCTTTGGTTCTTTTTTCACTTAGTGTAATAGCTTATCTACCATTTTTTTCTGATATCCCTTCCTTCCTTTTTTGTATTTTTATTTCTTTTCTCCTGTCTCTTATTTCCACATTTGTTGTAACACAGTTCTGTTTTTTAACATTTTTTTCAAACTTTTGTTCAGCTCTTTCATATTTATATCGTTTTCATTGTTCATTTTTTCACGCCTTTATTGATGTTTTATTTAGCCTGCCCAGTTGGTTCCTGTTTAGAATATGTCGAGGACGCGTGCGTCCTCGGGAAATTACGCTCTACTAAAAAACAGGCGCCTTCTATGCAGGCTGATATGTAAGTACAGCTGCCACAATTCTCGTCAGAGAGCAGCTCCCCCGGATCAACGACCATCCTCACGAAACCTTTTTTTTATCACAAATACTCTTATCATGATCTTTGGTATTTTGCATGCTTCCATAGGTTGAGAGACTGAGTTTCAACTGTATCTGTTTTAAAGACTTTTTTTAGGTTATTAACTTTATAACCTTTTTTCAGCGTTTTTCGGATCCTCCAAAAATGTTGGCGACTGCTCGTCACCAGCATTTAAAAAAACCTCAGGACGCTTTGGCCGTGTGGGTGGAGGACTTGCGCAAGGACAGCTTTAAACTTTGTCTCAGGGAAACTAAGATTTTTGATGGACTTCATAAAAACATAAAAGTTGTAAGTAAATTCCATTTACTTCTTATGTTATTACTCACGCAAAGTACTGCTATTCAAGTTGTCACGAAACGCTTCGTTTTGAAAATGTTACTAGGTGATTATTACTTGCAATATTACTTGCAATATTTGTTTCTGTATTTGAAGTGGCGTGCCTGTGAAATAGCTTGATAGCTAAGTGCTCGTCCACTATAAACAACATTTATTTGTATTTTTTGTATTTTTTTGACCATACATATAATGCATGTAGCAAAACCAACAAAGAAATTGAAAACAATATTTTACCATCGTTTTAGGTCGTCTCTAATATTATTTAAATTAGCAAGCACAATGATCTCTTTTAAGATTATTACTTTGTAGGTTAGCTGGATATTTAACTCTTTTTGCGACAATGTATATCCCTTTATTCAAACGTAGATTGATCGAAATTGATCTAAAACTTACCTAGATCCCACCAGAAGCACACTGTTGCTTTCCTTCTGAAAATGCCACAATAATTTGGAGTTACAACACATCAAGATTACTATTACATCCAATTTCGCGACTGATCACACTCAGTTCTGAGCTAATACGAAAAGAAAGTTATTTCGGCGGGTTTCCTTGAATAGGCCATTTGCACGATGACGTCATTTGACTACTACTACCAGAATCCTTCAGTTTTTTGTTTTCTAGTGCAAATTAGGGCTATTGTTATTCAAACCGCACTGGGATTACAAAATTTAAATAAGAAAGGAAAAACGAAATGAATTCTGGTAGTAGTAGTCAAATGACGTCATCGTGCAAATGGCCTATTGGCAGCTTCTTGACTATGTCATGAAGAATTTCAAGCTGACTATTATATAACATTGCTGATAGCTTCTATTTTTCTTCAGGACTGGATAGCATTTACTAAACTGAGGACTGCGAACTTTACCTTGAGCGATATTCTTGTGTTTACATACAACAACTCCCCACTAAATAAACAAGATAACAACGCTTTCTGTCAAGTAAAGTCATTTCATGCTCTTTAGTTCTGTTGTTTTTACATTGTACGTTTCTCCTCTTTCCTTACCCCTATTCAGACCGGGGAATGAGTGAAAATAGGTCGCGCTCACTTTTGAACGTTTATGCACTTAAAAGCATTTAACCAATACCACCAAATATCGTGGCTTTTTATGAAATGTTCTGGAAACACTTTAGTGCGACAGATTTCTGTTCATGACGTGTGACGTTTCCAGAGCAACAATATTTTCACAAACATGTTAACCCAAATTTTGAACAAAACATTTTTAACTTGCTTGTAATAAATTTTACAATTTAAAATTATTTTATTTAGCATTTGTATTTTATTTTTGATTGATTTTGACTCAATTTTGGCGCTTTTGTATCATGTTGAAAATCCAAGATGGAGGATCCAAGATGGAGGATCCAAGATGGTGGAAACAAGATGGCGGCCATTTGGAATGATGACGTAATTCCCGCGACATATAACGTCATCACTTCACGTCACCTACCTTAACTTGGGCATCATATCCATAGCTTTAACATCCTTAAAGTTATGGGGTTTGGGGGGGGGGGGAGAGGGGGATAGGGGGCGGGAGAGAAGGAGATAGGGGCGGGGGGAGAGGGAGATAGAGGGCGGGGAGAGAGGGGAGGGAATCCGCATCCTTGGTCCTAGAAGACAAACAAGCCTGGTCTGAATAGAGTTAATTGGAATCTCTAAATAGATACAAATTAGATCTTCTCCTAGAAAAAACTTCAAACGCTTTGCATGTGACCAAATTTAGACAGGAGAAGTGGGTGCATATATGATGATCTTTCAAGGGCATTTCCACGCCAACTATTGACCAAAGATACCATATGTAGCATAACTTAAGAGAAAAAAATCTTATTTAACTTAATGAGCTATATTATTTTTATTTTACAGAAAATAAAGTTCAAAGATGCATTCTTTGCCCCTCCGATGGTTGTGGTGTCGCCAGGACTCAGTTATAATAACAACAATTCACGCTTCTCTAGATCCGGAACATGTGACGCAGTTACTGCGTGGGTTGAGGTTAGCAAACAAAATATCCTCATGTTTGATGAAATGTCTTGCCACGTTAACTCCATTAGGTTTGTTTTATTGCGTTGAGAAAATGATGAGTTTAATTTCTTAATTTTCAATTTTAATGCAAAAATCTTTCTTGTGTTTCGATACAGATACAAACGTTGAGAAACTTCAAAGTTATCACGTCAGTTTAGTAAATTATTTTATATCGTTGGTGATATTTCCACATTACTGTAATCAAATGTCTACTCGATGAAGTTCAAATTTAAGATTTTGATTTTTTCACTTTTTATTTATATTTTCGCGTCTAAAACCACCCTTACAGTTACAGTGGCGCTAGTGAAACAAAATACCTGAATATCGTCAACATATTTGTTAATTCAGTTTTTTATATGCATAGCATACGTCTACAAACGAAACCAAAGTTTGTGTGAGAAGCTACAACAATAACGCCAACAATAAGGATATCATAAAAGTCGATTACGTTGTTATTGGAGGTAAGAATAGCTGTAAAAGAGTTAGTGCGGCTATCAAATGACACGCCAACTCTCAAGTTCAAAATTGAACCAACATTTTCGATTTTGACTTCCGCAGTTATCATAGCGGACGTATCAGAAAACAAGGATGTTTAACTTGACTTAACTCGTTTGAACTTCAGAGCTCGCGAGTTATTGAAAGACGCAATAATTTACAGTAGTGTAGCATTGACTTTAACAGCAAAGTCAGCAATCACAGGTAATATGGTATTAGAATACACTTGCCCCATATTTTACGAAGAGGATGTATCCTTTGACGAGTTTAGTCGTAAGGCATGGTAAGTCACTCGACATTCTTTTATCAAAAGGTGTATAAAATTCATCAACATCTTGCCCATTCGAAGTTTGAATGGCTGAACGCCTCATTGACCTATATTGGTGTCCTGACATTTTATTTGGGCTGGCTGCTAATTTTATCTGCTTATATTTATTTGTTTTCTTTCAGACTTGGATCCTTGTATAGATGTGACATGTCATTATCATAGTCTATGTAAGGCTTTTGGACCCCATGATGCACGCTGCGTGTGTGTGGACAGTTGTCCATCTTACCAAGAACCCATCTGTTCTTCAAATGGCACAACATACGATAATAAATGTTTGTTTGAACATGAGGTTTGTCTGCTTCGACTGAACTTCACCGTTCAACACCCTGGTAGCTGTGAAGGTTAGCCCAATTGTTTTGGAAACGCTATATTCTTCCTTTCATGCCCTTTTGATGAAGGCGAAGCGATCTTTGCGACCGTATCAAATTATTTAGAATACGTCATTTTAGCTGTAACTTTAACATTAAACAATTCCAAAGAGAATCGGGAAGCAAAGTGGGGGACGCACTTAAAAATAGTTTGTGTTAGTGCTCGTTACATTTTTTAATAAAACATAATTGTTTTATAGAAAAAAATTAATCAGCTGATGTTTTACCTTCGTGTCACCTAAAATAGAGTTCCTACCATTTACGAAAGTATTTCACTCCTGCTCCTCATTTATCTTCCGGCTTTCCTTTTTTTTCTAGGATTTCCTTTTCAACGCGGTCGTCGCCACATGCCCCATATTCCGTCTTTGGGTTACTCTCACTGTCAAGCAATTCGTTTCAAGCCTTTTGTGTTTTATCCTGACAAATCCATTCAAGTACAGATCACTGTCAATCATATGGATACCAGTGACATGTCATATGTCCATGATGCTGCTGTATCGTGGGTTGAAAATGTGAATAATGATGGCTTCACTGCTTGTGTGATGGCGGCAGGTTATAACGAGCGAAAGTCGTATGCTAACGTGACAGTTGACTGGATGGCGTACCAAGGTGCTCCAGTGGGTGGCGTGGCAAGTGAGGTGCGCATGTCACAGTGGTGGACTGGAACTACTTGTGAAACAGTACAATTTCCCGCAGTAAGTGGATTTTTTTTTTTGCTGTTCGCTTTTCAATTCATAACACAGCTATTAAACAGTGAACAACAAGTCAAGAAATTGTTACATTTATTACTTAAGGTACAGTAAAATGAGTATTATTCAAGAAACTCTCCTTTTGTCCAAAAGATTTAGCAACATTCCATTTTATTCGCCCATTTTAAGAATTTCAAACATGCGCTTCTTCTTCGGACTAAAACTAAAAAGATAAAAATGTGATAACTACCCTTTCGCCATTTTTTTTTATTCGGAAAAAACATACTTACGTTTTAAGACAAATGGCTAATCTTTCGATAGATTATAAAAATCTCTTCTTTTTTTCGCACCCAGAAAATTCGCCGATCTCTTAAAGGTAGGCCCGGGAGTGAGGAGTTTTGTTATGATTTGTAGAATAGGTTATCGTTTGTGAAGAAATGTTCAGCCATCACTCAAGGATCAAAGGTTTGCCTTTCTTTGCAAAGCTTAAAATAGAAATTTAAAGTTTTTAGTGTAATGTATCTTTTATCAGATGCAGGGCCCTACGGATACCAGCCTTGAGCTGAAAGGGCCACCCTGATTACTACTACTGCTACTGCTACTACTACTACTACTACTACTACTACCACTACCACTACCACTGCCACTGCCACTGCCACTGCCACTGCCACTGCCACTGCCACTGCCACTGCCACTGCCACTGTCACTGTCACTGTCACTGCCACTGCCACTGCCACTGCCACTGCCACTGCCACTGCCACTGCCACTGCCACTGCCACTGCCACTGCCACTGCCACTACCACTACCACTGCCACTGCCACTGCCACTGTCACTGCCACTGCCACTGCCACAGCCACTGCCACTGCCACTGCCACTGCCACTACTACTACTACTACTACTACTACTACTACTACTACTACTACTACTACTACTACTACCACTACTACTAAAATAGCATCAGCAATAAATTGAATGGTATTACATTACTTACATTTCAGTGTGCATCATGTCTCGTTTCTAATTTTCCAGGGAAAATTTTCAGTCAAACCTTCGGTGTTTGTGACTGCTAAACATCATAATCTAGGACTGAAACGTGACGCTGCTAGTGTGTGGGTTGAAGATGTCACGCAATCATCCTGTAAAATTTGTATGAGAGAATTACAAAATTATGCAGGATCACATAAAGATGTTCTTGTTGTAAGTAATGTCGCACGATACCTTTGCATGTGTGTTAGTAGTACTATAAGTATGAACTTAAAGTTGTTATGGATTAGGTGGATTAGGTGCCATGGATTAGGTGGATTAGGTGCCTAGGTGATGACGTAATTTAGTTTAGTTAACTTGTTAATGAATATTAATAAACGGATTCCCTTTTCATGACGTCATTAAGGGAATGCCTTTTGTGTTATCCTTGCATACTAATTTGGATTTCCTGCATACTAATTTGGATTTCCGCGTCCTTTTCAAAACAATAGGCTGGTCTAAACAAACCCGCTTTATACCAATTCACTTCAAAACAAAACACAACTGACACAGATATCCTTTACAGACATAGATCAAAACATGCCTTCTCAATTAGTTTAAGGCCTGGTTCAAGGGCTTTGACCAGGAAAAAACGGTTTATTCGTAATAACGTTTACAAACGGAATGGAACTTAATCGAAATTTCGCACATAGAAAGATATTATCGTCCATAAAAGTTTTAAGTATAATAAGCTTTGGCATAGGTCACGTGACATGTTACGTGGTCATTTTTCTTAAAATAGCAAATATTTGACGAATTGGTGTCGGGTTTTAGGCCCAGTTCAAACGTCGAACTTCACATGTGCCGAACCTAATGCAAATGAGCAAAATCTATTGTTCTTGCTAATTTGCATTAGGTTCGGCACATGTGAAGTTCGACGTTTGAACTGGGCCTAAGAGAAAACATCAATTAAAAATGCTTACCTCATGCAGATTAAATATCTCCAGCCCTTCACGTTTGGAATGAGTGTCCATTAATCTTTAAAAAAAATATATGAGGACAAAGGTCATTTTTCAGTCCAAAATTCAACCTATAATTATTTATGACTGTAATTTAAAGACTTGAGGACAATCATTCCAAACATAGAAGGTTAAATGTGTTAAACCTCCATCGGAAAAGCTAATTTATTTAACTATACAAAGAAAATTCGCTACCAAATCGCCGACTTACGTAATTTTAAAATTTTGATCAAACTTTTGCGTTAAGGCAATAGAAAATATCAAGATAACCATTCAGGGAAAAATTCATTTTGATCTAAGTTTTCTCGGCGAAGATATTACGTGTCAACCATATTTTCCGAACACATTTTAAACCCCGGCCTTAAACTGCTTGAGATTGACTAGGACTCGAACCTGGATTACTGCGGCCACAACGCAGTGTCCTAACCTCTAGACCATCAAAGCTGTGCCGATACTATAGCTGCTTAAAACTATAATAAGAGGGTTCCGAAACATTCAAGTTTAGAATCAATAAAATTGCGCAGTATAAAAAAACCTTAAAAAATCTTATTCGTTTTTACCATAACATTCTTATAGCCGCTACATCGCTAGACTCTATGTGGCCATCACCCCCTTTAAGTTTTTATGACATGACTTTACCGGTAGCTTCAAAGTTCAAACTTTTAATTATGCGAACAATGAACTATAAATTTGCATGGACGATTAGCACCTCGGCCGGAAAGATAAACAAAGCAGCCAATTACATGCGCCTGCTAAAACAATAAACCCACACTTTGTTTAAGTTCAAAATATATTTATTGATTGCATAATTATACAGGCAGATGGAAAGGAAAAGACATAGTTGGTTTTTTAGTCTCTTTGATCGGATTTATACAAAGTACTCTTTGATTCCTTTAGTCTTCTGTGCCTCACCGCACTGCAATCATTATAAAATCCGGTGTAATAATTTGTTTTTATTGATGTTGTTAATTTCAGAATTGGTTGGCGTTTTCATATCTTGACAAGCCTCCCTTTTCAGAACATAACTCGATCCACTTCGCGAATGATAAACCTCCTGTTGGCAGTCATAACAATGCTTACTGCAAGGTAATTATCCTTGTTCATATCACAGTTCAATTAATTAATTTTGTAGAATAATATTACAGTTGAGGCGATCATACCAGCCTTTCATCCCCTCATTAAATCACAACTTCTCTTCATTTTATTCCACTTGCAAACTTGATGGTAGGGGAGTAATCAAAAGAAATACAGCTTCAGTTATAAAGTTATTTTGATTATAACTGAATTATGCTGGTAAAATAATGTTTTTCTCCCATAATTGGATGGGTCCTTGCAAAGCAAATAAATAAATTCAGATTAAAACAGCCACTACAAGTTAATTTACGATATCGGTAACATTTTTTTTTGAAACGGTGTCCCTTTTCTTCCCTCCCTTTCCCTTCAATGTTGATGTTCAGGATGCTAGAGTCAAAAACAAATTATGCCAATGCCACATTGGGGAAAGAGAAGCAACAATGGGGGAGACGTGATGGCCGCACCTGCTCTACATTTCTAACTGACACATCTGAACGTTTCGTGAAGTGTTTCAAGTAATTACCTTTTGTATTGTAACTTGAAATTATCTTTCCTTTCTCTTTACAGAGCATGACCTTTGCCAAAGTTTACAACGCAACCCCGCATATCTTTGTCTCTGCCAATCATTCGACAAAAAGAGGTAATGTAAAACCAATTCATAATAGCATAGCTGCTTGGGTAGAGGTAGGATAATTGATGGTTTCTCTGAATGCCAATAACAAGTCAGTGTGTGCTTGTTTATTCGAAAAGGCTGTAAATGTGGGGCATACAAGTATACAACGAGGATCCAATAGACCCTTTTACCTGGGCGTGTTTCTTTACCCTTTTCAGATCATATATGATTCTACTCTATGGAATTGGTTCTTACAAAGTTTATCATATCCACATGTAAGGCATAATTTTTTAGAAAAATAAATGAACATTATGCTGTAGAAAACGTCACGTGATGTGAAATTAGTAAATAACACACCCGAGTGAAAAGGTCTTTGAATTTTGGTGGATGACCCGTGAATTGCTCAATGTTCTTAGATGTGAGGCCGGGCTTTTTCAATCTGGCATAGCTCAGGATGAACCGAGGTTACCATCCTTCATACACTGATGTGCACTCACTGTATTCTTTGTTCCTTTTATTTTACAGTTTATTAATAAGATTGGGTTCCGTGTTTGTGTAAAATAATTATATGAAGCAAAATACGATCCGCTGTCCATATCGTACACAGTTTTGTCAGGTAGGGGCTCAGTTATAATACTACATAGGATGAGAAAAACCTACACCTTTTTAATTTACCCCATGTTTGTTTCTAATCTTCATTTTACTTTCTTTCGTCTGAAAGCGCTTAGTTAATTTTTTTTATAAACACGCAGACATTTGTCCACCTGGATGGGGTTATTTCAATGGCTACTGCTACTTAACAAGCTCTGTATGCGCGCCATGGCTGACCGCTGTGATGAACTGTTCAGCGATGGACTCACATCTGGTGACAGTTCACAACCAAGAAGAAAATGTTTACATTCAACACTGTCACAATGGAGAGAGATCATGGATTGGACTGAATGACCGAAGCGTTGAAGGATCGTTTGTGTGGACAAACAAAGAAATAAGCAGTTTTAAGTTCTGGGCTCCGCAACAACCAAACGACTGGAAAAACGAAGACTGTGTACACACCCTTGGTGCCAAGAATGGCTACACCTGGAATGATGTGTCGTGTGATAAATGTTATAACTTTACTTGTTTCAAAGGTAAAAGACACCATTTGATTTGGGGTACAAGGAATAAGTTTCCTTTGTTCTGTACTGCATTTCTATTTCTCGATTGATGTGAGTAGGCAGGAATGTGAGTAGGCAGGGATGTCAGTTCAGGATTATCTACAAGGTTTTTGCATATTGAACGTTTTACCGTATGTTAACGACCTTTTAACAAATAAGCACCGTCCCATATCAATTCCTATTTTGACGATTTTAAGGATTAATAATATATAATGTATGACTTAGTCGTGTTATCGTCTTCAGAAATTGACGAGTGCACTAATAAGTACCACAGATGCCATGTGAATGCTGCTTGTCAGAATACCGTGGGCTCGTACATTTGCACTTGCAAAGCTGGATTCTCTGGAAATGGAAATAATTGCTTTGGTAACTATAATTATCTATTTTAGTTATTGTAATCTTTGCTTTATACCTGTCTGTCTGTGTGTCGGTACGTTCATTTTTCTGTTTGTTAAGTTGACCTAAAATGGAAGTAGCGTGTCTTCTATTGTACCAGTATATTTTTTTAGTAATTAAATATAGCGAAAACAACTTATTTAAAAGCTTAATTTCCAGCAAAATCAATGGAATTGTAATCTTTTCCCTCCTTTTTAAGATATAGACGAGTGTACAAACAAAACCCACAACTGTGATACGAAAGCTGTTTGCAACAATACTGAGGGGTCTTACAACTGCACTTGTAAACCGGGATATTCTGGCGATGGAAGGAAATGCATTGGTAACTGACAAATATTAACCACGTGCTGCAAAGTATTCAACCGCCAGTACAGAAACGGACTTCACCGGCTGTTGAATAATTCGGGCGATGTAGCAGCTCCCAGAAGATCTAACCAAATTGGTTCGCTAAAATAGAACGAGAAAAAATTGAAGCAAATACAATGAGTTGACAATGAAAACTATTGTTTGTTTTATCCAATCTCGACAGCTCTTCTGAGCAGCTGCTACCGTTGAATTCCCCTGCAACGTAAGCTACAATTGAGAAAACATTTTATACTCAAATATAACGTACATAATTTGCTACGGATACATTTGTACGAATTCTTTAATATCCCTCCGTCATTCTAATTATAGGGGCGAGTTCTTATTGAAATTTAACCAAAAATGGCCTAAAGACTTGGCGTTATTTTGCTGCAAAAAAAACACAAAACAAATGGAATTATTTACTTAACAATATCAGAATCCTGACAGGCAGCAAACAATTCATTAAGCAAATTCGCAAGTTTCACTTTGACAGCTCATAGTAGTTAGATAATTTTAAAATTTTAATTGTAATCATGAATTTATATCATATATTTCAATATATTTATAGTTGCAATTTCTGTTTGGTGTTTGTTGTTTCTGTTTGGTGCATCAAATTTCATTGCTTGATTTATGCTATTATCGATGCGATGTCACAGCACGTATATATAAAACATCATGTATTTGCGGGAAATGCTAAAAAAGAGAGTTATTTATTAAATATCCCGCTCGGAAACTGTAGTTGTAGGATCCTTAAAAGAACAAGAGAGCAACGGTGTCAGGTGAGGCGTTTTAAAGTTGTTATTAGGTCAGTATAGGTTGCTACTTGATCGGCGGCTGAACGGTGCTTTTTATCGGGCGTTTATCGTAGGAGCTTCTTGTTTGTGCAATATTGTGCGAATTTAAGGTGATGAAATGTTACCAGAAATAACTAAACATAAGCTCTGGAAATAATCGTTGTAAGGAAGTTTTATTCAGAAAGACATGTACTAGGAGTTTAATATAACGATATTTTCTTGCGTGACAGCCGTTCAGCAAGCCGCGTTGGAATTTTTTGAATTTTTATTGTCGCCGCGTCGCTTTAAGCGGGCCAAAAAAGACAACTAGAAAGATTAAGCTTCAACTTGACTAACAGTCTTGTACAGAAATTTATGTACTAGGATTTTTATAGGCCTCCGAAGTTGACCCAAATTTTACCTCGAGCAAGAACACCCGAAGGTCATAATTTACGACGGGTCAATAAGCAGACTTAAAATTAAAAACATTACATGTATTTTACATTTTAGGGAAGAGTAAAG
The DNA here is from genome assembly GCA_022457155.1 of Cladopsammia gracilis. Taxonomy (NCBI): domain Eukaryota; kingdom Metazoa; phylum Cnidaria; class Anthozoa; order Scleractinia; family Dendrophylliidae; genus Cladopsammia; species Cladopsammia gracilis. The sequence continues at coordinate 41,397 of JAJGOT010000510.1, read as the reverse complement.
GATTGTTTACTAAGTCAGGAAATGGCAAACCGAGAAAGTTTCTCGTTGTTGCGTACGGACTTGCTGAAGTTGCACGATGTTTCATCGTTTTCCGGGGGGTCAAGCGACCGTCTAGCCGTGTCTTTTTTATTTTTCGCAAAAACAAAAAAGGGGTGGAACTTTTAAATGAGATTTTTGAAAACAGTTCACCCAGGAGGTCTTTTAGGTGAAATAAAATGAATTATGAAATTTCGGTTCTGTCGCCGGATTCTTGATATTTACGGGCAGGAGCTCTTAACATTTCTTGATTTTGATGAATTTTGACTTAACTTTGGCGCTAGCTTTTCTAACATAATTGAAATCCAAGATGGCAGCCACTCGGAATTATGACGCATTCCTTGCGTCATATAAAGTCATCTAGTCACGTGTTGTACCGTAACTTAGACAGTTTTGGACGTTGGTTAAACCCGCTAAGTCTCACAGTAGCTTTTATTAATATTCTTGAAGTTACGGATGGGGTGGGGGATGGAGGAATCCGTCTACCCCGCCTTTTGTCCACGAAGATAAAAAGGCCCGGTACTCAGTGTAAGGTTAGACCAAACTTGAGCTTTAACTTCAATAAAACAAATATAGCAAAAACTATTTAACGATTTAAACTATTTAACAAAAGCTATTTTGTTATTGCAGCACTGACGCGAGGTCGAATTGCTCGTGATCCTGCTCAATCCTGCAAGAACATCAGAGACTTGGGTACCTCCAAAGGAGATGGGGAGTACTGGATCGACCCTGGGAAAACTGGAAACCCTTTAAAAGTCTATTGTGACATGACAACTGACGGAGGTGAGGTTTACTTCCGTAAAGTCAAGCTTTAGTTACACACGGTATCAATTTGTACAAAATATGCTCTTCCATCAAGTTGTGTGGTTACATAAAAATATTATAAAATTAAACTAGAATCCACTTTATGCCTTATATACTAAAATATGTTACATAATTGGGTAAAATATATATAACTAAGCTATAAATAAAAGAGGAAAGAACGGGGATATGACAGCAATAAATATCTAAAATAGTGTAGATTTGACTGCTTAAATTAAGTTTCGGATGAGAGGCTGTTCCAGAAGTTCCAGCTAGTTCCAGAAAGTGTTCTAGCTATGGGTCTCAGCTAATAGCCGGGATTCAATCGGCTTATAGATTAGGTAAATAAAAACGGTTTGAGTATCGAGGGCAAACAATTACGAAACCAGGAATAAGCACATACAATTGCAGAGAAGAACTTAAATGTACTTCGTAAGAGTAAGTCTCGAATTAGTCCACCTTGTGGTCACCAACCTTGAGCGTGCTTATCCTTGCAAACGTGCACACATTTGCATGTACAAATATGAGTAACAAAAAAAAAACAGGGAACTGACGGACAGCAAACCACAACTCAAAGCCTTTGGCCGGAGCAAAAAGCCATTATATAAAGGAAAGCGTGTAAACCGTGGAGCAGGCTATGACCTGGAAGGGTACAGCGACTACCACATTATGTCAGTAAAAAAAAAATCACTCGATCGCTCGCTCATTCGACTTTTAACGTTTGATGGTAACTCCGCTGACCAGTGCATTACGCCATCCAGTTGTCTCGTTTCACACAATGCATATTTATGTCACGCTTAGATGATGTAATGATTTAAATATGTTTACTCTTCAATTCTTTGACTTAAGCAAAGGCCTTCTCCTGACCAAATATGAAGAAATCCGAAAATTCAGAATTCGCCGTCAAAATTGGATTTTCGGATTTCTTCATATTTGGTCAGGAGAAGGCCTTTGCTGACCTATTTACGAAAATTAATTTAAACTTTGCGAAGACTTTTCGTTTTCGAGAAATCCGCCAAAAACTTAAATGCCGTGTTCAGGTCGCAGGCGCTATTAAATTTGCAGAGATTTGCTGCATATTTAAATCGTTCGGGAAGAAAGATGCCTTAACGTATGGAAATGATTCTTTGCAGTTAAGTGAGCAACCCTTTGAGGGCATAGTGATGTAAAAATATTGGAAGAAGATACATTTTTACATGTCTTTTCGAAAACCCGAACATTCCAATTTTCAGCACTTTGGTAAACACTCGAAAATGAGGAAACTTCTCTGGCATAAATCCTTTCCTGGTACATCGAATTTTACAATGAAAGTTATACTAGCAGAAAGCTGAGTTACTGTACTGCAATATATCTACTAGCAGTAATCACAGATCATGGAGACGCGTTCGAAGGAAATGAGCCCCTGAAAAAAACCAATAGGGGCGGCCATTTGGAAGACCGTCTACCAAAAAATCTCAAATTTGTCTCCAACACGAAATTAGGATTGCGTTCTTGGAACGCGAAAATCTACCTTGGGTTATTGAGACAAGTAAACGTTGAGACAAGTAAACACACAGGCAATTTTCATAAATTTTCTTCAAAAGTTGAGACAGTGAGTCACGCAAGCACAAGTAAACACATTTCAAATACATTTAGCTTATTGCGTATGCCCTTTTCTAGCTGTTGTATTTCTCGTTTATAATTAATTTCACGGTTCTTTTTGTTCACTTCTCATAAAATAGTGTCTACTCTAAGAGGCGGAGAGTTTTATTCGGTCCTTGTTACAGTTCAAAATTATCTGATTATTATACCCACAAATATTGATTTTAGAATTGACGGAAATAAACGGTAATGTGAATACTACATAAATTATGTTAATGCTACCACAGGAAGCGATAACTTTTATATATGTTACTTGCCACCGGCTTAATACATTTTTTACCACAATTGCCGCTAAACTCGCAATCTGATTGGTCGACATGAGTGGTAAATGAGAGTCCAGACAACGGTGCTGACGCTAACATCACGTGCGCTTGAAAACAACTAATCAGATTGCGAGAAAGTTATAGACAACGCTTGCTTTTTCTTTGCTGTCACGTTTTGTAACAAGACTTCGATTTTTTCTTGTATTTTTTCTAAATATTGTTGTAAAAAACAAATTTACACCGGTTTCCCGTGGTGTGGACTCTTATTTGCCACGATTTACGTCATCACATGGTCAAAATTTGTTGCTGACTCACTCGGCTGCGCCTCGTGAGTCCACAACATTTTGACCATGTGATGACGTAAATCGTGGTAAATAAGAGTCCACACCACGGAAAATCGGTGTAAATTTGTTAGATGCCATTTCCACGATTTTTATACAACTCCAATAAGAACTATGAAAATTTAATAAATTGTTCAAAATTAATAAATACATGAACACTTTAAAGAAGTCGAGTCGACATTTCTTTAATTTACTTTATTTTAGTAATTCTGGCATCCTCGGGACAGCAACGTCATCCCATTCCATTCCTATAATTCCTTGGGGATAATTTCGCGTCGTGTTCAGTTCTATTTGGGGATCATTTGGCGTCGGGATCATTCTGCGTCATGTTTAGTTCTCTTTGGGGATCATTTCGCGTTCGGAATCATTTTGCGTCGGGGATCATTTTGCGTCGTGTACAGTTCTCGATATTTACAGACAGCCGCTCTTAAAACAGATCTGTGGACTTCGAACGGATTTTTCAAGATTTTGGTAAATGCTAAAGCACAACACCACCTTTATCAGATTTCCGTTTAAACATAACCGAAAGAATAAAAATAAAAAATAAACAAACCGGTCTTTACCGGGATTCGACTACGAGCCAACGAGTCCGGTGGTGCTGGTTGAGAAATACAGCGCCCTACACCAATGGGCCAGCAAATACACAAATGTGTGATTGGTGTGGTTAAATTTTAGTGCAACTCTCGCGGGCCGAAGGCCCGCTCGCGTAGCCCCATACTCATAGAATCTATGCCCGTCCTTTTTCATGGTCATGGCTAGCGAAATGTTTCGCGGGCGCGCGTCCGTAACATGTGTGTCGGTGCGTGCGTCGAACCGTCGCGCAAGGTTAGCTCGCGGCGCGTATGACGTCACACAACATCAGGGATCTTAGCAGTTTTGAAACCAAAGCGAGGCTTTGTTTTTTCGCGCGGCTAGACGGCCGAATATCACGTCGGCTGGGAAAACACTTTTGATGTTTTGCTGTGTTTAGCGGAGAAAACCGTTTCAAATTAAAGTCGTCATTTGCCTGCAGTTTTTCGCGGATTGCTACTCAAGACAGGGATACTGACTAAGGGATACTCAGAAGTCGCTATAGTAGAAAAAGAAGAGCTTTCAGGGATAAAATCTTACTTCGAGGAACTTCATACGTTTTTGTCAATGCGGGAGCAATGCGGGGAGATGTTTCTCACTTCGGATTTCAGAACTGAAGAAGCGGAGATGTAAAGAATTTCCAGCGGTCGAGGGACTTAAAGGTAAAACAAATTACATTTTGCGATGGGAATTTATGTTGATGTCAATCTGTGATTGACTTTTTCTTTGTGTTCTCGTTAGTTTTGGAGAATTGTATATAAAACGTGCCCAAATTCAGTCGTTTTGATTTATTTCATCGAAGACAGCTTGGCTTCGATGCGCTATAAATGGTTCGCGTTTTGCTTTTAAACATCAACTTATGGAGATTTGAATAAACTTTTTCGAAAGAAGATTGTGTTCTCAAGCATGTTAAGGCATGGCTCGTCCCTTGGTGTAGACCCCCCGCGAAGTAAATTATTTTTTCCTTTCGAAGTAATGCATTTTAGCCCCAAGAGTCACCAAAAGTATACAACAAACTGGATTTAGCGTCCCTAAATAACTTAAGGTTTGATTATTGTGGTCACGTGTCTGATGACGTCATAATTTGGACAAAAAGAAAACTTCAAATGGGGTAACGATGGTTAACTTAAGCCAAGAGAAAATCATAAGCAATTGTTTGCCTCAATGCATAAATACTACCCCTGGCCGGAATGGACAATTTTTGTATTTTATTAACAAGATATTAAGAGACAAAATATGACACGTGACCTGTTTTACGAAATAATCCTTTAACTGTAGATCATAGTCAACCATTCCGGCCAGATTCATATAGGGAAGAAGCATACAAATACGTTAACGGTTCATTTTATATCCATTATTTGCCATCTCGGCACCCCATTTTTAAATTTCTTTTTGTGTAGGAAAACAATCATAACAGGTCACGTGATGCAAATATATGCGACATTTAAAGTAAACAATGGTTCAAGGTTAACAAGTTTTATCCTGCTGCTAAGTTTGAGCCTGTTCAGGTGAATCACTTTAAAGTTATGATCGTTTTCAGGTTTTATGCAAATTAGGCTCTGAGCCATGCCTTAACATGCTTGAGTTTCCATTTTTATGCGTTTGCTCATTCATTACATAGGTTGAAAATCGTCTTTTAATATGCAAATGTTTGTGCAATTTTGATTTCCAAATCAGTTTCAACAACAACAACAACAACAAAAATCTTTATTAGTTATAGTTATTATAGAATTTATAATACTGGCCTGCAGGTAGCAAAAGCTAATCTTGGCAGGCCAGTGAAATTAATTACATGATCAGAAATCGCTACACACACCAATTTGTTGAACTAAAAAGAAAGGATCAAACAATAGAAAAAAAAGAAGAAGAAACAAAAAGGAAAAAAAAAAAGAGAAACAAGTGATTGAAATAAAAGAAAGAGAATTGTGAAAATATTAATTAGTTACTTTTTGATTTAACTTGAGAGATAATCTCGAGATAGTTTCTCGGGCAATTTTTGATACACAACAGGTGTATTTTATTCGGAAATTTTTTTTTTGTTTTTTTTTTTGGTGTGAACTTTTGTACGGTCTAAATGTACTGTGCAGACGGTCGCGTAATGCTGTTTTTTGAGAATTGCTAAAATTGAAAAAATAGCCCGATCGTCAATCTTAATTCTTGTGCTTCCGACCTTTCACCTTAGTTAAGTTTATCATCGGCTTTCTGTTCAGAGAGCTACGCTGTTGGGCTCAGCCTATCTATATATATTAATACTTGACCCGTGTTTATGTTGAAAAATTCATTTGAAGTCCTCAGATCGGTTATAATTTTCCACCAAGAGGCTCCAAACGGGATTTGCATTTGGACCCGGTTTAAAGACTACACTGGTCAGCGGAATTACAAATGAAAGTTTACAACCGATGGAAGGAGTGAAAATTTGCGTATTTGCGCCCGTCTGCGCTAAATCGTTCATTACGCTTTAAATAATTAAATAGTGTTCTAAACTGAGATTTTCAAACATCGAAATATGAGCTAACTTTGCTCCCCTTGCTAGAAATTTAGGATTACACCTATGATCCTACTTTTGGGCTCAATTTGCTTGTATATTTCTCTTAACATATCCGAACTCGTTCAAGTTTTGTTTCCCTTTGTGCTTTTGCGAGACAAGGTTTTTGGTTTGTGTAAATCGCTTTCATTTTAGGCATTTTAAGGCAGTGTACGGCCGTAACAGAATTTTAGAATTTTCACGAAATTAAAAAGTAATTTGAAAAAAATACCGTTATTATACCAAGTCAAGAGTCTCACCATAGACTTTTTATGTACAAAATATGAAGAACCTTGATCTCGTACTGATGTGCTAGAATTTCGTAATTTTAAACGGTATTCAGGATTTTTTTAAATATCCAAACGATTTCTATAAAAATCTTACTTAAATGTTCGTATCTTTTTACCATGCCTATAAGAGGTTTTTTCTCAAAATTAAATCTCCTCGCAATTGATTTGATTCTTACATAATGAATTACCTTTTTTGTCCTGCTGCTCTTGTTGGACCAACAGCAGCTGAAACATTTTCGAATTGTTACACTTCACAGCTATCACATGACATGACTACAGATCCTTTTCTAATTTCAGGTGGATGGCTTCTTGTCTCCAGCATTGTGTTGCACAGCTCAACTCCTCCCTCTCAGTTGCCAGTAAAGACATCATACCGTGGAATCAGCAGCAAACAGATGTTTCTCACAAAAAGCGCCATGAAGGAACTGAGGAGGAAATTGTCTTTCACTCGAATAAGATTCTACTGTAAGAAACAGCGACCAGGACGAACATTTCACATCACCACGGCCGCTAACAGCAAAGGCGAAGCTGTGGTCCAGTATTTCAGCGGTCAGACAGATGCTTTTCCTGCCTCGTGTGGTTCGTTTGTGATAATGAAAAACGACAACTCGAGGTTAGCAAGAGTTTGTCAAAAGTGGGGATACGAAAGAGGTTCTTATTGGGTTGGTAAATGGGGGCATGACGGGTTGAATCACGAAAGCCGATTGTACAATCACGCTGCCTTTACGAAAGGTACTTATCACTGGTTGCTTGGTGGCAGATGGGAATGCGATGATTATAATGCTGGAGTCTCTTCTGGTGATTTTTGGAAAGTCTTTGTTCGCTAGGAACTCGGTGGATGGATGCCACCGTCTTTCCTTTTTTACTGTTTTGATAAGGTATTATAATACCTTAAATAATAATAATAGTATAAATAGTATTAATAGTAATAAATATAAATAATATTAATAAATAAATATTAATAAATTAATATTAATAATAATTAATAACAATAATTAATAATTAATAATAATTAATAATTAATAATAATTAATAATTAATAATTAATAACAATAAATAATAATTTATAATAATTTATAATAATAATTATAAATATAATTATAATTATAATTTATAATAATAATCTATAATAATTAATAATTAATAATTAATAATTAATAATAATTAATATTAATTAATATTAATAAATAAATATTAATAAATAAATATTAATAATATAATTAATAGTATAAATAGTAATAGTTTAATAGTATAAATACTATTTCCAGTAGCAACATAAACGGGAGCTAAGCTTTTAGTAGTGGTAATGCTGAGCTTTGTGCTGCAAGTACAGTGATTATAAACATATCAAAGTGACAGCATTTTTGTTCAATTGTTGTTTTGGTTTACCCAGTTAACACAATATTTCCGCAAGAACCTTATTGTCAGTTTGTTATAAACTACCAGGAACTCATAAAACATCTTAAACGTTCAACTGTCTGTTGTATGTGTAAAAATGGACGCGTAACTACACTGTGATTAGACTGTAAAACGCTTTAGACTGTAAGATGCTTTAAAGGCTAATGGCTATCCTTCATCACTCCCAGAAACAATTCCTTCACCGGAAGAATAAGTTCATATGTTCTTCGACTGGGCCGAGACATCAAACACATACTATGACTTTTCGTTTGCCTTCCTTATTTTAAAGGCCTTACTGAGCCACTCGCGAGATCACTTCGAAAAAACGGAATCCGAGTAGTCAGTAACCCCCTCAAGACACTACAACAAGAATTTCCTTCCGACCAATTCAGACCACCAATTGCTCTCCAAACTAATGTAGTCTGCAAGATCCTATGTACTGAGTGCACCTGAAACTATATTGGAGAATCGGGTAGATGTTTTACAACTCCAAAGAAAGAACACATTTGGAATGTTAAGAACGGTAACAAAGGCTCAAATATTTCTTAGCATGCTTGTTCTAACAATTAAATCGACTTTACAAACGCACAAGTGATTGATAAAGGTGACTACCGAGTATGAAACACTTTAGAGTCGTGGCATACTGCCATCACCAACGAAGCAGACAATAATTCAAAGCACCACCTAGACAGTATTCCATTCTTCTAAAAAAATGGATCCTTTTATTGTTGACTTTTTGTTAACATTCCGTTTCTCATTTTTTTTTTACACTTTTTACTGTATATATTGCTTTATTCATGTCATTTTTATCTCGTTAATGCGCTTGCGCATTAAGCGAGATTTCGGAGTCGAGTACTAAAAAGGGACAAAAGTTGTTAACAAAATTTTGTGGACTTTTGTCCGGGGGGGTTTCTTGTTCGTTCTTTATAGAAGCTATATTAGGGCATTGAGGATATGGTTGGTTAAAGCGGTTAGGATTTCAAGAAGGGCGTCACATACTGCCACTAAAATGTTTGGGGAGCACCCCCGGACCTATTGTTAATTTCCCTAGGGTATTGGGATGTCAGAACTTGTGATGAACTTGTCATATCTCACATTACGTTACCGCAAAGGTATTAGTCCTTGTTAAATTTCGATATCTCACGTTACCTATCAGTTTCAATCATTTGTCGTAAAGCCATTATAGCTACTTTAAAAGGGTAAAAATAGGTTAAATGCGTTTTCTTGGGAAACGTAGTTTGAGAATTTCACGGTGTATTTTACTAATGGAGAGGTTATAAGAAAGTTAAATGGGACAGGAAAGTTTGTGTTAATATGAGCGGTATGGCAGAGCAAAATAGCATGAACTTTGCGTTTTTTTCTATTGAGTTGTGGTTATGGGGCCTTCCCAAGGGTTAATGGCTTGGGTTCGGTTTATCTCAGGTTTCATCTTACTCTTGGGGATGCGGTTACACAGTAAAAGACTCCCCAGGGTAAAATATAATAAGATATGAGTTTACTGACACTGCAATTTACGCGCGAAAACGTACAGATCGACATGGATGACACGAATCGAGATCTTGTAAGTTTAATTTCAGTCATTCTCCTGCTTATCATTCGATAAATATAACAATCCGGCAGTTTTTTTTTGCGAGAAGACACTGAAGAAGACGCCTTCAACTACGCTATCTTCAAGGTTTGTCGGCGTTTTATTTACATTTAGGAGCTCGCCACGAACTTGCTCGCCGCCAAGGAGGGCTTGGGTATTTCCACGACCACAGAATTGGTTTCAGCAACTTCTAAATAACAATGCACTCGATCACTGGTGGAAAGAAAACTTTAGAGTTACAAGTAAGCGTGCAATTAACCAAGCGTATCAGAGGTCAACTCAGAGAGCAGCAGCAGGCGATTTCCTGTATTAGCTACGTTCTGCATTATGATTGGCCAAGCGGTTTGATTGTGCAATAGTATGGTAAACATGTCATAGTTGTGTTGATTTTTTGGCTTATAATGATGACGGTTGAATGGAATTGCGGCAAGCCTTCAATGGCTTAAATTTTTGCGTCTTTTGCGTACTGTTACATAATGAAACTGTAATAGCAATTATTAATTGTTTTAAAATAGCACAAAAGCGAAAGTACACGGGTCAGCCAATACTATACTACCGGTGCCAAGTGCAGGTTCAATCAAATTAGTTGCAACCTGTAGGTAAACGAACTTAAAATATTCACCTTTATACGGACTTCTATTTTATGAAAGGGGTCAATCCGGCAATTTTTTTTTTAGTCATATGGGAAGTTTAACTGAGTCAGAGGCTGTCATATTCAGTACATTTGATAGCTGCGCTCAAAAGAACATGCTATTTTGCTCTGCCTTTTAAGTCGCTTAGCGAGTGACAACCGGAAATATCGTGAAAAGAAAAATTGGTAAGAATATTCTGCTCCCGGAGGGGGGGGGGGGGGGGGGGGGGGACTCCTATAAGTCGTCAAGTGGAGGTGCTCGTCAGGAAAAAAAGTGAAACACTGAACACACTAAAAGATACCATTTTCTGGGAAAATGAGTTTTTTTTAATCATATATTCTAAAAGATACCTAGATCCTCTAATTTTAACCCCTAAAAGATACGACGAGCACCTCCACCCAACCACATATGCGAGTCCTCCTCCGGGGTTCTGCTATACGTTGTCTACCCGGTATGATGAACAGCGAGGAGCGATTTTTTATGTCGCTTAACGAATGTCAAAGTGAAATCTCGTGAAAAGAGTTAATTTTACGATTCGTTTAAAGTCAACTCGCTTGAAGTTAAACGAGTCAACTTTTCGCGCTCGACGAAGCTGAGAAATCTCACGCTGTATTTTTGTTCGCTTTTTGAGTTGTAATCTTTGTCTGCTTTTCCAATAGTTATTAAATATTTAGGTGTCATGATTATGCAATAGTATGCAAGAGAGGGTAGATTTTGCTTATTCAGCTAACTAAAAATGTTTCGGTTTGATTATGCAAGAGTATGGATTTCGGTTTTGTGCTATTTTAAAACAATTAATCATTGCTATTACAGTTTGATTATGCAAAAGTACGCAAAAGACGTAAAAATGTTCCTGATTTTGTTTATAAAAGTTATCAAGGAAGCATTTTAAGAAGCATTTTATAAGCGATTTCAGCGTGTTTATTTTTTTAAGAGAGATTTTGTCTCTATTTGACAAAAAGACAATGTATTGTTTGAGTGGCAAGTAAGAGAGAGAAAACGTTCTTGGCGTATAAAGTCTATAAAAAGAAGACGAATATCAATTGCGTGTCGTACTGATAACATTGAAATCCTAAAGCGGACAAGAGAGTTACCTTAGAGTGCTCAACGTAGCTTGATTGCATTGAAATCCTGACACAAGAGAGTTGTCTTCGAGCGCTCAACGTAGCTCTATTAGCAAAGAATACAGTATGTTGCCCAGTTTCCGGCCACTTTAGTTTGTAATCGCTATAACTCCTTTGTTTTGCACGGAAAATTTCTCAATTTCCTTTCAAAGACAGTTCATTTACTTACCTTTAAAATGTTAAATGGTTGGCGGCCTTCCCCAAGTATTAAAGAAATTATACCATTTTTCGCAAAACTAGTAAGTTGCCCAGTTTCCGGCCAGCTAGCCCAGTTTCCGGCCACCGACTTAAAGTAAATTTTCCTTGAAACCGCTCGACGTAAACCGACTTGTAAGTCCCTTGATAATAGTGGTCGCCTAGTTATAAATATCAGGTAAGTTTTAATATTAAGCTTTGTCACCTACCGTTTTACTCAGTATTCAAAATACGTATGACCTTAGTGACCCGGAAGCGTGTCTTCCGCAGTTTGTTGACAGACTACTACTAAACTGACAAAGCATGACTTACGTACTTTTAGTCAGGCTATACATGCATAAGCTGTTGTTAATTCGTAATCTTTGTTACACTAACACATGTATCTTTAATTTCTCGACCTGGAAATTTTAATATTCGGTTCTTTCACTTAATAAGAAATAGGTTTTGAGCAATGTGTCTTTTAGTGGCCGGAAACTGGCACACTAGGTCGAAATCTTCGCTGAGAGTTTGACTGCTAAAATTTCAGGAACAGCCCTATTCCAGCTGACGATGATAGATTCCCTAATCGCTTTCATCTTTAATCTAACATTTGTCCAAAAATTATGAAGCTCCTTGAGATATTTCCTGTGAAACGAGCTATTTGTTTATCTACGGTAGTTTTGATGTGCAGTGAAACGAGCCAAAATTAATCGCTAAACGTTCAATCACCTGGACAAAACATTTCCTTCCTCGGCCGTTCCTTGTTCAAAAAGAACGCCGAAACCACCAATGTGTAGCGGGAATGTTCGTCTTTCTTTCGGAACGCTTCGGTGGACGAAAATTTAAAACTCCGACGAGCATAACCGACGTAATTGTTTTTTGGCCGGAAACTGGTACTGGCCGGAAACTGGGCAACACACTGTATAGCACACTTAAAGCAAGAAAAAATATATTTAAATCTATTATTTCGTTAAACAAAATTATCAATTGTTTGTAATGGTTGCTTTTAATGGTTCAGGTGCTATAGATTCAGTTTTACTACTAGAAAGTAGGTTATCTGAATTAAATAGAATTGCTCTACACTACACTTGCTCAACACTAAATGGCCGGCAGTCCTATATTCTCAGTAAATTTGACAAATCGAAACAATGCAGCCATTCTGAACTATCATATGTCGTGATCCTGATCAAACGAGCCGGTTTTGTGGGATTTCTATATCACGAAACCATGTTTTGTGACACTTGGAACTTTTTTCAGCTCGACTGCCGGTCAAGGTTTTCAAAACACTAAATGGCCGGCAGTTCTATTTTTTCAGTAAATTTCACAAAATCGAAAAGATCCAGCCATTCTGAACTATCATATGTCGTGATCCTGATCAAACGAGCCGGTTTTGTGGGATTTCTATATCACGAAACCCCCGACGAAACCATGTTTTTGCAGTCGAGCTGAAAAAAGTTCAGTGTCACAAAACATGGTTTTGTCTTCTGAGCCCAGCGTAAACCAAACATTAGACTTGAGATCTATAAAGCATTTCAGGATCGTTTGACTTTTTTAAATCGAGATATGATAGTTTAGATTAGCCGGAATTTTTCGATTTTGTGAAATTTACTGAGAATATAGAACTGCCGGCCATTTAGTGTTTTGAAAACCTTGACCGGCAGTCGAACTGAAAAAATTTCTAAGTGTCACAAAACATGGTTTCGTCTACTGAGCCTAGCGTAGACCAAACACTGGCTGTGTTTTCACTAGGTCGATTAACTAGCTGAACATTAATTCTTCCTAGGTGTTTGTTTACAGGTTAAACATGACATCTGTTTTTACTCGGAAATTTTAAGCCACTAATAACTCAGAAGATTCAAATTACAAATACGCGCAACTTTCAAAAATGGCGGGAGAGGAAGCGCTTTAGCGCTTTAAATTGTAGAACGGCGAAAGAATTGGGAAGTGTTTTGCAATTCGTCAGCCATGTTTACAAGAATACAAGGTTTTGTTGCGAAAGAACCACGAGGGGAGCGTCTGGAAAATAATTTTGCCAGATTGTTTGGCAGGCATCTGTCACTACACGCGATGCAATTGGCTGCGGTATTTGTCGGGACAAGTTAAATCATCTTGCGAGGTAGTATAACTCTGCGTGAGTTTCCTGTCGAAAAAGCGAGAAAACCCGTTGTTTTTCCTTGTGAAAACAGTTGGCATTGTTAACTCGCTAAACACTAGACAAGGTGTTTTCACTGTATTTCCGGACTTTTCTGACTTTATCTAGCTAAAATTGTCCTAGTGAAAACACAGCCACTAGGCTTGAAATCTATAAAGCATTTCAGGATCGCTTGACCTTTCTAAATCGACATATGATAGTTTAGATTAGCTGGAATTTTTCGATTTTGAGAAATTTACTGAGAATAAAGGACTGCCGGCTATTTAGTGTTTTGAAAACCTTGACCGGTTACCGGCCATATAGCCACAGCGAATAAAATACCAACGGTGTGTCCACTTACTTTGGAGTCTGCTTAATACAGGTTTTAGTGTAATCAGAAATCTTACTCATTTAATCTAAGACTGAAAAGGGCTCGTGTGGTCAAACCCGGGGTCAACCCGCGTTCGCGTGCTAGGACAAAATGACGAAACAGAATACATACCATGTATCTCACTTGTCGCACTTCCCATTAGAAAAGGTAGCTCCATTTCCAACTGAGCCTTTGTAACAGCTTTCCCGTCGATCTTCTCTAATCGCAACAACTTTAAATCAAACTCACCGAGTCCAAACTTTCCGCTTATTGTTTGATTATATGTCCATTGAATTGTGCTTTGTCATGTCAAACGGTATGCGACTTATGTGTCATTCGAATGCCGATCCTTTGTCATCATCTCGATAAAAACTCAGAATAACTTTGACCACGCCACTCGACGCCATCACGGAGATCAAGGTCAACGCTCTACGACCCTGGTACCTTTCGCATATAATATCGGTTAATATGTCACCTGGTCACGCAGCGAGGCAGGTAAAAGTCACAAAATAGCTTTGCTGTTAGGAAAAAACTATGTTGCTTTTATTAACAACAACAATCGTTCATTTAGTATAATTAATAGAATGTCACTTAACTGTTACCGTATTTTCTCGATTAAACGCCGGGCCCCGAATAAACGCCGGGTATAATTGAGGAAGTTGTAAGTAAGCTCCTCAAACGTTTGTTTGTGGTATAATAAACTTAAGATTTAAGGGCAAGGTACAAGGCTGCCAAGAAAAACGAATAATAACCCTTTCTTAAAAAATGGCGGGCGAGAAAAAACTGCTGATACAAAGAAACGCCGGGTCCACAAGGCCAAGTTTGAAATAAACGCCGGGGGCATTTAATAGAGAAAATACGGTAACTTTTCATTTATCAGTTAACTACTATATTTTTGGGCAATTGTCAGTTAACTGTTAACCCCATCAGCACCCTCCTAAATGCACTGGTATTCTAAATTTCACTTTTGCCGGAACGCAACTGGCATGAAAACAAAACGAAAAAAACTCGCGAGATAACAACGCCTTTTGTCACAACATTTCACCCACGACTGAAAAACCTTAAACAAATACTGATGAAAAATGGAGTTTCGTTCAAAACCAACCATTCCTGAAAACTATTTACAAAACGCCGTCTAACACATCATACAAGACGTAAATCACTTAACGACACGACTCATAACAGCCAAACTTTGAAAGCTAATATAAATGCATCGCAACCGCAAAACCACATAGCGGAGTCGGTGCAGGCCTGTCATGAACCTCATTTCGATCTAAGGGAAACTAAAAAAGTGACCGCCAGGAGTGGTGCCCTGTTTATCCGCTCCAGACCCAATATTTTCTATAATATATATAGATAGGCTTAGCCTAACAGCGGAGCTCTCTGAACAAAAACGATGATGATAAGCTTAACTAGGTGAAAGGTCGGAAGCACAAGAATAATTAGAATTAAGATTGACGACCAGGCTATTTTTCAATTTTAGCAATTCTCAAAAACAGTAAGCTTATTACGCGACCGTCTGCACAGTGCATTTAGACTGCACAAATTCCACAAAAGCTCACTGTTTCTGAAATGTGAAACCTCTCTTGAGTAGCAAACCACGAAAAAAAGCAGGGAAAAACGATTTTGCAAACCGTTTTCTCTGCTAAACAAAACAAAAGTGTTTTTTTTCGTTTTAAAATGTTTTATTCATCAATAACAAATCCCTAAAGTTTACAATATTATCCTGAGAGGCTAGTCATTTCCGGTTACAAGGCATCCTGCATTATAAAGCTAGTCATTTCCGGTTACAATAATACAAGGTCAGTTCCGGTTTACATGAGTCACTTGAAAGTCTAGTCCATAAGGGATTATTTATAAAGTTCATTTCCGGTCGTTTGGTCCACTTGAAAGTCCTTTCTGGTTTGCACATGATTACTTTAGTCATTTCTGGTATTGAATGATGAGTTGCCAGTAGCTAAATTATTTATAGAGTCACAAGCTTTGACTGTTGTATTTCACAAATATTTGGATGACACCACAAAGCAGAAAATTTCTATTTGGTCATTCGGGAGAAATCAATTTGCCCGGGGGGAGGGGGTACTCCCATATATGAGCTATATAGGTATGTGCCGCTGTCAAGGGTATGGTTTTCAAGCAGTTTAGTCTGGGATAGGGTATAGTAATCAGAAATGTTTGGTCTAGAATAGGGTATCATTTTCCACAAAACTGATCAGTTGCATGAAGAATTTAGTCTAGACGAGGTTTACTGGCAAATGGAAAAATCGGTAAGGTGTGCTGTACGACATTTTTACTGACCCCTGGTATCTTAGACTGTGATAGTGAACAAGTTTCTGCAAAATAGTGAGTCTAGAAAAGGTCTAGGATAGAGTAGGATTTTTCGGTGTTTATTCTAGAATAGGGTTGCAAAATGCAGCTAAAATGGTCTAGTATAGGTTAAGGGTCTCAGAGTCCCAGCCAACTGTGTTGTGATGTCATTCCTTATGTCCCTTACAGTGTCCCGAGAGTTCTCGGTGCCATTGTGAAAATAATCGAGGGTAACAATTTTGAAAGTCTGTTTGTAAGAGCTTTTGAACAAATTTTGTTATCAACATTGAGTAGCGAAATGGCCGGGCCACCAATTTTTGAGGTTTTTCTTATCATCTTTCTTGTAAAGTAATGTAGTCACGCTTCCTTGCATTGAATCACTGAGAGAATTATTTTCCAATTGGACGGAACTAAATTTATAATTTCGAACAGAATAGGGCCTAAAAGATCCCAGAATTTAGCGAAAAATTGTTGAGGTAATCCGTCTGAACCGGGGGTTTTCCCTGAAGAAAGTCCACGCATTGCGTGGGTAATTTCAGCCAAAGATAAAAATCCTTCGCAGGATAAAATTTCGCTCTCACTTAATCTGTTTACAAGATTGTTAAAAAATTCGGTTTGGACTGTTAAATTAACAGGTTCTTGCAAGTACAAATTACGGTAAAAATCGAAATGGGCCGGAATCTTGTGAAAAGACTTCAACACCGGCGGAGTTATAAATAGATTGAACAGTATTTTTCTGAGCACGTGAATTTGGTAGGTTTTTCACCTTCTTCAAGCCATTTGACTCTGCTACGAATTTGGCTTCCTCTCATTTGGGATAAATTAATGGCCCGAATTTCTCTTTCAAGCGTTTCTATGGTGGTTTTCGCTGAGCTATCTCCTTCAATAAGAGCCCGTTTAGCTTCGATCAAAGAATTTATAGTTGCGCGTTGTTTACTTCGACCAAAATCTATAGCAACTAATTTTATAGATTCTTTAAGAAAATCCCACAAAGCTTGAATGAAAGTAAATGCTTTCCAGTACAATGCATGTTTCTTAATAATTTCTGAGATCATATCGCAAACATCAAATTCTAAATTTAGCCTCCAAAGTCCTGGTCCACGGGAAAATGAATTATGCAAATTGCGGCTTAAATCAACAGAATCATGATCGGAAAAAACACAAGGCAAAATTTCAAATTTTAAAAAGGAATCATACAAGTCCTGAGCAATAAAAAAATTATCCAAACGTGTACCGATAGTTTTATCCGCATTATTACCATGTGCATTGTATTTTTCAGTCGGCCGTGTTTTTTTTTGCGCCAGAGAACACTGTGCAGATCTTTCAAATCCATGGAAATTGTAGGATTTCCTCCAAACTTATCAGAAACGTTTTCAATGCAGTTAAAATCGCCAGCAATAATTTTAAAAGAGTTCGGAAAAAATATTCATGAATTGTGTCATAAAAGTACGTTCACTTGGATTCGTGGGTGCATAAGTATAAAACCAAATTAATTTTCGTGTCGTCGAAATCAGTTAAAACACTAACAATTCTACCAGAAGAATCTTTTTTCCATTGTAAACATTTGAAATCAGTATTTTCAGCGACAAGAATGGCAACGCCGCCTTGTTTACCAAGAGCGGGCGACCAGAACCTTTTACCGCGCCATTTCATGTAGCTGTCAGAGAATTATCGCATTTTGTCTTGTCGCTAAAGGTTCTTGTAAACAAACAAAATCAGAACGGGAATTTTTCGCAAAATCAAAAACAGAGCGTTGTTTCGCTTCATTGCCAAAACCACGGATATTCAAAGTTGTAAATTTAGCTCTGAATGCAAAAACTTGGAGAAAATTCTTCGGGTAAAATTAACATATTTAACTGAAGCTTAAGCTTAAGTCTTATTATTAAACTAAACATTTTTTGCAAATCACATTTAGACGTTACTTGCTTTTCTGCTTATGTTTGTTTGTCCGATGTCCAGTGTTTCTCCTCTTCGGCAAAGGTTGTTTGCCGTCATATTCATAACGTTCGAGAGTTTTAGTGTCCGTTTTCTCCGCTCCTGTGGTACTGGATTCCGTAATAAAATCAAACATCTCCCCGCTTTGAAAAATGTATGACGTTCCCCGAAGCAAGATTTTATCCCAGGAAGCTCTTCTTTTTCCACTAAAGCGGCTTCTGAGTATCACTGTCTTGAGTAGCAAACCGCGAAAAAATGCAGGAAAATAACGACTTATAATTTCAACCGTTTTCTCCGCTCAGTAAACACAGCAGACAATCAAAGTGTTTTTCTAGCTGACGTGACATTCGGCCGTGTAACCGCGCAAAAAACAAAGCCTCGCTTTGGTTTCTACATGACGTCGTATGCGCATGTTTTGCAACGTCATACGCGCCCGCGAGCTAGTCCTGCGCGACGGAGCGCGGTCCTGTGTGACACACCACGATGTGACGCGCGGTCCTGTGTGACACACACACACACACGCGCCCGCGAAACATTCCGCTATCCATGACCATGAAAAATGACGGCACAGGTTCTATGAGTATGGGGCTGCGCAGCCAGGCCTTCGGCCTGGCGAGTGCTCCGCTATAAGTGCGTCCATAGCAGACGTGACCGAAAAATGACCACGTGGTCACCATTTTCCCGCCATTTTTCATGTCAAAATATATAAAACAGCAGACTTGATACTTTAGCTAACTACAAAACTTTCCGTTTCGTTATGCAAGAGTAGGAACAGCAAAATACCATAAATTTTGACTTTCGTTCTTTTTTCGAATACTGCTGGAGAGTTGAAAAAGAAATGGCTGATGGCGCGATGTCTGCTAAACATAGCTCAAATTGTCCTGGCATGGGGAAAGGCAGCTCTAGAGAAATGACATGTTTTTACGGCCTCCTTTCATTAGATTCGGCAAATGTGAAGTTCAATGTTTGAATCGGGCCTTACTTTAAAGAATATTAAAGATTCAGTCACCATTTGTTGTGTCAATTGATATTTTGATAATTAATATTAATGTCTCATCTGATCAGATATAAAGTCATTGCACGTGACGTATTATCGATGTGGGCTTTTAATTGTTTTGAAATTGCGGCAATCTATTGTATTTGATTTAGAAAGTCTTTTCCATTGTCAAATATCCCAACCGAAAATAGACAATGAATAACTGAAAATGCACTGTGTAAATTGAACCAACAACACATTTTCATCGTCAATTAGCTAGCAAGGCGGGAAAAGTCTTTCACTTTCACTTCACTAACATCAAAATTATTTACATTCACACTCGTGATTCTTTGTTACTCATAACTTTTTTTGACTTGCACCAACACGAATTTTCAAACCAAGTTCTCTCAATCTTCTCTATCCTGCCAAGAACCATATCCAGTTGACTACTGCGCCTCGCATTTTCTACATAATGTCTGATTCTACAACGCCATCTTTACCATATTTATTTTATATTTATTTTAGATTCTTCTTTTTTTAACCTCATGTTTCAACGCATTAACGAGATGGCTTTAAGAGCCCTTTGATTATTATTTCTTAACGGATACGAAAGGTCATTTTCAAATTATTTTAACCAGAGAACGTTTTTACAGTTTAACCATGTTCGTTATTTGGGCTTGTAACAAACGTGGCCACAGCCAAATTTATAAGTACGATATATAGAAGATGAGAGAAAGTTAGAACAAACTAGGCTAACCAATGAAATCGCTGGAGAAACATCTAATGTCCGCTCCGTTCACGTCGGTCTCCGTTCAATCCTTTTACTCAAAGCAATTTTACCCCGGCGAAAAAATAAGCATATATTCTGTCACTTCAAATACAAGCCCGAGAAAGAGAGAAGTAAGTTTGTTACAAAGAAAAAACGGTCGTGGACAGTATTTCGACAAAACCTCTTCGCTTCTAATTTGCTGATACAGAATCGAAAGATATGTTTAAAACGTTTTCTACACGTATACTGTTTGCATGTTCTTAGCGGGATTTCCAAAACTAGAATTCATTGTTGACAAACTGTTGTAATGTCTATAATGTGAAACGACCAATCATCCGCAGAATAAAGGACTTTTTTGAGAGGGTTTGTTTTATTTTATTGAAACATTATCACAAAACTTTTCTTAACAGTGGATATAAATAACGCTACCAAGCTAACTTCTTCTACCTACGGTATTAAGGCTTGGCAACTATTTTGAAGAAAAAAACACACTTAGGTCGTGTTCTATTGGGATCAACCGTTTCAACCTAAACCGGTTTTGGTTGATTTGGTTGAGGTGTCCCAATAGAACACTTTTCAACCATTTTCGGTTTCAACCATTTCAACCAGGTTCAGAGCTGGTTGAAATGGTTGATCAACCAAACCAACCGAAAACGTTTTTTTCCCAATAGAACACGAAAAAAATCGAACCAACCCAACCAACCGAAAATGGTTGATCCCAATAGAACACGGGCTAAGCTTGAAACATCTTCGAATTGTTACCCTTCACACATTCAGTCCTACACGTTCTTTTAACTTTTCATATAAAATACTATACCTCATACAATATTGACCCCGACGTCGTTAGATCAAGAGATGTAGAGATCCACGCAAGTCTAAGGCATTCATCGAGGTCTCATTTAAGTCACTGATGTAACCACCATATTCAGTACTATTTATTGTCGCCGTTCCGGTTATTTCCGATTATTACGGTTATTCAGTCCCGGCTCAGCCTTAAAAAATTAGACGTTCTTTTATAAAGAAAGGGAGTGTATACCTGTTAAGAAATGGCTTGAAGATTACTAGCTCATTTAGTGAGGCTATTTCTCCGCTTCTTGTTAACTATTCAGCCAAGATCACATCATCTCAGCAAGCACGACTAACAGTTGGTCCCATTTCTTAGATTCCCGCTGGATTATTGAGCTGCAATCAGCAAAAACGCACAACCTAGGTTGATAGTTAGTCGCGGTTTTCAGCTTTCAGCTAAAAATATAACAGTTAGATTTCTGGCCATTCAGTCTCAGCTATTGATGAACACATTCACTCACTATCGCATATGTTGGCTAACAGTTACACTAAAAACCCGCATAAAAGAACACGTGTTTGGGGGGTTCAGGCTGATTTTGTTCTTATATATCGGGTGTTTTCTGCAAAGTCAGCCTGTTAAATACTGCATAGACTACCAAGAGATAAAATCAATGTGCAAACACAACGTTTTTTATTAATGGATGGAACTAACTTTAACTGCATTAATATGTTATATGTAATATGTAATATGTAATATGTAATATGTAATATGTAATATGTAATATGTAATATGTAATATGTAATATGTAATATGTAATATGTAATATGTAATATGTAATATGTAATATGTAATATGTAATATGTAATATGTAATATGTAATATGTAATATGTAATATTTAATGCAGTATTACGGCATTGGGGGAGGGGTAGCAGTTCTGGTGATAAACAACACGAAAGTCAGCAAAAGTCAAGAAAATTCAAAATTGATCTACTTAGTACTGTACGCTAGTAGGTTATTCTAATGTAACTGGCAGCCATTTTTTTTATATAAGAACAATTTTCATTTTTCAGGCTGAATGTGTTCTTATGTATATGGTACTGTTTTGACCAAATTTCAGCCTGATTGTTCTTAGTCCACTTGTTCTTTTATGCGGGATTTTACTGCAGTCGTATTTCATTCATTCGTCGCTCAGGTGAAAGAGATTTCACCATATTCCGGAGGATGGGAGTTCCCTCATGTAATGTAAGGGTATTTGCGGAACCAAAGGGTATATTTTCAACCACTTAGGCTGAAAATGGCATTATAATTTGACAATTTTGGGCTAAAAGTGGGCATGTTTTGCGGGGGGGGGGGGGGGGGGGGGGGGGGAACTCCCATATAAAATTGACGGATAATCGGATAATTGGATAATCGTCGGAAATTTTAAAATTAAAGGAATCCTATATTTTTGTATTTGGGACTGAATGCAAAATTATAAGACCCCGAGACTCCAGCCAAAGCCCCACGGAAACAGGACAGCACATAACCAAAGCCCAACAGGACCGCAAATTGCAAGATTGCAAAAATACAGAACCACGGTACAATGGAGATGAGACCCAGAGTCCGAGAGGACAATAAGACAGAAGAAACAGGGAAATATAAATCGCATGGAAGATAAAGGGGAAAGAAAGGGATGTAAGCGCAACTGCAGGCCCCCAAGTGAAGGAGAAATGTAGAAACGCAAGAAGATGAATTGAAGAAGGAGTTAAAAGAAACGCAATAATAATTTTGATTGAAAACAAACAAAACAAAAAACAAAACAAACAAAACAAAAACAAACTAAAATTCTTGATCATTGAAAATTTGTAATTCATATAAGCTTACATGCACTTTAGTGAGCTCACTAAAAACTTATTAATAAACAACATGGATTGATAATATAAAAATAAATTTATCTGCTCAGAAGGTCTGTCATTCTCGTCAGGGGCACAGTAAACAGACCCGGTAGAGAGCGAGATTAATTTCAGCAAAACATTTCTAACCAAAATAATAATATGCGTTCGAGAGACAGGTAACCGTTCGATGAAATTTATGACTTATTTTCCAAATTTATTCGGTAAACTCTCTACCACACGTTTCAAACCGTGGTACCACAGCTGGCCCTACGTGTCTGAGCAGACTGTTATCAATCTATGTAGCTTGTTTACACGGTAAAACTAGTCTTTTACCTCAGAGTGTCCAGGCATTGAAGATGATTTGAGCTCTCTCCTTTGACTGATGCCGTGGTTCACTGGGCGACTGAAAAACTACAGACACGAGCGATCAAACGGAGACCACAAGTCATGTTTTCGATTGCAGATGCTAACTGTACTGGCTGAAGACTAAAAGCTGCTGAGCCATCCGTAAATAATAGTCATTTTCATTCACAAAATAGCCAAGCGTGAAAAGACAAACAACATTGAGTCGTTTCGGCTAGTCTGCTTGCGACATTTGTTTGTACGCGCGATTAGAATTCAAACGTTGTAAAAGGACCTGGGGCCGAGCGCGCGCAGATACGCAATAAATAGGGATTTTATGCTTTACATAAATACCGTATTAATAGCATTTGATGTATGAAATTTGAAATAATTAAGGGGAATGATTTTTGTAAGGGAAAAAAACAGTAATTAAAATTATTAAAGTCATGGTGATGACTCATAAGAAAAAATTGGTGAAATAAAATTAACTAAATAAAGTAGTTTTTGGGGGGAAAAAGAAGGGAGTTTTTTTAAATTAAAGGAATCTCAAAAGGAACCATAAACTTGTTTTGTTGATGCGGCACAAATTATTTTTCACCCCTAAGAGGTACCAATTCTAAAACAATCTATTGATTTATTTTGTACGTGATATTTTCCGGCTCAATACCAGAAAAGGTACCGCGATGAATCTAACGGTGGCCATTTGAGAGTTTTATTACCCTAAGCGATACCAATCTACGACGATCACACCCGTCATTTTTATTGAGTCCCCTACCCCGGGCCTCTAGCCTGTTACATATTTTTGCCATTTTGGCTTGAAAAAGAGGAGCGGCGGGTTATGTCTAAAAATGGCTAGGAAAACCATTTCAAGGGTTTCAAGAAGCAAGCCGCTCGTAAACCTTGAGGAGTGCTCACCGGGCCGCTCTATATCTCTACATATCTCCAATATATCGGTCACCAAATACAAAAGTCCTTTGGAGGTGAGAGGTTAAACTAAAGAGTTAGGATTAGATGTGACGTAAAAGAAGGGAAAGCTGATAAATAAATAATAAAAAAAAGATTTCTTAAAATGACAAGCCTGTTAGAAAACAGAAGACGTTTTCTTGGTCGCTACTCTTCCAGGAATAAGACATCTGAGGAAATGATGCAAACGACTTGTCACTACTGAGAACAAAAAACTATCAAGCAGATATTGTGATTGGCTGAACTAAATTTCAGATAACTGGAAACCCGTCAGAAGGACCACCCAGATCTGATTCTCGCGATACTTTCTCAGATTCTGTTGCGTTTGAAAACAAGGGCAAAGAGAAACGTGGCCAGTTTTCCCAGGCTGCTGTAGAGTTAACTGAGATTCCCTGTTGTTATAGTTTAGTTACTTGCTAGATGTCATAAAATTGTTGTACTTTTTAGGTGATGAACAAATGCAAGTGAAATATTTAGATGGACAGTAGTTGAGGAAAAACATACAGCGTAATGTATAGTTTAGGTCCCGTCCATATGCGCTTGCGTTTGCCATGGTCAAAAGGATATTTTTTTATATGGCTACACTTTCCTTCCACGCGTAACCAAACGATAACGCACCGAAAAAGGTGATGTATAAAACGAATAAGTAAACAATAGGATTAGTATGGAATAAATCCCTACAAAGGAGCGTTTCCGATCATTTTCCATTCTTTTCATGATTATTTCCGTGTGGACAGCGAAACCTGTTACAGTGCGGCGCCCAAAAGTGTGACCACTTTTAATTAATTCGCATTCTTTCGTGCCGATTATCCAATCATGTGAGAGCAGTTTTAATTAATTCGCATTCTTTCGTGCCGATTATCCAATCAGAAGGCGAAGATAGTTTATACAGCCAACCGTAAGAACAAAATCAAGGCAACATGTTACGAAGGCAAAGTTGCTCTTTCATGAATACCATTTTTGGACGCTTTTCCAGCTGAACTTTGGCGTTTTTGGCCTCGAAAATAACACCGAAATGCAAAATGTTCAAGGTCAAATTTTGGCAAATCGACATCGGCTTACCTGCTGTAGTAAACGGTAAACGTTCGGCCGGGCGACGTATCAATTTAATAGCTGTAAGAACGCATTTTCCACGGCCAGAAGAACATAATTGCAAATATTTATTTCTCCTACAAGTATCATTGGTGTAATAATTCAAAACTATCCCGAGGTAATTGTGTATTTATGTTCCGTATGTTTTTCTGTATAGTAAAGGGAAACCGCCGCGCGATCTCGGCGCAGAGTTACAACCACTGAATTAGAGCTGATTCATATTTACACTCGGTGTTTCGCTTTTCGAAAACAATGATCTTCAAATCCTGCGTCAAATAAAAAGAAACTTTTCTCATCTTTCATTGAAGACCATGCTGTTGCAGCAAGCTAGGAAGTTTTTGCAAAATGCCCATTTGCGACTAGATCTCGCATCTTTAAAAAGCTATCCACAAACACAACTCCAAACCTAATGCTTCGCCAGGTTTCACAGACGTGGGCATGGATCATATATCTTATATGTTCGGAAGTTACAAATGCTATCTGCCACGACTAAAAAAAAATTTATAAGCCCTCTGAAAACTTCGAACTTGATGATTTCGATAGCTAGAAAACTAGAATCAGCAGAATCAGATTCTCGGGAAATACGGGGGGTGACAACTCTAAGAAGGCCTGTTTCGGGAGAAAAACAAAATTCTTCCGGGAATCTGAAGATTTTGCCGGGAATCGGGAAAACATGAGATAATGTTGTTAATTCGGGAAGTTTGAAATTTTTGCGAGAATGTCTCCGAAAAAATCGGGAAGATATTCCAAATTTTCGGGACAACTTTCAGTTCCACACAGTATTGCTGAAACAGCGTTTGTTAGAGTTGTCACCCCCCGTGGAAATGCCGTGAACTTGTTATTTCGCTCGTGCTGAGTTGGAATAGGTTTGTACGTAACAATTATCCACCACTGAGACTCACTGAATATCGACTAGCCCGGGTACACTGAGGTAAGGTATCTATTACGTTTAGGGATTTTGTTTAGGGAAAAAAACACTTCATATTTTGAGCGACAATTTGTAGTCGCTGCGGTGACCCGCATCTGTCAGCACGGTCATATGTCACTTCTATAAACGGCCGTAAAAGTATAAACAAAAGCCCCATAATATAAATTTCATGTGGAAATAAGCAAAGACCAGAGCAAAGACATCGTTATATCGGCTGTAGGACTTACTTTATTCAGCTTTATCGTCGACCATCTGATCTGAGCAGTGGCATGAAATTCTTCATAACAAAATCGCGGTGAGCGGATGTCGAAGCGCACAATTTTCCCGCAACAATTCCCATTTTGGAGTTTCAAATTTAGTGTAGCGTAGAATTTCAAAGTTACAAACGTAAAACTTGACTTGAAAGATCGTTGAAGGTAAAGGCCCTGAAGCATTCTTGAAACACATGTTTTTTACGTTCCCGCATCGTCGCTTGTTCGTTTGAGTTGTTTTGGTTCAGTCTTCTTCGGCTTCTGAATTCTTATTGGCTATTGCACGAAAGAATGCGCATAAATTAAAAGAGCTCTCATTTGATTGGATAATTGCACGAAAGAATGCGAATTAATTAAAAGTGGTCACACTTTTGGGCGCCGCACTGTAAGAACGCCTGCGTATGTCGTGATGGGAGTAATGATCGGTCGAGTTTGGATTCGAGTTCGAGTTCGAGTTCGAGTTCGAGTTGGACTTCGAGTTGGACTTCGAGTTGAAGTTCGAGTTGGACTTCGAGTTGGACTTCGAGTAGACTGTTTACAGCCTCTCTATTTTCTCAGAGTCCGTCGCGTACGAGAACTGCCGGCGAGCGAAGCGAACGTAGTGTACGAGCGCGGAGCGCGAGGGGGTGGGGGTGGGGCGAGGGGAAGGAGAAAAATAGAGAGACTGTAGACATCTTTGGAAAAAAGTACGCTTTTTGACTCCTCCCCCTTTCAGCGCCTTGTCCCCAACAGCTCCGCCCCTTGACCTATTAATTAAATTGGACCAATAAGAAATCGAAAGGTAACCGCAACAAACCGCAAGAGTAATTAGCTGAAAGGTTTCGATCACGAAACGAGTCGGTGACTTTTGCCGATCCACGATAAATTCTCAGTTTCACCGCCGATTTACAAATACTCTGAAATTGTTAATTTTTTTTCTTTTTCAGAGTTTATGCATAAGCAAAGAATAACTATAAACGATATTTTAATGAAAAAAGATAAATCATCGAACAGACAAGGCTAGACAGCGCGTGAGAGTCAGTTATAATCATCTGTAGGTTTCAGCCTTTTCCCTGTTTGACCAAAACAGTTTACTAAATAAAGTTTGCAAGCTCCAAGAAATACATCAGAATAAACTCCAAGGAGCTAAAAACAATTGCAAGATGCCACCATTCCAATATAGACCATTACTATCGCATAAGACTTCGATCTTAGAATTTTCTAGTCGTGATGAAGAAACACTACATCGCAAGTTATGCTAACCGCAGACTTGCGCTCACATTAAATCACGTACTGAGAAATGAACTGATCCTAAGCGGCGAATAATTCCTATCAAGCGGCTACTACTGATCTTGCAAACCTTTCAAATTGAGCCAAAGAAACTCTATTGTTACGCTAAGAGCTAGCAAACACTGAAATGACGGCGTAACTAAATATTCTAAGCGGCTCTGGAAAACGCAAATTCCTCCTGTCAGTATCACAGCGAGAGCTTTTTTCCTAAGATCAAAAAGAAGGACAACATTTAGAACAGGCCTGTTATATCTTTATTTTGATCTGATGGGAAAAATCTCTCAGACACGTACTTGGGGTAGACTTATTCTAAAGCTGGGCTAAAATGCTTTTAGCGACGAGCAGGATTTGTGCTAGGCCTGTCACCTTTTATAATAACTTAATCGCATTTTTTATAGTAGATCAACTCGAAGCCTAACTCGAGCTCCAACTCGAAGTCCAATTAACTCGAAGTCCAACTCGAAGTCCAACTCGAAGTCCAACTCGAACTCGAACTCTAACTCGAACTCGAATCCAAACTCGATGTTTCGGGATTCCCTGTCGTGATATGAAAACCGATTTTTAAAAGGGTGACCCGAAAACACTGACCCCCGGTCCGCGGACCCCCTCTACGGACCCCCTCTACGGACCCCCTCTACGGACCTAGATCTAAGTCAGCGTTCTTAGATCTAGGTCCGTAGAGGGGGTCCGTAGAGGGGGTCCGTAGAGGGGGTCCGCGGACCGGGGTTCAGTGTTTTCGGGTCACCCTTTTTAAAAAACTAGAAACCAATGAACAACGCAGACATATGGACGAGGTTTTCAATGCTACTGGGATTAAATTACATAGAAACGTTGTTTAAAAACAGTGTTGTTTAAGACCAGCATCAGTGGATTGAGAAAGAATCAAATGTCAATTTCGTTTGTTTGTGCCATACTAACAAGGAATCTAAATAACATCAGGAGAATGTTACTTTTTACTTAAGTTGGGAAATAAATACTCGTGTTTAATATTGAGTTTAAATTTGATTCAACAAAGTAAATGCGTCGTCCATTCATTTCCTAGCTCAAAGGTGTGGGTTAGCTATTCTCAGGTGGTCTGAGGTTGTTCACTCTCTATCTCTGCAGCATGAGAGGACGGACTATGTCGGACCATAGGAGTTGTGCAATTTTGTACAAGGTGGTTACAACTTTTGAGTCAAGGGATGGAATCCTAAAGTGTGACCATTCAACTTAAAGCTACTGACCAGTACTGTGCTGTTTATTATGCTGTACAGGGTGGTTCTAACTTATGAGTCTGTGGATAAAATCCTAAAGTGTGAGCATTCAAATGAAAGCTACCGAGCAGTGCTTTCCTGTGATTCTGTTTGTTATGCTGTAAAAGGTAGTTACAAATTTTGAATCTAGGTATGGAATCTTAAAGTGTAACCATTCAAATGAAAGCTATTGAGCAGTACTTTACTGCGGTGCTGCTTATTATGCTGTACAAGGTTGTTCTAACTTTGTAGTCTGTTGATGAAATCCTAAAGTGTGACCATTCAAGTGAAAGCTACCGAGCAGTACTTTCCTGTGGTACTGTTATTAGCGGAGCACTTGCCAGGCCGAGGCCTGGCTGCGCAGCCCCATACTCATAGAACCAGAACCTATGCCCTTCATTTTTCATGGTCATAGCTAGCGGAATGTTTCGCGGGCGCGCGTGTACCCTCCGTCCGCCGTGTGCCCTCCGTCCGCCGTCGCGCAGGACCGGACTACTGTAGCTCCGCCGTCGCGCAGGACTAGCTCGCGGGCGCGTATGACGTCGCAAAACATGCGCGTACGACGTCATGTTGAAACCAAAGCGAGGCTTTGTTTTTCGCGCGGTTACACGGCCGAATGTCACGTCAGCTAGAAAAACACTTTGATGTTTTGCTGTGATGTTTTGCTGTTTTGATATTTCGCGGTTTGCTACTCAAGACAAGGATATTAATTAAGGGATACTCAGAAGCCGCTTTAGTGGAAAAAGACGAGCTTTCATGGTAAAACAGATTACAGTTTTCGATGAGAATTACTGATGTTGATATCAATCTGTGAGTGACTTTGTATTGGTGTTATTGTTAGTTTTGGAGAATTGATTTTAAAACGTGCTTAAATTCAGTTGTATCGATCTCTTGAATTTCATCGAAGAAAGATTGAACTCGATGAGCTATAATTAAATGGTGCGCGTTTTACTTTTCAACGTAAACTAATGGAGATTTGAATAAATTTATCGAAAGAAGATTGTGTTGTCCATTTTTATGTGTTTGTTCATTCCTTAGATAGTTTGAAAAGCGATTTTATGTAAACAAAACAAGACTTTGATTTTATAGTACAGTTCTATCTTCACTCGCATCGCCTTATGCAAATATGTTTGTGTATTTTTGCAATTTTTGATTTTCAAATCAGTTTCTCTGGCAATTTTTGACAAAAAAACTGTATTTTATTCGGAAACTAGTGGTACTAGTTATTCTAGACAGAGAAAAGTTGTTTTTGTGATTTTTTGTACGGTCTATAAAAATGTACTGTGCAGACGGTCGCGTAATACTGTTTTTGAGAATTGCTAAAATTGAAAATAGC
The DNA here is from genome assembly GCA_022457155.1 of Cladopsammia gracilis. Lineage (NCBI taxonomy): Eukaryota > Metazoa > Cnidaria > Anthozoa > Scleractinia > Dendrophylliidae > Cladopsammia > Cladopsammia gracilis. Next base: position 11,452 of record JAJGOT010000510.1, on the reverse strand, counting down.
CCGTTCGTCAATCTTAATTCTTGTGCTTCCAACCTTTCACCTTAGTTAAGTTTCACCTTAGTTAAGCTTGTTCAAAGTGCGACGCTGTTAGGCTTAGGCTATCTATATATATTATGTACAATGTGGTTTTAAATTTTGAGTTCAGGGATAAAATCTTTAAGTATGACTATAAAGCTTATCAGGTTGTTCTTAAAGGATCTTTTACATTTTTTGGGAGATAAAGAAAAATCAGTTCGATTAAAAAGGAATAACTGACTAGTTACCCGTCCATAGTTAATAGAACAAACTTGTTATGAAGCTCAACAAGTTTCAAAAAGAGTGTACAAAGCTGCTTTGTTTTATAATGAGCGAACCATGACCGTGCACATTGTTTTGTTTAACGTATGAGCCCAAATGTTTCTACTGGTCAGTTGCTAATATGCACTTCAATACCTTTTGTGTTTTGTGCACGGTCAAGGCAAACGAACAAAAGAAATGGAGAACAAAAACATATAACAAAGGACTGACTGAGTTTCATAACCAGTTTATTCTATTAACTATGCCCTGTCCCATGAACCGAGATTTGCTGTCGATCTGAATACCATGTAGTCTTTTAAGGTGGCTCCAAGTAGTTTTTTTTTTTGGGTCACACTTCCTTTTTTGAATGCGCTTATACATAATCTTACTTTATTTCAATGAATATGAATTTGATACCGGATGTCAGACTTGGATGAAAGTTTTGGATGATGCTCTTCTTATGCTTATCAGCGTTTCCATAGCAACGGTAAACAAATATGGCGAAAAACAGTTTTTTCTAAATATCTTTCGATTTTGGGGCTACCCGCGACAAGCGAATAAATGCGCTATAATCTACACAGTGTAGCACACTAAATGGGAAAATTTCAAACAAATTAAACTGCTAAAAATCGCTAAAACATTTTTAACACGTGTTTTTTCATGTTTGAAATATAAGCGGTCAAAACATTTCATAGGTCTCACAAATTATCATTAAAATACCACAGAAAGTTTCCTCAGTCTTAAATTATTACTCCCTGCAAATAGCTCTGACATATTCCTCGACAATAAAGAGATCGAGCTTATCATTCAAATGCAGTTTAAAAAAAGTGAAAACGTCAAGCAAAACTGCCTTTGAATGATAAGCTCGATCTCTTTACTGCCGAGGAGTTAGTCAGAGCTATTTGTAGGGAGTAATAATTAATATCTGAGGAAACTTTCTGTGGTAATTTTATGATAATTTGTGAGACCTATGGAATGTTTTGACCGCTTATATTTCAAACATGAAACTAAATGACGTGTTGAAAATGTTTCAGCGATTTAGTCAAAATCGAACAGTTTAATTTGTTTGAAATTTTCTCATTTAGTGTGCTACAAAATCAATAATTAGGAAAAACTGTTTTTTTCGCCATGTTTGTTTACCGTTGCTATGGAAATGCTGATTAGCATAAAAAGAGCGTCAACCAAAACTTTCATCCAAGCCTAACATCTGGTATCAAATTCAGATTCATTAAGCTAAAGTAAGATTATTTATAAGCGCATTCAAAAAGGGAAGTGTAACCCAAAAGAAACTATTTGGAGCCACTTTAAATACTAGTGTATAAATCATTTGCCATATATATGTCTTTGTGAAAATTGTAAAAAATTATGTCAATTTTGTAACAGGTTTTTGCGTCGTTCAATTCTCATTCATTCTACGCCTACTCGCTACTAGTCTCCCACGCAGCCGTCATTTGTCTCGTCACGCAACGCTCCTCCCCACTAACGGCTGCTCAAACCTGAACCACATTCCTTGCCCATTGTGTTTGCGTTAAATTCAGTGAACCAATCATGTATCAGCAAAATGAAAATGACGTCGTTTTCGCGCCAAAACAGGCCGGTGGTTTCCGGTTTACTATGTGCCAGACATCGCAAATTACACTAACCGCAGACTTAATTGCGCTCACACTGAATCACGGAATGAGTAATGAACTGATCCTAAGTAGCAAATAATTCCTACTTTTAAACGCAGCTACTACTAATCTTGCAACTTTTTCAAAGTGAACCAAATAAACTCCATTATTTTGCCAAGAGCTAGTAAATAAACGACTGCATGACTACATGTAAATAATCTAAACGGCTCTGGAAAGCGTAAATTCCTCCTGTCAGTATCACAGCTAGAGATTTTTTCCTATTCAAAGATCAAAGAAACAACAACATTTTCGAAACATTTAAAACAACAGGCCTGTTATATCTTTATTTTGATCTAAAAGGAAAAATCTCTCAGGCACGTACTTGGGGTAGACTTATTCTAAACCTGGGCTGAAATGCTTGTAGCGACAAGCAGGATTTGTGATATGCCTGTCACCTTTTATAACAACCATTCTTCTGTTGAGCCATACACGACAGAATATTCGCCTTTCTCGATCTTCGAACCAAAGGTGAGACCACGACAACGCTGTGACCCAAATAACAAATAATTGTCAAAAATTATTTTTACGAATGGCCTGCTTCTGACACTGCACGAAAACCTTCACTGATTCAGCGCCGCCATCCAACTGAGTCAACGATAAAACGCAGGCTATGATTGGACGAGTCACGCGTGGAGAATTTGGCGCGAGCGAGTTCCGAAAATGGCACTGCAACTGTGATTGGCTTAAATCTGCAAAGGAATGTGGTTCAGGTTTGAGCAGCCGTTAGTGGGGAGGAGCATTGCGTGACGAGACAAATAACGGCTGCGTGGGAGACTAACTCGCTACGACTAAATTAATATTCCCGCAAAATTTGTCAGTCACAGGATTAGTTACACTAACATTTTTTTGTACAACATTTGTCCATATTTTATAACGAGATGAGTTGCACTAAACCTTGCCAAGTGTAACACCTACTTTCGTCTCTCGTACCCCTCCCACCCTCTGCTCTCCCGCCCCCCTGTCCCCCCACTTTATAACGAGATGAGTTGCACTAAACTTTGCCAAGTGTAACACCTGCTTTCGTCTCCCGTACCCCTACCGCCTTCTGTTCTCCCGGCCTCCCCCCTCCGCTGCCCCCCACCCCACTTTATAACGAGGTGAGTTGCACTAAACCTTGCCAAGTGTAACACCTGCTTTCGTCTCCCGTACCCCTCCCGCCCCCCCCCCCCCCCGACCCCCCACTTTATAACGAGATGAGTTGCACTAAACCCTGCCAAGTGTAACACCTGCTTTCGTCTCCCGTACCCCTCCCGCCCTCTGTTCTCCCACCCCCCTGCCCCCCCCCCCCCCCACTTTATAACGAGATGAGTTGCACTAAACCTGGCCAAGTGTAACACCTGCTTTCGTCTCCCGTACCCCTCCCGCCCTCTGTTCTCCCGCCCCCCCTGTCCCCCCCCCCCCCCCCCCACTTTATAACGAGATGAGTTGCACTAAGCCTTGCCAAGTGTAACACCTGCTTTCGTGCCATTTAACAAGAAGTTCAGTTTCACAGTTCCACTGTTTAAAGACACAGTGTTCTGGCTGATAGATTACAAGGATGGAGGTGGATTACAGTTCATCAAATTTGATTTTGTGACAGGTGGTCAAGAAATCAAAATTACCATTCTGGTAGAATTTTGAGTTTTTTAGCCCTTATTTTGTTTCTTTAGTTATATTTATTTCCTTTCATCGCTTTTGGCGAATTTTTTCCTATTACAAGATAATTAAAAAAGCTCCTGGCCAAAATCGTGAAACTGCTTCTGTTTTGCTCTGTAGAATCATTTTATCCAGTTGAATGCTAGCTATTTTAAAACGCATTATTAAACGATACCACGCACCTCTTCAAAACCTCTTATTTCATTGGTCCTGGGTATCACGCAGATGTATTGTTTTTAAGGCTAGGGTCCATTGTACTCTTGTTTGTTTTATTAAAATAAAAAAATAAAAATCTAAACTATACATTCTACAAAGTTGTTTCTAACAAGATATGTGGGCACCATTGTTACAATCCTTCAGAAAAAGTTTCAGGTTTTAACGCTGTTTTGCTTTCGAATATTTAAGATTTTAAATGTGTCATGTAATTCGTCACGCTATTGCAGATAAGTCATGAAAATAAACAAAATTGAACCAATTGAAAGTTATTTTTGCATTATAGATACTTATAAAACGATTTAATGGAACTTATAGTGAATCCAATATTTTGTGATGAGATTTTGACTGTAATTAAGACTTTGAAGTTTTGGCCGCCATATTAGGGGCACCAACTGAAGATGGCCGCTCCATACATTTCTTACTAAAAATGTCTAATGCTAGTTCGCCTATAACTCTTGAACGAAATGCTCTTGCGTTTCAAAATTTGGCCCAGATGTGTAGTTTTAAACTCTCTACAATTCTATAAACATTTTGGAATTTAAACCTGCTTTTTTATGCTTCTGAAGAGTGACTTTCCCTAAATACCAACTATAGCGTGCAAGATAGAAAAATCGAAATCGCCCAAACTTTGCCACAATAAAGACCTTAGAAAACTATTTTAGAAAATATAGGTTTCAGCTGTTTTGGATTTATATATTCCAAGCAGGACAACATTTTAATATTTACCCTTGCCAGAGGCCTCAGACAGGCGAAAAATGCCCTTTTTAGTTGGCCTCGTGTGCAAAATTTAAAAGAGGCTGGATCACTATTTCACTACATAGAATTCAGCGATCCTTTCTTTACCTTTTGCCGTTATTAGAATGTAATAATATTTCAACTACAATTTTTGAGCATTTTTTGAGTTACCGTTAAAAATGGTGTCAAAATTGGCTAACTTTAGAAACAAAAATCGCTATCTGGTACATGGATTTCGAACTCAAGTTAACATTCTAATAAAACAGCAACTCTAGTTCTATTGAAATATGAAATAAAATTTTGGGGCAATTAAAACTGCAAAGTTTGACAGCCGAAAACATTCACGCTACTTGATCGAAATTGGAGAATGACGTCGTATCGCCCGCCGATAAAATTGAATTGCCCTGGTGTTTTTGTATATTTTCTTCAAGGAGACCTTTCTCATACAACTTTATGGCCATATTTAGCTTTTCCTGGTAAAATGCATCCTCTGTGGCTTCGAAAAAGTTCTATTCCTTTAGTCGTTTCTCATGCAAATTAAGACGAATCGCTATACTTTGTTTACAACCAAGAATTATCGCCGATAAACCCTCGTGAATCTCTTCATCTTCACTACTTTCTTAGGGCATATTCTTATATGATAACATAAGACATAAAAATAAAACAAAACGAAAGTAAAGCGGGACTCACCTTTGATTTCTTTGGGTCGAGAACGATACAAGAACGTCGAGAAAACAAAGTCCGTTCATCGCCGTGCCGAGCGTGACAGAGCTGGTGACCTGGGACAAGTAAAACTTGTCACGGTGCCTGTCACGCTCGGCACGGCGATGTACGGACTTTGTTTTCTCGACGTTCTTGTATCGTTCTCGACCCAAAGAAATCAAAGGTGAGTCCCGCTTTACTTTCGTTTTGTTTTATTTTTATGTCTTATGTTATCATATAAGAAGATGCCCTAAGAAAGTAGTGAAGATGAAGAGATTCACGAGGGTTTATCGGCGATAATTCTTGGTTGTAAACAAAGTATAGCGATTTGTCTTAATTTGCATGAGAAACGACTAAAGGAATAGAACTTTTTCGAAGCCACAGAGGATGCATTTTACCAGGAAAAGCTAAATATGGCCATAAACTGGTACGAGAAAGGTCTCCTTGAAGAAAATATACAAAAACACTAGAGCAATTCAATTTTATCGGCGGGCGATACGACGTCATTCTCCAATTTCGATCAAGTAGCGTGAATGTTTTCGGCTGTCAAACTTTGCAGTTTTAATTGCCCCAAAATTTTATTTCATATTTCAATAGAACTAGAGTTGCTGTTTTATTAGAATGTTAACTATATCATTACTCATGCAAGGTACTGATATTCAATTTGTCACAAAACTCATCTTGTGGCGTGACCATACATATAATGCATGCAAGCACAATAACCTCTTTAAGATTATTAATTGGTACGTTAGCTGGATGTTTAACCCTATTTGTGTCAATTAAACATTTTTTTTAAACGTAGATTGATCTAAGTTGTATTCAGTTCAAAGTAAATGAAGAAAAAAATACTCAGATTCTACCAGGAGCACTATGTTGCTTTCCTTCTACAAATCACACAATATTTTGAAGTTACGACACATTAAGATTACTGTTAAATCAAATTTCGTGACGGGGATACTTCTGAGCTGATACTGAGAAAAGCAACTATTTCATTGCCCGGGTATCCTTGCCAAAGCACCTTCTTGACAATGCATATCATGAAGTATTTCAAGTTGACTGGACAAAAAAAAAACAGCCGTATGACACATCTTTATTCCTAATTGAAAATAAATTATTTTAGCTGAACATTGCTGACAGCTTTATTCTTTTTCTTCAGGATTGGATAGCCTTTACTAAACTGAGGACTGCGAACTTTACATTGAGCGATACTCTTGTGTTTACAAAGAACAACGCTATCTGTCAAGTAAAGTCATTTCATGCTTTTTATTTATGTTGTTTTTCTATTCTACGTCTGATTCTCCTCTTTCCATGATACCTTAACCCTTTTCAGACCGGGAGGGGCGGAAAGTGCTCGCGCTGACTTTGAACGTTTATATTCTTAAGCATTTAACCAATACCAACCAAATTTCGTGACTTTAATGCACATATAAACAGTTTAATGCGACAGATTGTTGATCATGACATGTGACGTTTCCAGGGCACCCATATTTCAACAAGCTTGTTTACCCAAATTTTGAACAGAACATTTAACTTTCTTGCAATAAATTTTGCAATTTCAGATAATTTCGATTAAAATTTTTATTTTATCTTATAAATTTTGACTCAATTTTGGCGCTTTTGTATCATGCAGGAATCCAAGATAGAGGATCCAAGATGGCGGCCATTCAGAATGATCGCGCAATTCCCGTGACATATGACGTTATCAATTCACGTGGCATGGTTTTACTCGGGCAGTTTTTTTATGACTAGAAACCTTACAAGTTTCATAGCCATAGCTTCAATCCCGGAAAATAAAAAAAACGCCCGGTCTGTATACATCTATAAATACATGAAAGTTGGGTCTTCTCCTTGAAGAAATTTCAAACGCTTTTGGCTGTGATCAAGTTTAGGCAGGATGAGATGTTGGTGCATGGATGATAATCTTTCAAGGACATTTCTGCGCCAACTATTGGCCAAAGTTATGTAGCATTACCGAAAAGAAAAAAGACAAGTCTTATTAAATTAATGAGCTATATTTATTTTATTTTACAGAAAATAAAGTTCAAAGATGCATTCTTTGCCCCTCCGATTGTAGTGGTGTCGCCAAGACTCAGTTATAATAAAAACAAATCACGTTTCTCTAGATCCAGAACATGTGACGCAGTGACTGCGTGGGTCGAGGTTAGCAAACAAAATGTCCTCATGTTTGACGAAATGTCTCGCGATGTTTACTACATTAGGTCTATTTTATTTTTTTCGAGAAAATGCTGAGTTTAATCTCTTAATTTAATTCCCATATTATCCTAGCGATCTTCATTCAATTTGCGTGCAAAAAATCTTTCTTGTGTTTTAATACAGATAACGAAGATAAGTAAATAAATACAGATACAAAAGTTGAGAAACTTCAACGTTATCACGTCGGTTTAGTAAATAATTTGATATCGTTGGTGATATTTTCACATTACTATAATTAGATGACTACTGGCTACTCGATGAAGTTGTTGATGTTGATTTTTTCACTTATTTTTTTCTTTATTCGCATTTTATACCACCATTACAGTTACAGTGCCGCTCGTGTAACAAAATATCTGAATATCTGAAACAAACAACATATTTTTATATTTCTTTTTTCATATGCATAGCATACGTCTACAAACGAGACCGAAGTGTGTGTGAGAAGTTATAACAATGACGCCAAGAATAAGGATATAATAAAAGTTGATTACATGGTTATTGGAGGTAAGTAAAGTTATAAAAGAGTTAGTGCGGCTTTCAATAACACAGGGACTCTAAAGTTCAAAGTTGAACCAACAGTTTCGTTTTTTGATTTCCACAATTATCATAGCGGACGTATGAGAAAACAAGGATGTTTAACTTGACTTAACTTCCTTGAACTTCAAAGTTCGTTTGTTATTGAAAGGCGTTTTTACGGTAGTAATTTACAGTAGTTAGTATTGACTTAGCAAAGTCAGAAACCACAGTTAATGTAGTATTATAATAAACTTGTCCCATATTTCACTTTGATGATTTAGTCGCGAGGATATCAAGAAGTGTATAAAATCCATCAATATACGTGTCGGAAACAGACCAGTTTACTATAGATCATGGTATTTTAAGGGCGTCAAAAATGTATGTCATCTGATTAGAAATGAGACAAACTGTCTATCCTTTTCTGATTTTACAGAACGTTATAACATCAAAACAAATTTTCTAACTTTTCACGGCGTAATATCAGCCATTAAATGTATATAGAAAACCTATGATGTAAACAACCACTGTGGGAACACCAAGTACGAAAATATCATTGATACTTTTTTAAAGACGAGCAAATCTAGTAGGCTAGTTTACAAACTCCTCGTTGACAAAAAACAGAAGAGCCCCATTGATATCCAAAGGAAATGGACCGCGGATTGCATGCTTGAAAGAGACGCAAGTATTAATTGGAAGGTAGTTTACAAAACTCCGTCCTTGTGTACAAGGATTTCAAATTAATCGTCTTCCAATTTAAATTATTACACAGGAGATTAGCGACCAACACTTTTTTAACGAAAATAAAAATAAAGGATAACGAGCAATGCACTTTTTGCCAAAACGAGAAGGAGACTCTTATTCATCTTTTCTGGATTTGTAGCGAAACCAGTCTTTTTTGGCAAGATTTTAAACAATGGTTAGCTCAGTAATCGCACAGAAGCTCCAAATCCACTCAATTTATCGCCATCTTTAGTATTGGGGCAGATGATTTGCATCAGAAGCATCAAAACTTTTATCTCTTGGTTGCCAGATTCTTTATCTGGGTATGCAAAATGCGCAATAATTTACCAAAAATAGAAAATTTCTCTCCTTTCCTCTCACTTTATAACACCTAAACACCAAGTCTTGACTTACTTTCTAAATAGAAAACCATGAAATTACGGCCACCTTCATTCATCTATGTTTATTAATTTTTGCTCCCTCTCTTTTTTACTGTTTTATATAACATGTAAATTGATATAGAGGAAAAATCACGTTTTTATATGTATATTGTATGTAATTTTTGCTTTAGCTTAGGATTATTATTTTCTTTATTATGATGTATATATTTTGTTGTTGTTGTTGTTGTCTTTCAGTTATAAAACGTTGTAAACGTATGTATTTGGAAACCAATAAAATATACAAACTTTTCATAAAAAAAACAAAATAAATAATAAAATAAAATCCATCAACATCTTCCCCATTCGAAGTGTGATTGGATGAGCGCCTCACTGACCCATATTGGTTTCCTGGTATGTTTTTGGGGGGTTGGTTGCTAAGGGCTGTGGATTGAGCAGATGATAACAGCTGCACATCGCACAATTTTATCTGCTTATATTTATTTGTTTTCCTTCAGACTTGGATCCTTGCATAGATGTAACATGTCATTATCATAGTTTATGTAAGGCTTTTGGACCTCATGATGCACGCTGCGAGTGTGTGGACAGTTGTCCATCTTACCAAGAACCCGTCTGTTCTTCAAATGGCACGACATACGATAATAAATGTTTGTTTGAAAAAGAGGTTTGTCTACTTCGACTGAACTTCACCGTTCAACACCCTGGTAGCTGTGAAGGTTAGCCCAATTGTTTTGGAAACGCTATATTCTTCCTTTCATGCCCTTTTGACGAAGGCGAAGCGATCTTTGTGACCGTATCAAATTATTTAGAATACGTCATTTTAGCTGTAACTTTAATATTAAACAATTCCAAAGAGAATCGGGAAGCAAAGTGGCGGACGCACTTAAAAATAGTGTTTGTGTTAGTGCTCGTTATTTGTTTAATAAAACATAATTGTTTTACAGAAAAAAGTTAATCAGCTGATTTTTAACCTTCGTGTCACCTAGAAGAGAGTTCCTACCATTTACGAAAGTATTTCACTCCTGCTCCTCATTTATCTTCCGTCTTTCCTTTTTTCTAGGATTTCCTTTTCAGCGCGGTCGCCGCCACATGCCCCATATTCCGTCTTTGGGTTACTCTCACTGTCAAGTAATTCGTTTCAAGTCTTTTGTGTTTTATCCTGACAAACCCATTGAAGTACAGATCACTGTCAATCATATGGATACCAGTGACATGTCATATGTCCATGATGCTGCTGTATCGTGGGTTGAAAATGTGAATAATGATGGCTTCACTGCTTGTGTGATGGCGGCAGGTTATAACGAGCGAAAGTCGTATGCTAACGTGACAGTTGACTGGATGGCGTACCAAGGTGCTCCAGTGGGTGGCGTGACAAGTGAGGTGCGCATGTCACAGTGGTGGACTGGAACTACTTGTGAAACAGTACAATTTCCCGCAGTAAGTGGAATTTTTTTCCCCTTTTCAATTCATAACACAGCTGTTAAACAGTGAACAACACGTCAAGAAATTGTTACATTTATTACTTAAGGTACAGTAAAATGAATATTATTCAAGAAACTTTCCTTTTGTCCAAAAGATTTATCAACATTCCATTTTATTTGCCAATTTTAACAATTTCAAACATTTTTTTTTATTCGGAAAAACATACTTACGTTTTAAGACAAATGGCTGATCTTTCGATAGATTATAAAAACCTTTTCTTTTTCATCGCACCCAGAAAAATTCGCCGATCTCTTAAAGGTAGGCCCGGGAGTGAGGAGTTTTGTTAGGATTCGTAGAATAGGCTATCGTTTGTGAAGAAATGTTCAGCCATCACTCAGGGGTCAAAGGGTGCCTTTCATTGCAAAGCTTAAAATAAAAATTTAAAGTTTTTAGTGTAATGTATTTTTTATCAGATGCAGGGCCCTACGGATACCAGCCTTGAGCTGAAAGGGCCTTCCTGATTACTACTACTACTACCACTACCACTACCACTACCACTACCACTACCACTACACTACCACTACCACTACCACTACCACTACCACTACCACTACCACTACCACTACCACCACCACTACCACACCACTACCTACTGCTACACTACTATATACACTACTATACTACTACTACTTACTACTACTACTACTACTACACTACTACTATACTACTACTACTACTACTACTACTACTACTACTACTACTACTACTACTACTACTACTACTACTAAAATAGAATCAGCAATAAATTGAATGGTATCACATTACTTACATTTCAGTGTGCATCATGTCTCGTTCTTATTTTCCAGGGAAAATTTTCAGTCAAACCTTCGGTGTTTGTGACTGCTAAACATCATAATCTTGGACTGAAACGTGACGCTGCTAGTGTGT
>JAJGOT010000498.1:450000-627459 GCA_022457155.1 Cladopsammia gracilis | reverse complement strand
TGCGCAAGAAAGCGGATCCGCGCAAATGCAAGAACGAAGCAGACAGGAAAATGGTTGCCGCTTTGGATGCCATTCCCTGGAAAGAAAGACAGTGGGGTCATGCTTTGGCGCGAAACACAATTCAAGCAAAACAAAAACTGGGTCTCGGTGCCCCAAAAAACGGGAAAAGATTTTGAGTGAAGGCTGGGCTCAAAATCTGGCAAACGAATTACACCGGCCAATCAGGCGGCGCTTTCCAAAGAGGCGAGTCATTGCGTATGGGATTGACAACATCTGGGCAGCTGATCTGGTCGAGATGGGGAAATTTTCGAGGTGGAATAAAGGGATCAGATACCTGCTGATGGTGATCGATGTTTTCTCAAAATTCGGTTGGATTCGTCCCCTGAAAGACAAGCGAGGTCAAACAGTGGCTGATGCTTTCCGAGATATATTCAAGGGGCGAAAACCGAAGATGCTTTGGACTGATAAAGGAAGTGAGTTTTTCAACGCAACAATGAAAAATCTGCTTGATAAAAATGGGGTAAAATTGTATACAACGGAAAATGAAGAGAAATCGTCTGTTGTTGAACGCTGGAATCGGACCATGAAGGAGAAACTCTTCCGGATGTTTTCTGCTAACAACAATACAATATACTGGGACAAACTTGGCAAATTACTGGATCAATATAACCACCGTTTTCATTCGAGCATTCGGATGACTCCCGCAGAGGCGAGCAAACAGGAAAATGAGAGGCAGGTGTTCGCTAATTTATACGGGGATTTAATTTATGCTAAACACAACCCGGCAAAATTCAGGGTTGGCGACAGGGTGAGAATTTCAAAGTTTAAACAAAAGATATTTGACAAAGGTTTCACCCCGAATTGGTCGGAAGAGATATTTGTTATCGATGAGGTTTTAAACACAAATCCTGTAACGTACCGATTAGTTGATCTGTTGGGAGAATCAATCACCGGATCATTTTACGAAGCGGAACTTCAAAAGACAACGCAAGATGTATTTCGCATTGAAAAGGTTATTCGCCGCGATAATAAGCGAAAACTCGCGCTTGTAAAATGGAAAAGTTACCCTGACAAATTTAATTCTTGGGTTCCACTGAGTGATGTGGAAAAGCTATCTTAACCATCGGTTTCTTGTGATGATTCACTTCCCAGACATATGACGTCAAAACATTCCACACTTCCCTATCGACAGGCTGAGCCAAAAATAATTTTTGTGTTGAGCTTCTGCGACTCGGGTTGTTAGGGAAGTGTGGAATGAAATCTATTGTCTTTCACGTGAACATTTATTGTAGGCAGATAAGTAGCACGCGCCGGACAAAAGAAGCCAAAAAAGACAATGGACCTGCAGGCGTGTGTGGGCACGTGAAGTGGCGAGTTATTCTGAGAAAATTTATTCAGCTTTCCGAGAATGCCACCTGGCGATTTCAAAATGACAGATTGCGTTGGCGTGTCAGAATATGAATGTTTCACATTAATATTCACAAAGTCTGTTATTTCAAAACAACGCTTAGCATCGCTTTCGTTTCGCTTGGCTTTCGTTCATTTCCCGGTGGATTTCCCAGAGAAGACCGCTTTGCTTTTGGAGTTCCTTTTTGAGAATTTTGTGTTCCTCCTGGAGATTGACGAATGATTCAAAAAGGAGTTCAATTGAGTCTTCGATTTCGTCGCTTCGCTCAGCTTCCGCCATCTCCGAATCAGAGACAATAAATTCATCATCCGATGTTGTTGGGGTTTCATCTTCGCTTCTTATTTCTTCCTCTGAACATGTGGAACAATCTTCATGGTCACTCGCGTCGCTTCGCTCGGCTTCATTGGAAAATGCTTTCTCAAGATCCATTTTCTTTCCAATGACATTTTTTGAAGATTGTTTGGATTATTTTTTCTTGTTCCGCCCGTCTGGATGGGAGTTTGAGCAGTTTGAAATCATCTTCATTTGGATTGAAACCGTTCTTCTTCAACAGGGCGAAAAGAACTTGATGGCAATTGAGAAACTTTTTTCTGCTGAGATGAAGGTCATCATATGCCAGTGAAAAATATTTAAAGTCGTCGATGAGGAATTTTTCCAGGTGTTCATAATCATTTCCGTCGTGACCTGTTATGTGATTAAAAATGCCGTGATCGTTGCCATGGACTTTTTTCCACTTGGAAGCTTTGACGAAATCCCTGACTTTTTTTCTTGTGATTTCGTCACGGGGAATTTGGGAGAGAATTTGTTCTTGATAAAATTCAAGATCTTTGAGTGGAATTTGATTTTTCCCCTGATTTTTGCAGATGATATTTTTGAAATGTTCCAGCCTGGGATTTTTGTGAGATTGCCATGTTGTGCGGGTTTCTTGTATAATTTCAGGAGTGAAATCGATTTCTTCTTCTTCGGAATCAGACATTTTCTTTGCCGGAGAAAGATTTTTTTTGAGTTTTGGATGGAATTTGGCCGCTGCGGAAATTCAGCGGAGAAATCTTGAAATTGGCCAATTTCAAGATTTTGTCTTGTGGTCATTTTAGCAGTCAGTAGGTGGTAAAAGAGACTTCTGAGACACCCTCAAATTCCCCTGAATTTCACACAAATATTTCCTGCAGATTTGAACAAATAATACATTATTTTTCATCAGTTCAATTCAACAGATACCACGCAATTCTGATGAGTTTGAGCAGATTTGACAAATTTGTGAGTTGTGTGAAAACTGACAGAAATTGTTGAATTTTTAAGATTTGTTGGGTCTGAAATATTTGTGTGAAATTCAGGGGAATTTGAGGCTGTCTCAGAAGTCTCTTTTACCACCTACTGCTAATTTGAAAAAGTCAGGCATGAATAAACTGAAGGAAACCAGGAATGAATTTGGACACAAAGCCGAGCTTCTTTCCAGAAAAGGAGTCTATCCCTATGATTATACGGATTCAATTGAGAAATTCAAGGAAACACAACTGCCGCCAAAGGAGGCATTCTATTCTCAAATTAATGAATCGGGAATAACCGATGAAGACTATCAACATGCCCAAAATGTTTGGGATAAAATGGGGATAAACAATTTAGGAGAATATTACGATCTCTTTTTGAAAACGGATGTGATGCTACTGGCAGATGTTTTCGAAGCATTTCGTAATGTCTGCCTGGAGTATTATCAACTAGATCCAGCGTGGTATTATACCGCCCCTGGTTTGTCATTCGACGCGGGTCTGAAAAAATCAGGGACAAAGCTTGAATTGTTGAATGATCCAGATATGCTCCTGTTCTTCGAAAAGGGAATCCGTGGTGGAATTTCAATGATCTCAAATCGCCATGGAAAGGCAAACAATCCATATATGGGAGGTCAATATGACCCAACTCACCCCGCGAAATACATTCTCTATCTCGATGCTAACTCCCTTTATTCCTGGGCAATGACTCAACCACTTCCAACGGGAAACTTTTGCTGGATGAAAAATTTCAAGAGATGGCGCCAAATTCCCTGTGTGCTTGAAGTGGATTTGGAATATCCCAAAAAACTCCATGATTTGCATAATGATTATCCATTTGCCCCCGAGAGAGTGATCTGCGAGAACAATGTTGAGAAATTAATCCCCAATCTGCGAGATAAGAAACATGTCATTATCCATCACAGAGCATTGAAACAAGCTCTGAAACATGGCTTGAAACTCACTAAGATTCACAGGGGAATATCATTCACTGAAGAACCTTGGCTGAAATCATATATCCAGCTCAACATTCGACTCCGTCAAGCAGCGGAGAATGATTTCGAGAAAGACTTTTTCAAACTCATGAATAACGCAATATTCGGTAAAACAATGGAAAATATCCGCAAGAGAGTTGACATCAGACTTGTCAATGATCGAAAGATTGCGACAAAGCTTGCGGCTAAACCCACATATCAACATAGCACAATCTTTGACGAGAATCTCATCGCTGTTCATATGAAGCGGAAGAAAATGTCATTCAACAAACCAATTTTCTGTGGAATGTCAATTCTTGAAATATCAAAGGAACTGATGTTCAGATTTCACTATGAATATATGAAACCCAAATACGGGGAGAAAGCCAAGCTGTTGTTCACAGATACTGATTCTTTGTGCTATGAAATCGAAACAGCAGACGTCTATCAGGATTTAAAGCCAGATGTAAAGGAGATGTTTGACACATCCAACTATCCCCCGGATCAGCCCTCAGGAATGCCAATCATGAACAAAAAAGTGAACGGTCTCATGAAAGATGAAGCTGGGGGGAAAATAATTGAAGAATTTGTTGGATTACGCCCTAAATTATA
Source organism: Cladopsammia gracilis (assembly GCA_022457155.1). NCBI lineage: Eukaryota > Metazoa > Cnidaria > Anthozoa > Scleractinia > Dendrophylliidae > Cladopsammia > Cladopsammia gracilis. The sequence goes on along the minus strand of JAJGOT010000498.1, from coordinate 623,200 downwards.
CAGTTACAAATTATTTGAAACTGATGGTGGCGGCAAGAAATGCAAGGGAGTGAAAAAACAAACAATAAAGAAACATATCACCCATGAGGACTTCAAAGAATGCCTTCTCAGCGGGGAAAGTCAAATGAGAACTATGAATCTCATCCGCAGCCATCACCACGAGATGTTCTCAGAAACAGTCAATAAAACTGCTCTCTCTGCGGATGATAACAAGCGATTTATCCTTCCAGATAAGATTCACACTCTTGCTTGGGGTCATTGGAGAATTGAAGAAGAAGAAAAAAAGCTAAATAAAAAAAATGATTGACAAAGAAAAACTTTTCACAATTGGAAACAAAGATTTCTTTTCCGTGGAGGAAACGGGAATCCCATTCAAGGAAATGAAAAATTATGCAATTTGGATTCATCCCAAATTCAAAGAAGCATGCGGTTTGACGGATGAAGACATCGCATGGTATAAAGGGGTTGAAAATGAAAGAAACTTTCAAAAAGCTGTGGATATGGCAACTGGTTTTCTCCCAGTCCGATCGGAAGAGGAATGCAAGTTCATGGAGAAATGGATTTTTGCGTTTTAATTAATTTTTTTATCTCCTCCCAAGAAAATGAATCCCGCGAAAATATCTATCCCCAATTGCTCTCTCGACAACCCCGTGAAAAAATCTTCCGGAAAAATCTCTTTCTGTCTCCTCCCATGCCTTCACAATGACAAATGGCTCAAAGTGAAACTCCAAACCAAATTCAAGATTTTCGCTCATCAAGGTGAATCGTTTTCTCTGGGAATCACTCTTCTGGAAGAAAACATCAAATTTTTCAAAGATTTGGAAAAGCATCTCAACTCTGCTGCGATTAAAAAGAAGCAGGCAATCAAAGAGATTTCCCCGTCTTTTGCTCGATTTCAGGAGGGAGATTTCACTCTCGTGAAAATCGACAAATCCGAGCAGGAAAAGATTTATGCAAAGATTTATCCTTCCAAACTCCCGAAATCGGATTTCTCTTGTCGATTTTGGGAGTTGTGCGATGATGGGAAGAAAAAACCCATCCGGAAGCAAAAAGAACTCATTGGCATGCCTCTCCGCGGGCAAGTCGTTTTTCGATCAAACATCTTTTCTGCGGAAATGTGAAAGCGATCACATGCATTGTGGACGAAGTTTTGGTGGAAGAAATGGTGGAAGCTGCCTCGGAATTCGATGAGTTTGAGGACAAGAACGAGGATGATGAAGTTGGATCTCGCTGAGATCTGGAGGAAACTCCAAATTATTTTTCAGAATCTGATTCTGAAAAATATTTTTGTGATTTTTTTAGTGAATTTGGGCAGAACCTTTTTCCTGATTTTTTCAGATTTGCCACGTGTGGTAGGTCTGATTTTGCCCCAGATTTTTTCAGTTCATTTGGGCAGATTTTCCACGCACGATCGGTTGATTTTTTCCCAAATCCGCTCCGGGAAGAATTTGGCGTTCGGTTTCGGGGAAAAATTCATTTTCCGAATTAACCAATCCGGAAAAATGAATTTGCCTGATCAATCCGGAAAAATGAATTCATTTTCCCGAATAACCAATCCGGAAAAATGAATTCATTTTCCCGAATAACCAATCCGGAAAAATGAATTTTCTCGAATAACCAATCCGGAAAAATGTCGGGGACATTAAATTGAGATGCAAATTCATTTCCTGGGGAAATGACTTTGAAAATCTGGGGATGACATGAATCTTTTTCTCTTCCCCCGGAGCAAAATTTGTCCTCAAATTCACCCCAAAATTTGGAGCAAAATTTGACCTCAAAATTCACCCCAAAATTTGAGAAAAGTTGACAGGGGGAATTTTGCAACCTGGGATCCATTTTGGGACATTGTGGGGTGAAAAATGTCATCTGTGCCCTGCTTTTCTGCCGAATCCAGGAGAAAATGGCAAAAACCCCCATAAAGACGTGTTGGTTTGGCGGAATTTGAGTTTTAGGATTTAAAATAGGTGCACTTTTTTTTTTACATCGATGGGGTTGCTTGACAAAATTTATACATTGTTGGGGGAGGGTTTTTTATGTTCTTTTCCTCCAGTATATTCATTGCGTTGCGTTTGCGTTTGCATTGCATTACATTGCGTTTGCTGGGGAATGGTATTGGAGAGTTCAGATAATTCCTAAGTGAGCTGTGATTTTCATTTCCAGCGGAAATGAAATTATTCAAAGAGAGTGTCATATTCCCTCTCAAATCTCTCCAGATTCAACCCCAAGTCGATCACGATCCCGTCAATCGCTTCCATAGCAGGGAGAAATTCGTCCCTGTCGAATTTTCCTGATCTCAAAGCAAATCTCAACTCAGTCAGCGTTTTTTCATAAGTGGTGAAGGCGAACTTGGCCATGTCGATCTTTGATTTCAGGTTCTTCATCTCATGAACCGTTTTCACAAGCAATCCCACTCCGGAGATAACTCCCAAAACGATTGGGTTCAAAGTCGCGGCTCCAGCAATCGTGCCGATTGCCACCAATCCAGTGGAAGTCAAATTCAGGGAAAGATTCAACTTCTTGAATCGACTGTAAAGTCGTTTCAGGCACCAGAATCTTTTGTGATAAAATCGAAAAAGTTTTTTGATCTCTTCCAGTTCTTCTTCCTGAATTGCGGGGTTGATGTGATTGAAAGCAAAGATGCTTTGTTTTCGCTTCGCTCCCTCCGGTCGCTCAGCTCGCTTCGCTCGCTTCATTTTGCAGGGAGAAATCATTTTTTAATCATGCCTATCTTGTTTCAAAAACCAGTGAAAGATAAACTGCCTCATTCAACCCGATCACCAGGTCATCTTGAGGGGAAAAAGAAAAATTAGTCATGCTTGGGATTTCAATTCCACCTCTAATATTGTATTTCAAGCTTCTGCTTCTATTTCCTGTCCAGATTCTTTCAAATTTACGGTTATTCACTGACATGGAGAAAGTCAGATCAATCTTTGGGACATTCGTTATTGAGGCATGAAATAACCCCACTTCCACCAGTTTTGTTTTCATTGGGAAGAAAAGAAACCTCGAGGTGCTGCCGATGAATAAAAATTTATGGCTATCATCACTTTTTCGAAAGACGCCGGTTTCCACAATTCTACTCCCAGACAAGTTGTGCCCATTCAAATCCAAGTCAGCCTCCATAACCATCTTCCCGCCCTCAAAAAAGGGGAATCGAAGACGCTGCTTTCAACATCAGGTTGAGAACCAGCAATGCCATATATGATCAACTTTGCGTTTCCTTTTTCAGCTGACTCGGCAGTGCCTCGCCATTTCAAATCCAGGAAAATAAATTCAGGTGGGGAAATCCTCCATTTGTGCATGTGGATGATGGATCTGGAATACCCCGAAAACTTCTTAGTTGATTGCTGATTGATATTCAGACTTGTGCTCACAACGTTGACGCTCACGCCATCCATTGCCGCGGGGAAGAATTCCACGCACACGGTGTATTCTCCCTCTGGGAGTTTGAACATATTGAATCCAAGTCTCCCAGAGTATTCATTTAAAAGATCTTTTGTGATTTGTAAGTCATAAGCCTTCTTGTTGAAATGATGCGGCGAATTTGAAAAATCACTTATCCCAGTCACTGTCATATGATGTTCAGAGCTGGATTCATCCACATCTTCCATCAGATAGCGGAATGCGTCCTTTGGGTGAGAGGTTGACGTGATATGCGATTCATTGACATATTCTTTAAGTTTCTCTTCTAATTCCATCGTGTGGGCTACCACACCTCCTATCGCATTATCCACATAAGATTTTGACGTGGGTTGATGCTTCAGAGTTGGCGCTGCAATATTGTTTATTTGTTGCAAGTTCATATCCAGGTTTCCGGTCATAGTCCCGCCTTCCAACGAAAGTTTTTTCCCAGCTGCGCCATCCACATATCTTTTATTTGCGCCTTGGTCGGCAACTTCGGGATCTTTCACGTTAAAAATGGTGTGATTTCCCATATCCAAAGCCGTCTCCATTGGAAACGTCTCTTTGCGGCTGAGAAAGATATTCCTGCCATCATTGTAAGAGATCAGGTTGTTATAATGCGCTCCTAAATCATGCCATGTTTGTTGTTTTGAGTTTTTCACGTTGAAAAGTTCTTTTAAATCAATATCCTTCGTGACTTCATGTGTGTGAGCCGGAGCAGCAGGGTGGAATTTTTTCAGAGTGATCATATTCACCGTTGACAAATCCTGGTTTTCATCCGTGTCCAGATTGACGATCAGTTTGCGATTCATTTCTATTTCCCCGGGGTTGATGAGTTTTTGTCCCCTGAGATCCAGATCCCCAGTCATATGCGAGGAACCATCCACCTGGAGAGAATCTGCTCGCAATTGCGTTGCAAGCGTGTCAACTTGGTGTTTGGTAATTGCATCCGAATTCCCCGTTCCTTCAGCGACATTTGTCAGGCGTTTCCTTTGCAGGTCGAAGTCTCCTGCTGGTGTCAGCTTGAAACCAACGCCTGGCAACCCATCTTTTCCACCTTTTCCTCCCTGGGAGGTGCTTGTTTCAGACAGCAGTCCATTTGAATAACTCATTTTAAATGCTTTCATCAAAATTTTTGGCAATGAATTTCCTCGGCTTATCCACATACAGGAAAGAGAAGGGTTGCGCCGTTGCTTTCCGATAATCTTCTTTGCTGACATTGTTTTCCCTGCAGATCGCCGTAATTTCTTTGTTGCTTGGGAATTCGAAGATGCAAAAATGCGAGCAATTTAGGCGGATATCTTTTGGTGTTCCGAAATAACTTTGCGAAAGATAAATCACAGAACATTTCTTGTGCCTCCCCTGAATGAAATAATCTATCAATGGCTTTTGGTTCTTTTCGGAAACAAAATCATCGAAAACAACCAGCTTTTGATTCTCCCCTGTCAATTCAGAAACTGGGATGATTTCATCCGGGGATGCTTCCACGACGTCATACCCAGCTTCTTTGCTGATTGGGCGAAACGTTTTCAGCAGATGCTGATATTTGACTTGGTCAAGATTTTTCGCATAGAGGAAAATTTTATCGTAGAAGAGCAGGCGGAAAATCATATCCAGGAGAACATTCGTTTTCCCCGATCCTGAAGGGCCACAGATCAACATTCTGAAAGTTCGATCTGGCATGAAAGGGTGAAGTTGTTTGAAATTTGTGATTGGATCCTGGCAATCATAATTTGGAATCTTCATTTTTAAAAGAGAAGATAACGTTCTTCTTAATATGAGACAACTTATGAGATTCTGAGATTCTGAGATTCTGAGATTCTGAGATTCTGAGATTCTGAGATTATGATTCTTAATAAAATGAGTTTATTGAAATGGCAACAAATTGCTAAAAGCAAATCTGCTTTGGGTAAAAAAATCAACTTTGTTCATGATGCCATCACCCAGAAAAAGTTGGGTGAAGAGACAAGCCAAATCGGGTTTGAAAAAATGTTCAAACCCATAACAGCAAAATTAGATGATGTTATTGTATCGAATTTGAAACCCCCTCCAAGACTTAGGAAAAAGAAAGTCATTGAAGAAAAACCAGGCGTTGATTATTATCCAGACGTAGATCCATTTGAAGAAATGGATGTTGAAGGTTTATTTGATGCTGATGAGGCGGCTGTTGCACCGCAAGCAGCTAAGCAACTTCCAGAAAGACCGCCAACATATGAAGAAGTACTGGAAGAGTTAGAAGGTGAATCGCCTATATATGAAGAGAGCGTTCCTGATTATGCTATGGAAGAAGAGGAAGAAGCGGAAGCAGAAGACGGGGAAGACGCTCAAGAAGACGCAGTTAATAACATGCTAGATAACATGGGTTTAGCAAATTATGACACAACGGAGAAAGTCTTAGCTCAGCCAAATGTTCCGGTAGAAAAGAAAAAAATTTCATTGAAAACAGCATTATCAAGCCGGCTTTAAAAAAAAAGAGACCAACTGAACAGCCGCATCAGCTATCACAACAAAAAATTCAAAAACGGTCAAATAACGGCAGATGCATTGGCTGGGGTAGTGAAGCCAATAAAGGCTAACAGAAAAGTATTGAATGACCACATGAAATATTATAGAGGGAAACTCAAGTCATCTAAAGGATCGGGTGTCAGCAGAAGGGGTGGGGTCGTCCGTTTTTTCTCCAACCCCGCAGATCTTCTCCAGAAACTGGAGGTCATCGTTGGCTCCATTCTTGCTGGGAATACAAACGTTAGCATCAGAAATACCGGAGTTGCAATTCTTGATATTCTCCTGAAAGAGGGCGTCATCAATCGTTCCCAGCATGAGAAGCTCTTTAAAAACTATTTCAAACTCTAAAATGGAAATCGAAAGAGAAATTGTCCTGTCATCCTTTTCCGTCAAGACTGGGGGAAACAAACCAGAAAATTTCACAACGAAATTCAATCGGCCCATTGTTTTGGACCCAAATTCCCAATATGTTGTTGGGTTGAACAGAATTATCAATATGAGTTTTACGTGGTATAACATCAATGCGGCATTGAAAAATCAGCTGATCAGATTCAGCTCTGATGGTGGGAAAACATTTTCCGATATCACCTTTCCCGCTGGGGTTTGGGATTATTCCACTTTGAATGCGGCAATTCGAAACGCAACAGGCCCCCTCGCAGGATCCACCCCAGGAAAGAATGAAAAATTCCCAATCAATCTTGCTTTCTCTCCCACAACTTTCAGAGTAACAATCACACTGGAAGTAAACTGGCAACTTGATCTCGAGAAATCCAACTTCGGCGATCTCATTGGGTTTGAGAAAAAGATTCTGAAAGATAAAGTCAATGTTGGCCCCAGAGTTCCAAACCTCAGTCAAGATACTGATATGTTGAACGTTCATTGCGATCTCACAAGTGATTCGCTTGTGGATGGGGAAGAGAGTGATATCATCTTCTCCTTTTCAACATCTGTTCTGCAGGCCTCCTATAGTTTCACTTTGGAACCCATAAGAGTGATGTTCAGCCCTGTGAATGAAAACAGAATAAGCTCCATTCGGATTTATATCACTGATGGCCGCAGAAGGGTTGTTGATTTGAATGGAGCTGATACAGCGTTCTCGCTTATCTTGAAAAAACAAATAAAATGAAAAGTTATGAATTTGCTCGTTTTTTCCACCCCCAGCTGGGGCGGTTTGTCTTCCGGCATAAAGGAACAGGTGTCATTGTGGACAATATTTTCAAACCAATGAGGAAGATCGCATCCGCAGTTTTCAATAAATTCGCGAAACCCATTGCGAAAAAAGCATTGGAATCAGGTATTTCTCACGCTGGGGATAAACTCGGTAAAAAAGCAGTTGAAAAATCTGGTGATTTGATCATGAAAAAACTGGGAAATATGAGAAAGGGGAAGCCACCAGGCAAAACAAAGCCACCAGCTCGACCACAATCAGCCCCTGCGTCAACCTCCGGAGAAAGTTCTGATGCCATATTGAACAGGCTGATCTCTGGGCAAGGAATTCGAAAAAGAAAAAAATGATTTAAAATGGCTTTTCGATCGAATGAATATCTTCAAAGAAATGAATTAGTGCGCTTCCAGCTGGATGACACAATCCGAGCTCCAGCTAATGGGCAACATCAACAAAAAAATGGTTATAAATTCACAATTAATGACCGATCCGCATTCTATGATTGGTATAACGCTTATTTCGAGGTGCAATTTCAGCTCCAGAAATTAGCAGATGGAGCGGCATATGACGCTGAAAGAATAACCGTAATCAATGGGGCTCATTCCCTGATTAAACACCTGACGATTAAATCTGCAGGAAAGATTATTTATGATACTGATAATCTGCATAAAGTCTGTTTCACAAAGAATTTGTTAGAATACTCCGACGACTTCAGCAGATCAGTCGCCAAGAACAGTTTCTGGTATTTGGATACTAATGCAACAACCGCTGATACTAATGCCGGATTTGAAGCTCGGCGAGTGATTACTCGAGATCTTCAAAACGCTAATACGATCATTCCCCTGAATCGTTTTTCCTTTTTCGAAGAATTGGAAGATAAGATGCTTGTGCCTATGCAGCTCCAATTCGAGATAACTCTTCAAGATGATGGGGAACTCATTCATATGGCAAACGGTGTTGATGCTGGAAGAGTTGTTGTGAATCGATTTCTGCTTTGGGTGCCAAGATTGACTCCCAAAGATTCACTTTATGACAAATTTGTCAGCTCATTCCTGAAAGAAACGCAATGGAAATATCTGAGGGAAATGTATCAGCAATCATTTCCTACACGATCATCAGGATTCTTCCAGATCTCAGCGAGCATCGACAATGTGAGGCATATTTTTATCTGGCTGAAAAGAACCGCTGGCGCCCCTGCAGAAGACAACCCCTATCTGATGGACACTTTCACGCTGAATGCAGTGGATGATAATACTTCATCCTTGTTAAACTGTCGATTGGAATATGGAAACGGAGTTTTCTACCCGGAAACAGAGTACGACAGTGAAAGCAAAGTGAGGATTTTCCAGGATGTCATGGCTTATGCAATGCGGAAAAATGACTACAACACTGGAACACAGTTGAATCTGGCCAATTTCAATTCTCTTTTCCCGTTGATCTATTTCGATCTGACTTATCAAACTGAAAAACCGACAAGAGATCCCAAACAGTTGATATTCAGGTATCGATTGAACGCAGATGCAGCGGCAAACTTCAATGTACATGCGATAGTTCTCTATGAAGAACTGGTGAAAATTGATAAGATTGGAAATGAGCTGGTTATCGTGTGATCTGAGCGAGCGCAGCGGCTGTGAAAAAACATATCTTGTCATTTAAAATGACAACATATCACCCATATAAAGTAAATCTGTCGGAAGGGCAAAAAAGCAAGCTTGGAAGAGCATTCAAAGCAAACTGCACTATCACCCTGAGGCTGAAAAAAAATCAAACACGCGGAAATGATGAACTGATGCTGACAGTCAATCAAAAGAACCGAATTGCCAAAGCCGCATCTCAGGGAAAGGGAGTTGAAATCAAGATATCAAAAACGCAAATCCGAAAGGTAATGAAGCAAGGCGGAAGTCTTTTTTCTGCTATTGTTCCCCTGGCTCGTTCCCTGGCACCCACCCTGGCAAAGACACTTGGGTTGTCAGCATTGGCTGGTTTGGCGAGTGAAGGAGCGAGCCAAGTCGTGAAAAAGATAAGCGGGAAGGGAGCGCAAACGGGCGGATTTCTCATTCCCCAAGATAAAATTCAGAAACTGATTGACAATAAACATTTGTTGACAAATAAGCAGAAACAGGATATTTTGACTGCCCTGAAATCAGGAGGACAACTGACGATAAAACCATCAGCAAAACAATCTGGTGGATTGTTGGGAACTGTGCTGGCTTCCATTGGAATCCCGCTGGCGCTGGACATGGTGAAAAATTTGTTTGGGAAAGGCGCTCCTAGAGTTGGACGCCCCAAAGGAAAAGGCGCTCCTAGAGTTGGACGCCCCAAAGGAAAAGGAGCTCCAAGATTGGGAGCTCCTTCGCTTTTTCACGCGTTGAATCCACCTCCCCCATTCGTCGGAAGCTGGAAAAAAGGGATGGGAAAAAAATCAAAAAAAGGAGCGGGACTTCTGCTGGGATCGAAAAGTCCATTCAACAACATCCCAATTCTCGGGGCGATTCTTTGAAACCGAAATTCGTGAACAAACCCCTGAGCAACCTTGATCTTCTCCAGTGGATTGATTTTCTGAAAATTCCCAATTTCAAAGGGATTTTCGCCAGGGATGAAGTGAGGCCCCGAGAACACAGCCCCTGCATTATCAATCTTGATTCGCTTGAAAATGCAGGAACTCACTGGGTGTGCTGCGCCCCCGGACAGAAATTCACGCGGTATTTCGACTCTTTTGGGATGGGATTTCCCCAGGAATTCAAAAGTTCCAAACCGGTGATTTGGAACAGCAGTCAGTATCAAAACATCAACAGCGTTCTTTGCGGGTATTATTGCCTTTATTTCCTCCATCAATGGTCGCAGGGGAAAGATTTCTATGATATTCTCAAACCGCTCAGTCTGACTGACTCGATGCAAAATGAAAAATTCATAAAAGAATATTTCGATTGAAAATGAAATCATATTACGTGAAGGAAAAAAAACAAACTGAATGCGTGAAACCAACTGGATATATGACTGCAAAAAATGGCAGAAAGATGTGGTTTTGCCATTGCGCTTCCTGCGGAATCAAAAAAACAAGATTTGTGAAAAAATCGGGAAACTGAGTCTGCCCTCACAAGGTGAGGGCATCGGTGAACTTGCGCTGACTGGCGTGGCTCATGCTCTTCCCTGGCTCGGGAAAAAACAGTTGAAATGGGTCGTTATGGAGCCAGTGAATTATTACGCAATAAAAACACTCAGAAAAAAGCATTGGATTTTGCCCTGGACAAGATGAAACCATTTCTTACCAAAACCTCTGCTGATATGATGAATGAGCTGTCCACGGCGATTAGACCAAACAGAAAATATAAGACAGATCGAGCAGATTTGGATGGGGGTGCTTTAGATGTTCATTCCCTGATTGGGAAGCTGCCAAGACCAAAGAAAGGTTTCACCCTCCCAGGGCATAATTATACAGGCCCTTATAACCCATTGGAGAAACAAGTCCGATTCGATGAAAAGGGAAAAATTCTCGAAATTATGCAGCAGCCCACAGGAAAAACAGATGCAGTTGCTATGCAACACGATGTGGATTATTCAGTCTGCGCGAAGAAAGCGGATCCGCGCAAATGCAAGAACGAAGCAGACAGGAAAATGGTTGCCGCTTTGGATGCCATTCCCTGGAAAGAAAGGCAATGGGGGCATGCTTTGGCGAGAAACACAATTCAAGCAAAACAAAAACTTGGCCTCGGTGCCCCAAAAAACGGGAAAAGATTTTGAGTGAAGGCTGGGCTCAAAATCTGGCAAATGAACTTCACCAGCCAATCAGGCGGCGCTTCCCAAAGAGGAGAGTCATGGTATATGGGATTGACAACATTTGGGCGGCTGATCTGGTCGAGATGGGGAAATTTTCGAGATGGAATAAAGGGATCAGATACCTGCTGATGGTGATCGATGTTTTCTCAAAATTCGGTTGGATTCGTCCCCTGAAAGACAAGCGAGGTCAAACAGTGACTGATGCTTTCCGAGATATATTTAAAACGAAGCGAAAACCGAAAATGCTTTGGACTGATAAAGGAAGTGAGTTTTTCAACGCAACAATGAAAGATCTGCTTGATAAGAATGGGGTAAAATTGTATACAACGGAAAATGAAGAGAAATCGTCTGTGGTTGAACGCTGGAATCGGACCATGAAAGAGAAACTCTTCCGGATGTTTTCTGCTAACAATAATACAATTTTCTTTGACAAACTTGACAAGTTAGTGTATGAATATAACCGTCGTTTTCATTCGAGCATTCGGATGACTCCCGCAGAGGCGAGCAAACAGGAAAATGAGAAAAAGGTTTTCGCTAATCTTTTCGGCAACATGATTTATGCAAAACATGCCCCAGCAAAATTCAAAGTCGGCGACAGGGTTAGAATTTCAAAATACAAGCGAAAGATATTCGACAAAGGTTTCACCCCGAACTGGACAGAGGAGATATTTGTGATTGATGAAATATTGAGCACAAATCCTGTAACGTATAAATTAGTTGATCTGCTGGGAGAAAAAATCACCGGATCGTTTTACGAAGCAGAATTGTCGCATACTACGCAAGATGTTTTCCGCATTGAAAAAGTTCTTCGCCGCGATCACAAGAAAAAGAAAGCCTTGGTAAAATGGAAAGGCTATTCCGATAAATTCAATTCGTGGATTCCATTGAGCGATGTGGAAAAGCTTGGCTGAAAATAAGTCAATCATTGAAATTAAAAATATTTAATGTTTTCCTATAAAATCATGAATGTCGAGCACCGATTTGATGGGAATGAACGCAATTTTCTAATTAATATCGGCCTTAGCGAGCCTTATAAGATTCAGCGCTGGGATGAAGACCAACTTTCTGAGAATTATGAAAAAACGAAAGAGATTGAAACAGCAACGATGAATTATTTCAACTCAATTCTCCAAAAACAACCAGTGACATCTTATTTGGAAGAAATCAAAAGAACATGCGATAATCTTCTCACAATCAAAAAATATAAACAAGCATGTGAAGATGTGATGCATTTCAAAACTTATCTCAAAAAATAAGTGATGCCCAGAAGACGCGCTAGAATATGAATGTTTGCCATTCATATTCATGATTTCAAAACACCGCTTTCTTTCAATTCCCGGCGGATTTCCCAGAGGAGACAACTTTGCTTTTGGAGTTCCTTTTTGAGAATCTTGTGTTCCTCCTGGAGATTGACAAAAGATTCAAAAAGGAGTTCAATTTGATCTTCTACACACTCCTCTTGTTCTGCTTCCTCCATCTCCGAATCAGAAACAATGAATTCCTCGTCAGAGGTTGTTGGGGTTTCATCTTCACTCCTTTCTTCTTCCTCTGAGCATGTGGAACAATTTTCATGGTCACTGGCTTCATTGGAAAATGCTTTTTCAAGATCCATTTTCTTTCCAATTTAATTTTTTGAAGATGGCTTGGATGATTTTTTCTTGTTCCGCCCGTCTTGATGGAAGAATAAGCAGTTTAAAATCATCTTCATTTGGATTGAAACCGTTCTTCTTCAACAAGGCGAAAAGAACTTGATGGCAATTAAGAAACTTTTTTCTGCTGAGATGAAGGTCATCATATGCCAGTGAGAAATATTTAAAATCGTCAATGAGGAATTTTTCCAGGTGCTCGTATTCATTCCCGTCGTGGCCTGTTATGTGATTAAAAATTTCATGAGCGTTGCCATTGACTTTTTTCCATTTAGAAGCTTTGACGAAATCTCTGACTTTTTTTCTTGTAATTTCGTCACGGGAAATTTGGGAGAGAATTTCTTTTTCATAAAATTCGAGATCTTTGAGTGGAATTTGATTTTTCCCCTGATTTTTTCGGATGACAACTTTGAAATGTTCCAGTCTGGGATTTTTGGGAGAATGGCATGTGTGGGTTTCTCGAATAATTTCAGGAGTATCATCTATTTCTTCTTCTTCGGAATCAGACATTTTCTTTCCGGGAGAGAATTTTTGTCGTCGCCGCTGCCGGAATTTGGGAGAGATTTTCCACCGCCGCTGCCGGAATTTGGGAGAGATTTTCCACCGCCGCTGCCGGAATTTCGGGAGAGATTTTCCACCACCGCTGTCGGAATTTCGGGAGAGATTTTCCACCGCCGCTGCCGGAATTTCGGGAGAGAGATTTCATCGGTAGTATAATAAAGATTATTCACCGACAACATATATCCTTTCTCACGCTTACCCAAACATAAACCCATGACACAAAAGCAATAAGCTAAATGACTGCCAATCGTAACAGCTAAATAATATCATAGCTTATGCGAAAGACGAGGGTAAATTTGGTTCGTTGATTTATGCCAATTCAAATTCAAAAAAATAAAATGGCATATGTCATGATATTTTTAGCTTATTCGAAACATGGGGTGAATTTGGTTCGTTGATGTTAATTTTACATTACATGTTAATATCAGCAGAAATAATAATTTATTTCTCAAAATGGTTTTGTGGTTTTTTAGCTTATTGCTTTTGTGTCATGGGTTTATGTTTGGGTAAGCGTGAGAAAGGATATATGTTGTCGGTGAATAATCTTTATTATACTACTTTTTACTTATTTCATCGAGCTCGCAATGTAAATTTGAATGCCATACAAGCTAAATTTAGAAGGTACGATTCACAGTGGAATGATGCACAAGTAGCAAAGTTTGTACACACGTTTGTTAAAGCCATAAGCAATGTTAGGAATAATAATGAACAACAAGTTTGTAAAACATTTCACTGTTGGCGTAAGCAATCAATAAAATATTCTTGAAGTTAACAAAAACAATGTGTGTATCTTTGATATTTATTTAAAAGGAGTGTGACTTAAAACAACCCACCATACTGTATCCGCTTTTCGTTGCGACAACATGTCTCAGTTTAAATGTCCAAGCAGTATTATGATAGCGGGTCCTAGTCAGTGTGGCAAGACAACGTTTACAAGACACCTACTTCAACAAGCGGATTCTTTATTTGAGCGACCCATTCGTAAAATCGTATATTGTTATGGACAGTGGCAAGACTGTTTTAAGGATATGACAGCGCAAGTGACATTTGTAGAGGGTATTCCTGAAGATATTCCAAGTTTATTTCCATCCAATTGTCGTCCGGGAATACTCGTGTTGGATGACCTAATGAGAAATTGTAGCGATGACGAACGCATTCTGGATCTGTTTACCAAAGTGTCTCATCATTGTGATGTAACCTGTATTTATCTGACTCAAAACCTCTTTCCACCAGGAAAGTTTTCTCGGAGTATCTCTTTGAATGCTCATTACATTATCGCTTTCAATAACCCTCGCGATACACTAGGGTTTCGAACATTGGCCCAGCAAGCATTTGCAGGAAATGTACCTTACGTGTGGGAAAGTTTTCAAGATGCCACTTCACAACCCTTTGGATACCTGGTGTTGGATTTACACCCTCGTTCACCCAACATTCAACGACTGCGAACAAGAATATTACCTGCAGCACATTCCTACCCTGTGATCTACGTAAACAAGAAACTCTATAAAACAGATGAACCACTACCAGTTTATTTCAGTTAACATCATGCCTGCCTGCAAGTCGCATCAGCGAACGAACCGTATGAAAAAGAATCAACGTGGTGGTAAAATGGTCTTGCGTTCTGGCACTACTACGACTCGCTCAAAACGAAAGCGCCCAGGAATGTCTAAACAGTCTAAAGTTGGCCAACATTTACCCTTTCTTTGTACGCGTTTTAAGAGCAACGGAAAACAACGCAAAGATATGATATCCCATGCGAACAAGGGTCAAATGGAAGCTATTGGCGAGATTGCTCTAAATCTCCTTAAAGGAAACATTGTGGTACCGAGGTCATCATTTACACGATTGAAGCCGCACAAGTCAAAGCTCCTGTATTTGACTCGCAAGACACCAAGCCTTAAAAGGAAAAAGGAAGTGCTCAATCAGAAAGGCGGATTTCTACCAGCCCTAGCTGCATTAATTGCTCCTCTTGCTGTTGATTTATTGGGTAAAGTTTTAAAATGAAACATGCACAAAAGATGTTGATGGTGCCCGAACACTTATTGCAAAGTATGGAAACAGAACATCGATTGACTGCTCCCGCTCAGCTCCCAACTCTGACGCGCATAGATCAAGATATGAAACAAATCATGGATTCGTCTTTACCAGAAGATCAAAAAGTCCTCATGTTGGATCAACTTCTACAGAGGTATCAAGGGTTGACAAAACAGATGAAGAATGAAACCACCGTAAAACCCACAGTGGTACTTCCTACACCAGAACCATCGCCCGCACCGACCACTTCGCCTAAATCTGAAGCAAAAACGACCAAAACAGTTAGAAAATTGCCTGTTACACCTGTGTCTACGAAAGAATCGAAACTGCCTAGACGAAAAGAAACACCGTCTTCCGTTTTACCTGACGAATCAGCACTTTCTGTGTTTTTGGAAACGCCACCTGATTCCATGCGCAAAACTGTGAGAAAACGCAAGGCGAGAACACCTGTGGTGGCCAGGTTACGAAGCAATAAGCAATGGGAACCTTACTAAACCGGACGAACCAGTTTTTCAAGCTGAATTGAAATATAAGGGACAGACACTTGTGTTGTCAGTACATTTATTTTTTATTGGATTGGTTTTACATCATGACTCCTGATATCATTAGGCACCATGTGTTAGAAGTGAATGATGAAAAAACAAAAGACGCCTATTGGATATGTCTCGCTTTCATGGTGTATGACGACATACAGAAGAGAGACCCCAGTTCTGAACAAGACAATAAACAGCTGACGACAAGTTTGGATCATGCGTTTACGGTTTTGGATCAGTATCGCCCAAAGGCATATTGGGTATGGCACGATTTATTGGACATTCTGGATTTGCTAGCACCTTATGAACAAGACTGGATTGATAATCCACAGCAAGAAAGAGAACGCATTGAAAGCGCCATTTTGAATCCCGATCAGTTTTGCAAAACCTGTTGGAACTGGTTAGACATATTAATAAATAGCATTGTTGAGGTGGACCAGTCCTAACCAGTTCGTACTTGTTAAACAGGTTTATTGTTTGGTCAAAAAAACTGGGTTTTTAAAAACTGTATAAAGTTTCTGCGAAAGTGTTCATCACACATCAGTTTCAAGATGAGTTACTCAAAGTGTGGACTCTGCCTACAAGACCTTGAGGTGATCAAGCCCGCATCAGGTATTCCCTACATTCGCTGTTTGAATTGGAGAGAGTGCCCCTTCTTCTGCCGTGAAGACAATGTCTATGGTTATCAACAATGTATCAAGGATCGTGTGATACCTGCATATAAAGTATGCGAAGGTGGAAAACAGCTCTGTTGCAAACACATGGAAGTGTCAACCTTGAGGGTATCTGGATCAGAAAAGAACCCTTTCAGGCCATACTTCATGTGCAGACAAAAGGAAAAGTGTCAGTTCTTTCAATGGGCCGATGAATTGCCTGCAGATGTCTTTGGTCCTCCAGTGTACAAACCAAGAGAAACTGAAGCGAATGTCGTGGTGATTAAAAATCAAGACAAGATCAAACGACCTACACTTCAGAGACAATTTAGCAGAATAGATAAAACAAAATGTCAAAGAGATCTTGGACAATTAATTGCAGATGGTTTGTAAAATAAACATAAACATCACACTCTTTGTAACAAAGCAGAACTGATTGTAATCATTGTTTTTGTTTTCTCAATAAAATAATTTTTTACAACATCAAATATTGTGTCGTATTCATTTTCTGGGTGCCATTTTGAATACTAAATAAGGGTGAACAAAACCAGTTTGACTCGTTTTTCTAGAGAGTGGCCATTTTGAATACTTTACCTCTTGACCAACAGGAATGAGCTGGTTTGACCATGACGTCAGTGTATTCTCATTGGTTCATCACCCGTCCTTTGTTCTTTTGCCTTTAAATTGAAACCACCACCCGGATGGTTGGGTGGACACACTACATCACACCATACACTTCTCTCTTAAACACCTTATAAATATTCAATTCATCCTTAATGACCCAAGCTGTACGGTTTGCATCTCATTAAAACCCTGCTGTACTTATACGGCATACATCTCATTCTCTCCTGACCGAACCATTCAAAACCGGTTTTTACGAGCCAATCTCATTAACTCAGGGTTGCTGCATACATGAATAAAATTCTCCCAGGCATCTGTCATATACTACTGCGGATGATAATTGGTCTTGGCTGAGTATTACCTTTTTTTATGCGATGACAAATATCAATATCCTCTGATTCTAGATCAATTTCCAAGCACCTTGCCAGGCTAAGGATTAGCTCTTCGGGGTCTTCTTCTTCCTCTTCGGGGACGCCGTACACTTCCAAGTTGAATTTTCTTGTGTACTGTTCGAGGTCATCGTGCATTATGACAATATCATCTAACTTCTTTTCTAAATTTGCTCTCTCTTCATCGCTTGACACGAGTTTGTTTTCCAAAGTGTATATTCTTTCCTCTAGTTTTCGATTGGCCTTCTCCATTGTTTCAAATTTTTGTTTGAAATCTTTGTTTGATTTTACAATGTCGTCCATCTTGGCCTGCGTGAATTCTAGGCTCTTTCTCAGTTCGTCGTAGCTGGTTTGTGGTATTTTTTGTTCGCTCATGATTAGGTTAGTGTTCGTCTCTATTCTTTTCACAGCCTCCCAGTCTCTATAAAAACCACACCCCGACCCTCGCACGCATTCAACAAAACAAACAACATCTCTCGAACATGGAAAAGGTATGCGTTTGTATCGACCTGGAAGGGTTCCAAATCCAGGGACGTTTTCTGTGCCGCGAAATGGGGTACTGCGATTGGACGCGACAGCATTCGGGAGTCGTCCATTACCATCTCCCCATCGAATATACTCAGTTATCGGACAAGGAAAAGATCACCGCCCGTTGGGTCATGCGCAACATTCACGGACTCCACTTTCAACCACCACCCGCCGCCGCGGCCTACCCCCACCGACTCTTGGACGTGCAAATCCGAGCTCTGTACGAACGATTCCGCACCGACGAGCGAGATACGGTGGCCTTCAAAGGGGGTCACGTGGAACAAGATCTCTTAGATCGACTCGGCATTCCTCACCTCGATCTCGAAACCTATGGGTTCGTAAAATGAAACGCTTGGATCGCGTGGAAGGTTGCGGTTTTCACGCCGACCCCATACGTCATCATTGCCCGCAAGTCGAATGTCATCATTTCGTGGATTGGATGCGACAACAATGCGGAATGACGTATCAGTCCACGTACAGATACCATTGGTCCGCCAACCGTCCCGTGTGGGGAAAGTCGACGACGGTCTAATAAAAAGAATCCGCTTGCCACGGCTCGGACTCATTTTGCGTTGATTTCTTTCACGAGCGTTCATCATGTCGATGGCCATGGACATTCCCGTTTTGAACGAGTACACCATCATCACGGGTGGAGCGCCGGGCGTGGACGCTGAGGTGGAACGTCAAGCCCTCAATTTCGAGACTCGTTTGGACGTGGTGATTGGGCCCCATCACCCTCGTCGTCAAACCATCACGCCCTTGACGGAAGAAGAATTGAACCGAGCCGACAGTTACTTTATCACGGCCCAGAATCAATTGGGAAAAGGGGTTTCCAACGCCATCACGGCCGAATACTTGAAACGAAACTTTCACATTGCGGCACGGGCCGGCACCGTCTACGCGTTTGGGTTCTTTACCTACTACCATAAACAGATGAAAGGAGGGACGGGGTGGACCGTGGAATATGCCAAGCAATTGCATCGGCAGATCTTTGCCTACGACCTCGAGACGACGCGACTATGGCACCGCCACGTTTCACGCGATGGGAAGCGGCAATTTCCCCCTCTTACACACCCAGAGTGCCATTGTGGGCGTCCGCTATGTGGACAATTACCCCCGATGGAAAGTGGCCCTCGCCGGATTATTTGAGCGCACTGTGGGCTGTCTACAATCACTGCATTGACACTTTGATTATTATTTTTTTTTTGTTTTGACGCCCACCCCATGAGACAAGGAAATCACTGCAAAATGACAGTTTGAACCACAACTTTCTTTATTTTTGATTGCTACACGATTTAATTGTTTCTTGTAAAGATAAAAATAAAATGTCTCTTGAAATGAAATAAATGTTTTTCTTTTCTTGAAAATAAATGTTTCTTTCAGTCTCTGTTGTTGTTTTTTTTTAAGTTCTCCGTCCCTGAAGGCAGCCATTTCCTCGAAATCGCACCCCAGGGCACGGCAGTGGGGGCACTTGAATAGCGTCAACAGTCGCCCGTTCTCCTCGACCCATTTTAACATGCACGTGGTGTGCACCCACCCGCTACAGCAAAAGAACTTGTGGGTTCTCGCGCGGTAAAACTGTCTGGCCGTCGTACCATCTATCTTGGTCCACTCACGGATGGTCAATTTTCTTTCCTCTAAACAGATGACACAAGTCCTATCCTCCTTCTCTTTCTTCCTCTCCCTCTTCTTCCCAGGTCTTTCACTCTCCTCCATGTCCACCGAAAAAATATCAACATGGCCGTCGACTGACATCATCTTGACTGTTGGGTTTTGATGTGAGTTTGAAGCCATGCCCGCGGCCTTTATATAGATCCCCGCGCACCTCCCGGCCGGGGTCTGGGGCGAGTGAAAAACCAAGACCCATACCCCCCCATGGGTACCCCGTTCCTTCCCCAGCATGCATTGTCATTTTTTCCTCGAGAGTATAATAAGAGTGCGGGTACCGCCCGACGACGACCTTTTACGCATGGAGTGCTTTCACTGTCGCGTCTCTCGCATCAGGGGTCGAGATCCATTGACCCTATTGCAGATCTATCGAGGGGAATCCATCACCCTATTCGTGCGTGACCTCAAGGAAGCCAAACGCCAACGGTTCAAGTCGCGGCAACTCTATTTGTGTCGTTGCTGTAGAACGCTGTTCAATCTCGCCGATCGGGAAAGCCATTTTACCTGAGTCCTCTTCATCGAGTGTTAGACCCTTCCAATGGCCGACCGCGACGAGGAAGAATTGGACGACGACGTCTTGTTGGAGGCCATGGAAGACGCGGAAGAGAACAACCGGGGCGGCCTCTTCGAGTTTCGACTCACCCCGGGCACGGATCAACGTGTGCAAAAGTTTGGGGTACGACGTCGCGTGTACGATGCCACCCTCCACGCTCGCACTGAACTCTTACAACCCCTACAATTCGATGTGGGCTACGAAGTGGAAGAGGCGTTGCGTCAGGCGATCCATCGCGAATTGGAGGAGGAACAGTTAGCCGACGACGATCACGTGTTGTTTACCATGCAACATTCCGCCTTTCTGTACGCCATTCAATCGTTTCATGTGCCGGTGTGGGAATGGCGCGAACAGAGTCAACGGGTCACCCTCCTCTTGCAAAAAATGGTGGAGAAATTAAACTCCAACGAACAATTCAAAGCGGACGATCGTTTGAAAGTGCAAATCACCACCGTGAAGGATCCCAGACGGGGCAGCGGACGCAGAAAGGAAGCCACCCCGGGCAACGTACCCATCCTGACCTTTCTCGAAAAGAAACAGTCTGTCGTCAAAATCCACAATCGGGACGAGTTGTGCTGCGCTCGGGCTCTCGTCACCATGCAAGCGTGGGTCGACGAAGACCCCCCGCGTCGATGGACGCCGGAGATTGGTTTCAAATACTTGAAAAGAGGAGGAAAAGGTCAAACCCGATTGGCCAAGGCCTTGCACGCCTTGGCTCGCGTTCCCGAAGGGCCTTGCGGGTTGGGGCCCTCCATCAATTCCAAATCGTGTTGCCGGACTATTACATCAAAGTCCTCAGCGCCGATGAGGGTTACCAAGTGATCTTTGGACAGGGCGAGAAACGCGCCGACCAACGTTACCTGTTTCTCTTGAAACACGAGGATCATTATTACGGGTTGAAATCCATTCCCGCCATTCTCGGACGCAGTTACTATTGCCACTTATACGACAAGGGGTACGACAACGAGGATTTTTCTCGTCATTTCTGCGTGAAACGACGTTGCGTGGCCTGGAAACAGAAAGACTGCCGCGATTACCTGGCACTCCTCCCGGGCGACAGCAAACCCCCGCGACCGACGCAACGCCCGTGCCCGGACTGTCGACGCTGTTTTTACGGAGACTGTTGCTACGAAAATCACCGGGTGTTTTCGCCCAACGTGCAAGGGGCCGACAACCCGGATCACTCGGTCTGCGCCAATCTCCAAACGTGCGAGAATTGCTGCAAATTCCTCGATTGGTGGAAAAATCGACGCAAACGTCAACGTCCCCACAAGTGCGAGTGATATTATTGCAAGACCTGCAAGGATTATGCGGATGTCACCACCCACCGTTGTTACATTGACTCGGTGCACGATCCAAACCCGGAGGAGGAAGCAGCAGCATGACCTCCCCCCTCCAAACGCTCCAGACCTGCCCCGCGTCACGCCGCCCACGCCGTCCGATTCTTGTGGTGTTTTACGGTCGCGATTGCACCGGGCAATTTTACGATTGGCTGCTGACCAAAACGGAGGTGCTGGGCGAACCGCGGGAAGTCATCGTGATCTTTCACAATTTCAAAGGTTACGACGGGATGTTCGTCCTCCAGTACCTCTACGACAATCGCATCGACGTCAAGGATCAAATTTGCGTGGGATCCAAAATCTGGAGCCTGAGAGCCGGACGGTTGACGTTCAAGGACAGTCTGTGTTTTCTCCCCTATCCCCTCTCCGACTTTGCCGCCACGTTCAATCTGACGGAAAGCAAGAAAGGTTTCTTTCCGCATTTCTTCAACACCGAGGCCCATCAAGAGTACGTGGGACCTTGGCCCGAGGCGCGCTACTACGACCCCGATGGCATGAAACCGGACGTGCGAAAAGAGTTTGACAAACGGTACAAGACCGTGCAACATCTCGAGTTCAATTTGCACGAGGAAATGGTGGCCTACTGTCGATCGGACGTGCAAGTGCTCAAAGCCGGCTGCGAAATTTTTCAACGGGAATTTGCCGCCAAAGCCGATTTCAATCCCATGGAGAAATGCGTCACCATCGCCTCGGCCTGAATGCGGTATTACCGCAAAAAACATTTGCCTCCCCGCACCCTGGCCTTGGAACCCCCCTGTGGATGGAATGGGAAAAGGGGGCGTCAATCCCTGAAAGCCTACCAATGGTTGGAGTGGCAGAATTCCCAACAAACCCAGGGGGTCGTTGCGCACGCGTTCAACGGCGGTGAACGCACTCTCCAAGTCGGGGGGCGTCGGTATCAAGTGGACGGCTTCAACGAGACGACGCGCACCGTGTACGAATTTCACGGGTGCTTGTGGCACGGATGCCCCGTCTGTTTTAAGGGGAGTATGACCAAGACCACCCGCCTCCACCCCAATCGCACCAAGTGGGAAATGCACGAAGCCACGATGCAAAAACAGCGGCAATTGGAAGCCGGCGGCTACCGCGTGGTCGTCGTCTGGGAATGTCAGTGGGAGCAGTTGCGTCAACGACCCGATGTCGCCGCCTTTCTCGAGTCGCGCCCGTTCTCCGTCCCTTCGCTGAACCCGCTCGACGCGTTCTTCGGGGGCCGCACCAATGCCGTGCGACTATGGGATGTGATCGACGAAACGCAAGGGGAAGAAATTCGGTACGTGGATGTGACGTCACTGTACCCCACCGTCAACAAGTACGACGAGTACCCCATCGGACACCCCGTCATCGTCACCCAACCGGTGCAAGACATCGACCAATACTTTGGCATCGCCGACTGCACCGTGTTACCGCCCGAGGGGTTGTTTCATCCCGTGCTGCCGTACCGTTGCAAAAAGAAAATCACGTTTCCCCTGTGTCGAGCCTGCGTGGAAGAAGAGATTTCCAAACGGATGACCGAGCGAACCTGGGTGTGCGAACGTACGGCGATTCAACGCAGCATCCGAGGGACTTGGTGCACCCCCGAACTCGTCAAAGCCGTGGAAAAGGGGTACCGCATTCTCCAAATTCACGAAGTGTACCACTTTCCCCCCGCGCAACGACGTATCGGGCTTTTCGAGGACTTCGTCAACGTGTGGCTCAAACGAAAAACGGAAGCCTCCGGGTGGCCGCCGAACGCAGACGGGAGTCTCAAAACACCGGAGCAGCAAACGCTCTTCCGGGCCCATTATGCCGCGCGAGAAGGCATCCATCTCGACGCGAACAACATGCAATCCAACAAGGGGAAAAAAGCCACCAGCAAGCTGGCCCTCAATTCCTTCTGGGGAAAATTCGGCGAGCGGGAAAACAAGCGGAAGATCGAGCAAATCACCGTGCTCGCCAAGCTGTACGAATTCATGAAAGATAGGACGATCGTCATCCACGATCTCCGCATCATGAATGAGGAGAGCCTCGAGATGGCCTACGACAAAGTCGACGACGACGTCCCCGGCGGTCAAACCACCAACGTCTTCGTGGCCGCTTTCACTACCTGTTGGGCCCGGCTACGTCTCTACCATCACCTGGATCGCGTGGGAGACAATGCCCTGTATTTCGAAACGGATTCCGTGGTCTACAAATGGAAACCCGGCGAACCCGAAATCCCTCTGGGGAATTTCCTCGGCGAGATGACGGACGAATTGGACGACAAGAAAGGCAATCGTGACGTCATCGTCGAATTCTTATCCTGCGGTCCCAAAAACTATGCCTACAAGACACGTTTGGGAAAGGTAAGGTAAAGTCGCACACGGGCCACGGATGGCCCACACGGCCGGAGCTTAACCCGGTTTCTGTAGCATGAAGCAACTAGGAATATTGCTACTCCCCCCTGAATGGGATGCTAGTCCATCGCAGGGTTACCCCCAGCATTTTGTCGCCGGTACCCATTTATACACCTGGGTGGAGAGAGACAGTGTGGAGTAAAGTTTCTTGTCTAAGGAAACAACACGACGGCAGAGACCAGGCTTCGAACCACCGACCTTCAGGTTGAAAGTCCGACGCGCTAACCACTAGACCACCGTGCCTCCACGTTTGGGAAAGACGGAAGAGAAAATTCGCGGGTTCACTTTGAACGTGCGCGGGCAACAACATCTTCATTTTCAAGCCATGAAAGACACCCTGTTCCTCGAACTGCGATCGCCTCTCTCCAAACCGCGCACCGTCAACGTACCCAACCCCCATTTCATCCAAAGACAAGCTCACCAAGACATTGACCACCGTTCGCAGGGACAAACGATGGGGGGTGGTCTACGACAAACGCGTCATCGGCGACGAATTCACGTTCAAGACTCTCCCTTACGGCTACAGTTGGCTTCGACCCGACGACGATCTCACCGATTAATTAAAAGGGGCGTTCTCCCAGTCGGGGATGGAACCCATGTCCCCGCTTGTAAAACTAGCTTTCGTTTTTTTTCTCGTTGTGTGACTATTAAAAGGTATTTTTTGCGTTATTTCCTGGGTTTTTTCTCTCTGGCCGAGCGGGATCTGGGACCCACCCAGCGAGCGGAATCAGAGCGACCAGTCACTCAAACCATCCCCGAACCATTCCCGAACGACCCCCGAGCCATCCCGAGCTCTTCCCGACCTTGCACGTGATATGATGTCATCGCCCCAAGTAACTCGGCCTCTGATTGGCTACAAGTGGTCACGTGTCCTAAATCCTGGCTCCTGATTGGTCAGGGGAAAGGTTGAGCTGCTCTTACTACTCTCAACTAATTAAGATAACAAGCTAAAACCTACGAAAATTAAAAGTAATACGCGTCCATTTTTTGTGGCTCTGGTAACGGACAAATATTAGAATTTTTTGATTGGCCGTTTAAAAATGAATGCGCAACAAGGTAAAAAATTTTACGCTTCTACGCATAAGGTTTTACTTCCGGTTGAATTTCAAATGTTGAAGTCCTATGACTACATCAACAAAACCAACGTTTTAATTTCAACGCATTCAACGACCAATGTCACCCAGTTTTGTTTGGTTTAGCAGGTAAAGATACGGCTGCTAAATTTCAAAGTATAACGGGATCTGATTGTCGCTAAATATGAGCGATTAGTTTCCGAAAATAATCAGTATGTGTCTTGGAAGACGAAAGGTATAAGCGGCCACGAATATTAAAGAAGTATGTTGCTTGCAACAGGGACGAGTATTAATTAAAGTAGAGGCAGAAATCCTGAAGAAAGCCCAAGGGTGAAAAGAAATATTACCACTAGGTTACCCATTTTAAATAATAACAACAACAACGCTATCAGCACTCTCGTAAGCAAGTTATATTTTCTTTATTAGGTAGTACTCTTTGCTACAACTTGAAATACAAATCTAGAGAAACGAAGGTCACTCGAAGTCCAATTACAATAACATGAAACGAATGCAAAACAAAAATTACTCGATATTTCTTACCACTGTTCGATGAAATAAGCCTAATCAATGACCACAGCGTCTCCATCAACAAACTTAGCTGTCCCATCAACTGATTTGGTTGGATATGATAGCGTTCAGTAGCGAAACGATAAATACACAGCTCCCAAACGAAAGAAATCGGTTGACTTATCGAGGAATTTCTAAAACCAGTAGGCAAAATACAAAGACAATCTTTCTTTTAAATAACAGCAGCACGTAAAGCTTTTCTTCTTTCCTTTTTAGCGCGATGTTTTCCTGTAATTGTTAAGTCTTGCGCAGTCCTTTCGAACGCCATTCCACACACACAACATTCTCGTCTCCAGACGAAACGACGGCATTGGGGACGAGAATGGTTCTTTCCGAGCTAGTTGACGCTTGCGCGCTCGCTCCTTCTTTGCCCTTGTCACGTGGTAGAGCGGCGCCTCTGCCGGGCCCCCGGTGCTTGATTTTCCCCGCCAACAAGTGGCGGAGGATGCGCCGTGGGTTCTATCCGCTGGATTGTACCCACAGCTTTTGCTCTCCCTTCTCTGAAGATCATTCGTGTTTCCGGTTTGACAAATTCCGGTTGTTTTATAAAGCGGAAGCGAACCATCGCCTTATCCCCTGTTCTTAAATGCTCTTTATCCATGTCGATTATTGTCGCTGTTTGCCGCATACTTCCGCAGTGTACTGAAAAACAACATGGACACATCAGTGGCGGATCCAGGGAACCCACCTCCCCCCCCCCCATCTCGAACCTCCACAAAATGGCCACCCCTGTACAACGGTCATTTTTTTCTTTAATCGCGCCCGCCGATCAATTTACTCAAATCCTTTTATTAAAATCCCATAACGTACAATATACGGTCACCTCTATAGAATGCCGGAAAGTATTCTATCCGATAGTGGTCATCGTAAACCGGCACGACAGCGAGATTCGAATGCATGCATGGGCCAATGGTGTGTGTGCAACATTGAATTTATCAGTAGTCGGGACTCAACTTTTTACAAAAAGGCTGGTGGTCTATTTATGTACCCCACTTTAAACGATGGTGTCACGTTGGTATAGCCTCGTGCACACAGAATATTAAAAACACTCATCTTAATTTTTTATACCAATTAATTTAGTCCATTAGGCTTATCAGATAGATGGTATCTTGCGTAGCCCCCCTACCCCTACATAAGGGTGTGTCCTCGTCGAGTATAGTTATGTTCTACTGACCCATAGCCTGGTATTTTGTGCTGATGGTCGTCGGGTGGTGAAGTACTAACACCACCACATCAAATTCCCAGCACGCTTGTGGCCTGACTTGTTTGTCCACCATTACCATTCCTTTTCGGATCTGTGATCGTTTGATCTGAAATGAAAATTAGTTCCGCAAAGCGCACTTCTATCAGTTAGTACTTTTTTATGGTAGTCTCGTACCCAGATTCTAATCTTATTGCTACCGAAAATGTGCCTCCGCCGAGCGCTACCCGAGCGTTAGCCCTTCGTCAAGGCGATCAGAATGGCTAGCCCTAACGTCAGCTTTTGTACCTCTTTACGGTGACCAATTTACCTTATCAACTCAGTTGATAAAACCAAATTTTCATGTTTCACTTCCCCACCCTCCCCCCTCCCCCCGTCAGCTTTTGTATCTCCTTACGGTGACCAATTTACATTATCAACTCAGTTGATAAAACCAAATTCTCTTTAAAATAACTGGTAATATTAGGCTGGATGTTCTCAACACGTTGCCTCAGCTCAGATGATCACGTGATTGGGCGGTGACGTTAAGTAGTTGGCCTTGTTTCCTGCACCTTCTGATCAACTTGTAATGGGTATGTTAAAGAACACACATCGCTGTTTGAAAAGAGCAGGGGACATAGTCCTGAGTGATATAGTCTGTCCTAGTCACAATCACATTCATGAGGGTTGTCCAATACTCTGACAAATTTATGCATAGCATTGTATTGTATTATATGACCATGACAATAGTTTAACAATACATTAGAAAATGGTCACACCCACTCAGCCAATCAGTGCCCAGTATTTGTGTGCTCTATATCCCATCATCATCATCATCATCATCATGTCGAGCGCACTCGGATTCCAGAAATGACCTTCCTTCAACCATTGGTGTCCTTCATCACTTCGGGGAGCGCCTCTCTCGTTAGTCCTGAATCTTCCTCTAGCAGGTCAATATAGGTCTTGGCTGGACGTCCCCTAGATCTCTTACCATGTGATGGCTGCCATAAACTGTCTTAAATTATGTAAAGAGGCGGGGGATTTGAAGCCCAGGGAAATTGTGGGGTAAAATAACTACTCATTAGTAAGCTCTATATAGAACATAATAATGAATTCTTTTGTTTTCCTTTGTTTAAAAGCCTAATTAGTATGCTCTATATAGAGCATACTAATGAGAAAATAGAGCATACTAATGAGTATATAGACCATACTAATGAATCACAGGCTGCTAATTTAAACAAAAACAACTTGCAGTTATAAAAATGACAATTTTATTTGAAGTTTTCGCTTTACATAAGGGACCGTTCATTATTTATGGGAGGGGGGGGGGGGATGGGTGAGAAATTAACAAATTTTCCATTTTTTTTCATGTCCCCCCCCCCCTTAGTGAATCTGGATTTTTTCAGGTCCCCCCTGTTCTGTTGGGGAAGAATTTCAATATCCCCCCCCCCCACTATTAATCTGATTTCTATAATATTAAAGTTATATTGTATGTATCCATACCATATTTTTGTTGAGGTGCGATGATGTAGTGGCTAGCGTGTTGGTTTTCAGATCTAAAGTAGGTGAAAATTTGGGGGTGACTGTATTGCTGTCTTGATATAAAAATCTGTGCTTCTAATATCATATTTAGTTTTAAGCATACAGGTGTAAATTTGGGATATGATGGGCCTGGGGTACGATGGGAATGAGGATATGATGGGAATGGGGATATGGAGGAGACATAAACCTGTATAAACCAGACATAAAAGCAATAAAACCATAACATATTGTAACAGGAAATGAAAAAAAGTTTAGAATGATTTTCAGTAAATTTATTAATAAATAGTTATTACAACTTATGGCATTTTGACTCTTGTGTGTGTTTTTTTTTTATCGAAGCAATTCAACCACTTGGTCCACTGTGCTTTTAAAGAACTAGAGTTAAGACTTTTATAGTTGTTTATTACTATTACAACCAAGACTCAGCTGGGCTACATGTATCTAAAGATTTATTGCAATATACAAAACCACTGCTACTGAGCAACTCAGAAACCGGGAGTGGTGCATGTGGGTGGGTTCACTCACTTACAAGGCAAACTGATAACTACAAGATACTACTAACAGTTCTTCAATTTAATGTCCACGTAGCAGATAAGGAAAATTCCTTTGGCTAGGGTTACAAATACTAATACTTTTAACGTCAGTCACTAAAACCCTCAGTTTAATACTGTTACAATCCAGTGATATGTTTAATGGTGGGTTAAAACTTTAAGTAATGTCGTGTACAATTATGGCAGTACCAAATAAAGAAATAAAAATTATAAATCACGTCCCATGACTGCACCAAAATTCTGTGCAAGGCTGTGCTCTTAGAAGAACCATAGAGAGCCCAAAGGCTCCCAGCCATGAATTCTGGGGTGCCCAGCTCTTATTGGTGACTGTAGTTATGTTTTCGCATTTTTATTTAAGACATCGTCTGTTTAAAATGTCAAGACCCCCCTCGATAACAAAAAAAGTTCCCCAGGACCCCCCCCCTTTTGCAGTGGCTAAAATTTCAGGTCCCCCCATTTTCTCACCCACCCCCCCCCCCTCCCATAAATAATGAACGGTCCCTAACTTAAGCAAGAGATTAATCACCAAAATAACAAAACCAAATTCGACTTAACAATTTTTAGGAAAAATTCAACGAAAGACTGGTCTCACCGTGCTTTGGAATTCTGCCTCTTTCTCTTTGCTCAATTTCGTTCACTGTGGTAGCTTTTGGAAACGTGCACGTTTATCGAATTAATCAACCAAGCACTCGGATATGTCTACGCTCTTAAAAGCAAGTAACTCTTGAGTGGCAAGGACTGCCTCAAGTTCCTCGAGCTCTGTATACTGGCTCATAGCCGGAGCAAATGAGCCATCAAAACAACAAAGAATAAACAAAGCTCCAAAGAAAGAAAAGCATTGTTATTCGTAAAATTCTACCAACATTACGGCGATATTCAAAACGAAACAACAACGTGATTCCCAAGTGTGAATGACACAATTAAAATACGCTCATAAATACAATCTGCATAAAATATGTTTCTTCGCGGATGTGACCATTTTCTACGACGGTTAGACAATGAACGCTCGTGTCCTATGGGATATAGCGCCTCTCGCATTAGATAGAAGTGCCACTCAGGCTACGCCCTCGTGGCCTTCTATCTATGTTCGAGGCACTATATCCCATAGAACACTCGCGTTCATTGTCTAACCCTTACATAGAACACTCGCGTTCACTGTCTAACCCTTACTTCTAGAACGGCACAATACAGCATATTGTATTACAGTACAATGCTATGCATATAAAATTTGTCAGAGTATTGGACAAGTATGACATTCATGGGTGGGGTAGGTGGGGGTGGGATCATCAATGGACCGATAGTGGCTGCCATTCGCGTCTTTACATCCTGAATGTCAGATCTCACCCCATAGTAAAAAAATGTAAAGCGGTAATTAACATACACATCTGAGGCGGCTCTTGGGGAGGGGCAGCGTGTTGTTATTACGTCCACATACCATGGTTGAATAACATAACCTTTCGTGCCATCAGTCAGTTTCATCTTATGGTTGAATTGTAATGGAGTTTTTCAGGTTTCCCAATCATTGGCTGTTATTAGCTATGATCTGAGAAAATCAAAAAGAGATTCAGAACAAACCTCTTTCAAGGCAAATGATGCAGTCTGGCCCGCTCGAAGCTCTTTCACTGGCATTGTCTTGCGGTGGATTGTCTCGACTGTGATTTACTGAAACCGTCCGAGAGGATCTGGGCCGAATAGCAAGGTATTAAGTCGAATCGTTCCTCGGAGACACGTGCCTGATACCACCGTGCCAACACCCTGAAACGTACGCGTGGAACATAAACACGCAACACGTATTGCACTCTCTCTAAACACCACGTTTTCTGATTAATTAAAGTATGGACACTGTGTTTCACTGTAAATACTGCTATACAGTCTGCAAGTTGTTAGTTGTGTGTTGTTAAGGCCCGTTTACACGTGCGATTTTTACCGTCTCGCTTCGTAATGTGCCGTAATCCTAATGCGGCCTTGCGGAATCATGCTTTTTTTGCATTTGAATTGAACGGACTGTTACTCTCCGAAAAATTAATAGTTTCTTTGTTTTAGAAAACCTCACAAGGTGGAAAATAAGCATGTTATTGACCAGGAGCGAGGGGATATGTGATATATTCCCCTCGTGGCGTTCCCTCGGGCTACGCCCTCGGGTACGCCACGAGGGAAATATATCACATATCCCCTCGCTCCTGGTCAATAACCCTTACTTATCGTGTTTAAATAAAGGTTTACATTACATTACATTACCGATTACATTACATGTCCAATAAAAAAAAAATTGTAAAAGGGTTGTTTCAAATTGCCCAAAAAATCTCCAAGACTATACACAAAGTTATTTAGTTGTTGATTGCGTGCCCATTATGGAGAAGTTATTTTGTTCAGTACCAGAAATCGAGTGAAATTCATTTTAAGGACGGTGCCACCTATTGTTATTGCGCATACGTTCTGCGCATGCATTGCGCGACAGTCGCGCGAGACATGGTTATTTTTTAAACGCGAACGCGCGAGGTAAAGGCTAAGTTCTGCCCACTTTTCATGTCAAACTGTCAACTCCCTGGCTCAGTTTCTAAACTTACAAGATAAATAGAGTTCTCAAAAATCTATGAAAATGTGTTTATAGACCTTCTGCAGCCTTAAAGTGCTAAATTCTTTCTCTATTTTGCAAACGACAGAGCTTCGGTAATGAAACTGTTTTGAGCTAAATTGGCGATGCCGCCGGCAGAACGCGTACGTTTTGCCTTTCTTTCAAAGATTGTTTACATTGGCCCCTTTTCTCCATTCAAAACTTCAAGTCAAACCAGACTAGTGTTTTTTTTATATATATTTAAAACAAGCATCCTCAAGGCATATAATCCAAGGAAAGGCTGGCATGTTGTTATTTCCTATTAGCACAAGTTTTTGTTTTGGCGGCCAAACTCGCGTTGTTTGAAATTTTTGTTTATCTGCAAAAATCTTTTGCCAGTGGCCATTTTTGCGAATATAAAAAGTATACAACAAAAGCAGAAAAACAACTGTTCCAGTTAAATCAAACAAACGTCGAAAAGAAGAATTGAGATGAGCAAAGCGTTTTCAAAAGGACCGTTTTTGAGAATTGATGAAGATATAAAAACAAGGCTGAAGCCAGCAACTAAAGAAAACTGGCCGCTCCACAGCCGAGAAGTATCCGACTAAAGTTTTCCCTCCCTCGATTGTTGGCAAACATGGTTTTTAGTGTAATCTTCCGTAAACACATTCGTGCATTTAGGTACAATTGATTTCCTTTATTCTCTATTATAGGTAAGTGATGTTTTTCGAAGTCGCATTGTGTCAGTTCTCGACTTCATGGCATTACAACAAATTTTGATGGGCGAAAAACGTACCATGATAAACTAAAAAGAAATCTTATCTTTTTAGATCAAATAAAGCCGTAGACTTCGGCAAAAAAAGTGTTTTATTATTTCACGATTTTTTTTTAATTAAGTTAAAATTTTTTCCAAAGTTATCAGAGAATCCATGAAAACTACAGGAGTTTCACAAGAAAATAAACACGCGGCCAAATGAAATTAAAAAACTCAAGCACTTTTCAACAAATATTTCTTACATTTTCATTCCAAATAACCTTAAAAAGACTAACCTGTCAATCTAGAGTTTTTCGGCAGCCGACCAGTCATCTCGATATAGCACTGATGTTTTCAAGTTGGAAATGGATTGGAAGAAGATGCACACAATGTAAAGTTCTTGTGCCCGAAGGAACATAATCAATCCGTAGATCCACTGTGAATCAATTTTGCGTTTTTACTCCTTTACTGTGCTGCTTGATCTTGAAATCCCGAAAAATGTTTCTCAAAAGAGCAACTTACAGCTACAAATAGAATTAACTTTGAATTCTACAATGTTTGTCTTTTTATTGTACCCGAAGTAATAAAAAGTTTTGAACGGTAAGCCATCGAGTGGAAATCCCAGCATGCCCCGAAAAAGACACGCACAATATTTAACTTACTAGGGAGGGCATAGAAAAAAATGTCGCGGACCCCGAAAGCGATTCCGTAAAAGTTGAAAACATCTAAATATAACTTGTAAAAACGCGTGGTGACCCCTACTTTTTATCTTATAAAATGGAAGTGGTAAGCATATTAAGCACACAATCAATTTTTTGTTGTGGGCAAAAGTTATTTAGACTGTATTTTTGGCGAACGTGGGAAAGCTGTCAGGGCCTATAATGGCTCCGTTGTGATGATTTTGTAACTTAAAACACATAAACAGTAGTTGTTATGTTACCATTCGTTATGTGTTTAGAGATTTTTAGAATTATTGATGCTTTTGTGTATGTAAAGCCGAATTCTAAGGAAATCCGCGAAGAAAGATCTAATTTTCTTTTTTTTCGAAAAAATGCTGATGTCAGCATTTTTTCCAGATTGAAGCTTAATTATCTCCGAAAAATGCGTGGTTACCCCCAATTTTCTCTTTGGATTCCGATAGCCCCTGCTAAGATCTACTTTTCCCGCATAGTCAAAAACCTGGCAAAATACCTTGCCATTAGGTGGCACCGTCCTTAAAGGGGGTTCGTAAGTGTTTGAAGATTACAATTTTGCCATTTCAAAAAACTGAATTTGCAAACCGTTCTGGGACATCAAATCCTTGGTTATAAGACCACCCTGATAATTATGGGGATAAACCTCCGAACACCTTCTTGTTCTTCGATATGTTCTGAGAGTTGTAACTGTAATTTAGCGAGTTAATTATATCTCATGAATTATAATGGTTCTGTGCAGTTGAATATACTTTAGAGTTCCAGAATATTGATTCAAAGAAACCAAAATTGCTCGATTAACATAAATGTTACCTGACATACTCCAAATTCAAGCTGTTTTGCTTGTTCTGTTTTGCTGTTCTGTTTTGTTGGTTTGTCGCCTTGACTACGAGTCAATAGTTAAATGTCTATTGTGGGTAAATAAATTACATTTTTTATCGCTTGTTCAAGAAAGGGAAATAGGCGTCGCCTCGTCCTCCTCCTGATTCCCTTCAATGCGAAGCTAATCGTTATCGAACAATATACAGCCAGCGACGTATACAACCAGCTGCGCTGGGTTAGCGAAAAATGTAATAGGAATGCGCATGGAAAGGAAAGCGCAAAACATTCTCGTCCCCAGAGCTCCACGGTTTTTTTTAATTGCGTCTCGTGTAGCTCTGGTAACGGACAAAAATTTGAATTTTTTGATTGGCCGTTCAAAAATGAATGCGCAACAAGGTAAAAAATTTACGCTTCTGCGCATGAGGTTTTACTTCCGGTTGAATTTCAAATGTTGAAGTCCGACGACTACATCAACAAAACCAACGTTTTAATTTCAACGCATTCAACGACCAATGTCACCCAGTTTTGTTTGGTTTAGCAGGTAAAGATACGGCTGCTAAATTTCAAAGTATAACGGGATCTGATTGTCGCTAAATATGAGCGATTCGTTTCCGAAAACTACCAGTATGTGTCTTGGAAGACGAAGCTATTAGCGGCCACGAATATTAAAGAAGTATGTTGCTTGCAACAGGGACGAGTATTAATTAAAGTAGAGGCAGAAATCCTGAAGAAAGCCCAAGGGTGAAAAGAAATATTACCACTAGGTTACCCATTTTAAACAACAACAACAACGCTATCAGCACTCTCGTAAGCAAGTTATATTTTCTTTATTAGGTAGTACAAATCTAAGGAAACGAAGGTCACTCGAAGTCCAATTAAAATAACATGAAACGAATGCAAAACAAAAATTACTCGATATTTCTTACCACTGTTCGATGAAATAAGCCTAATCAATGACCACAGCGTGTCCATCAACAAACTTAGCTGTCCCATCAACTGATTTGGTTGGATATGATAGCGTTCAGTAGCGAAATACACAGCTCCCAAACGAAAGAAATCGGTTGACTTATCGAGGAATTTCTAAAACCAGTAGGCAAAATACAAAGACAATCTTTCTTTTAAATAACAGCAGCACGTAAAGCTTTTCTTCTTTCCTTTTTAGCGCGATGTTTTCCTGTAATTGTTAAGTCTTGTGCAGTCCTTTCGAACGCCATTCCACACACACAACATTCTCGTCTCCAGACGAAACGACGGCATTGGGGACGAGAATGGTTCTTTCCGAGCTAGTTGACGCTTGCGCGCTCGCTCCTTCTTTGCCCTTGTCACGTGGTAGAGCGGCGCCTCTGCCGGGCCCCCGGCCACGCCGTGGGTTCTATCCACAGGATTGTACCCACAGCTTTTGCTCTCCCTTCTCTGAAGATCATTCGTGTTTCCGGTTTGACAAATTCCGGTTGTTTTAAAAAGCGGAAGCGAACCATCGCCTTATCCCCTGTTCTTAAATACTCCGTATCCATGTCGATTATTGTCGCTGTTTGCCGCATACTTCCGCAGTGTACTGAAAAACAACATGGACACATCAGTGTCGGATCCAGGGAACCCACCCCCCCCCCCCCCCCCATCTCGAACCTCCATAAAATGGCCACCCCTGTACAACGGTCATTTTTTTCTTTAATCGCGCCCGCCGATCAATTTACTCAAATCATTTTATTAAAATCCCATAACGTACGGTCACCTCTATAGAATGCCGGAAAGTATTCTTTCCGATAGTGGTCATCGTAAACCAGCACGACAGCGAGATTCGAATGCATGCAAAACAATCGCATCAACAATATTGCACGAAAGGTTGCTGCGTATGGGCCAATGGTGTGTGTACAACATTGAATTTATCAGTAGTCAGGACTCAACTTTTTACAAAAAGGCTGGTGGTCTATTTATGTACCCCACTTTAAACGATGGTGTCACGTTGGTATAGCCTCATGCACACAGAATATTAAAAACACTCATCTCAATTTTTTATGCCAATTAATTTTGTCCATTATGCTTATCAGATAGATGGTATCTTGCGTAGCCCCCCTACCCCTACATAAGGGTGGGTCCTCGTCGATTATAGTTGTTATGTTCTACTGACCCATAGCTTGGTATTTTGTGCTGATGGTCGTCGGGTGGTGAAGTACTAACACCTCCGCTTCAAATTCCCAGCACGCTTGTGGCCTGACTTGTTTGTCCACCATTACCATTCCTTTTCGGATCTGTGATCGTTTGATCTGAAATGAAAATTAGTTCCACAAAGCGCACTTCTATCAGTTAATACTTTTTTTATGGTAGTCTCGTACCCAGATTCTAATCTCATTGCTACCGAAAATGTGCCTCCGCCGAGCGCTACCCGAGCGTTAGCCCTTCGTCAAGGCGATCAGAATGGCTAGCCCTAACGTCAGCTTTTGTACCTCTTTACGGTGACCAATTTACCTTATCAACTCAGTTGATAAAACCAAATTTTCATGTTTCACTTCCCCACCCTCCCCCCTCCCCCCGTCAGCTTTTGTATCTCCTTACGGTGACCAATTTACATTATCAACTCAGTTGATAAAACCAAATTCTCTTTAAAATAACTGGTAATATTAGGCTGGATGTTCTCAACACGTTGCCTCAGCTCAGATGATCACGTGATTGGGCGGTGACGTTAAGTAGTTGGCCTTGTTTCCTGCACCTTCTGATCAACTTGTAATGGGTATGTTAAAGAACACACATCGCTGTTTGAAAAGAGCAGGGGACATAGTCCTGAGTGATATAGTCTGTCCTAGT
Organism: Cladopsammia gracilis; assembly: GCA_022457155.1. NCBI lineage: Eukaryota > Metazoa > Cnidaria > Anthozoa > Scleractinia > Dendrophylliidae > Cladopsammia > Cladopsammia gracilis. Next base: position 586,916 of record JAJGOT010000498.1, on the reverse strand, counting down.
CACAATCACATTCATGAGGGTTGTCCAATACTCTGACAAATTTATGCATAGCATTGTATTGTATTATATGACCATGACAATAGTTTAACAATACATTAGAAAATGGTCACACCCACTCAGCCAATCAGTGCCCAGTATTTGTGTGCTCTATATCCCATCATCATCATCATCATCATCATCATCATGTCGAGCGCACTCGGATTCCAGAAATGACCTTCCTTCAACCATTGGTGTCCTTCATCACTTCGGGGAGCGCCTCTCTCGTTAGTCCTGAATCTTCCTCTAGCAGGTCAATATAGGTCTTGGCTGGACGTCCCCTAGATCTCCTACCATGTGATGGCTGCCATAAACTGTCTTAAATTATGTAAAGAGGCGGGGGATTTGAAGCCCAGGGAAATTGTGGGGTAAAATAACTACTCATTAGTAAGCTCTATATAGAACATAATAATGAATACTTTTGTTTTCCTTTGTTTAAAAGCCTAATTAGTATGCTCTATATAGAGCATACTAATGAGAAAATAGAGCATACTAATGAGTATATAGACCATACTAATGAATCACAGGCTGCTAATTTAAACAAAAACAACTTGCAGTTATAAAAATGACAATTTTATTTGAAGTTTTCGCTTTACATAAGGGACCGTTCATTATTTATGGGAGGGGGGGATGGGTGAGAAATCAACAAATTTTCCATTTTTTTTCATGTCCCCCCCCCTTAGTGAATCTGGATTTTTTCAGGTCCCCCCCTGTTCTGTTGGGGAAGAATTGTGTTGGTTTTCAGATCTAAAGTAGGTGAAAATTTGGGGGTGACTGTATTGCTGTCTTGATATAAAAATCTGTGCTTCTAATATCATATTTAGTTTTAAGCATACAGGTGTAAATTTGGGATATGATGGGCCTGGGGTACGATGGGAATGAGGATATGATGGGAATGGGGATATGGAGGAGACATAAACCTGTATAAACCAGACATAAAAGCAATAAAACCATAACATATTGTAACAGGAAATGAAAAAAAAGTTTAGAATGATTTTCAGTAAATTTATTAATAAATAGTTATTACAACTTATGGCATTTTGACTCTTGTGTGTTTTTTTTTATCGAAGCAATTCAACCACTTGGTCCACTGTGCTTTTGAAGAACTAGAGTTAAGACTTTTATAGTTGTTTATTACTATTACAACCAAGACTCAGCTGGGCTATATAAAGATTTATTGCAATATACAAAACCACTGCTACTGAGTAACCCAGAAACCGGGAGTGGTGCACGTGGGTGGGTTCACTCACTTACAAGGCAAACTGATAACTACAAGATACTACTAACAGTTCTTCAATTTAATGCCCACGTAGCAGATAAGGAAAATTCCTTTGGCTAGGGTTACAAATACTAATACTTTTAACGTCAGTCACTAAAACCCTCAGTTTAATACTGTTACAATCCAGTGATATGTTTAATGGTGGGTTAAAACTTTAAGTAATGTCGTGTACAATTATGGCAGTACCAAATAAAGAAATAAAAATTATAAATCATGCTCCATGACTGCACCAAAATACTGTGCAAGGCTGTGCTCTTAGAAGAACCATAGAGAGCCCAAAGGCTCCCAGCCATGAATTCTGGGGTGCCCAGCTCTTATTGGTGACTGTAGTTATGTTTTCGCATTTTTATTTAAGACATCGTCTGTTTAAAATGTCAAGACCCCCCTCGATAACAAAAAAAGTTCCCCAGGACCCCCCCTTTTGCAGTGGCTAAAATTTCAGGTCCCCCCATTTTCTCACCCATCCCCCCCCTCCCATAAATAATGAACGGTCCCTAACATAAGCAAGAGATTAATCACCAAAATAACAAAACCAAATTCGACTTAACAATTTTTAGGAAAAATTCAACGAAAGACTGGTCTCACCGTGCTTTGGAATTCTGCCTCTTTCTCTTTGCTCAATTTCGTTCACTGTGGTAGCTTTTGGAAACGTGCACGTTTATCGAATTAATCAACCAAGCACTCGGATATGTCTACGCTCTTAAAAGCAAGTAACTCTTGAGTGGCAAGGACTGCCTCAAGTTCCTCGAGCTCTGTATACTGGCTCATAGCCGGAGCAAATGAGCCATCAAAACAACAAAGAATAAACAAAGCTCCAAAGAAAGAAAAGCATTGTTATTCGTAAAATTCTACCAACATTACGGCGATATTCAAAACGAAACAACAACGTGATTCCCAAGTGTGAATGACACAATTAAAATACGCTCATAAATACAATCTGCATAAAATATGTTTCTTCGCGGATGTGACCATTTTCTAGGACGGTTAGACAATGAACGCTCGTGTCCTATGGGATATAGCGCCTCTCGCATTAGATAGAAGTGCCACTCGGGCTACGCCCTCGTGGCCTTCTATCTATGTTCGAGGCACTATATCCCATAGAACACTCGCGTTCATTGTCTAACCCTTACATAGAACACTCGCGTTCACTGTCTAACCCTTACTTCTAGAACGGCACAATACAGCATATTGTATTACAGTACAATGCTATGCATATAAAATTTGTCAGAGTATTGGACAAGTATGACATTCATGGGTGGGGTAGGTGGGGGTGGGATCATCAATGGACCGATAGTGGCTGCCATTCGCGTCTTTACATCCTGAATGTCAGATCTCACCCCATAGTAAAAAAATGTAAAGCGGTAATTAACATACACATCAGTAGTTATGGGTGTCTACGTAGGGAGTGGTCAAATTTCCCTAACCACACCCAATAGGGGATTTTGACTAGAAATTTTTTAAATAGAGGGGATTTTGACTAGAATTTTTTGAATAATTTTTTTAAATTTTTTTTGAATTTTTTTTTATTTTTTTTTTCAATTTTTGAGTAATATAGGTGATTTTGAGTATCGAATTTTTTCAAAACATTTTTCGATTTTTTTTCAAATTTTTGGGGAATAGTCAAATTTCCCTAACCACGCCCAATAGGGGATTTTGACTAGAATTATTTTTTGAATAATTTTTTTCCAATTTTTTTTCCACATTTTTTGGGAATTTTTTTCAATTTTTTTTTTCAATTTTTGATTAGTATAGACGATTTTCAGTATCATATTTTTTAATTTTTATTTTCAATTTTTTTGGAGAAGTCGTCAAATTCCCCTACATAAACTCCTCCTAGTGAATGAATTGGAGAAGGAGTCAAAAGTCCCCTGTCCTCCCCAGCACGGAAAGAAAAGAAGCCCACACAAGGATTCAAAGTTCACAATAAGTTTTAATGAAACCACTTCATAACGAGAAGAATTACAATGGTTAACGTTTTCTTCTTTTCTTGAGTAACTTTCCAATTGGGGTTCGGGCAAAACTTGTATTATTTTTGACAAGAGTTTCAAGATGTTCTTACAAATCAGTGTAACGAGCAACGTGAAACGCAGTCAACTCCTTGCCATTCTCTGGGAATAAAAGCATATTTTTCATGGATCTGGATGTAATGGTGATCAAAGCGCTTTTGCGTTTTCTGAACTTTTATCATCGAGCGTTGAATAATTCTTTTTGCAGAAAATGATACAAGCAAATACTTGGTAATTAGACCGCATAAAAACTTTCAGGGCAAAAGATTATCAAAGAGAGACATTTTCCTCGAAGACGTACCGTAAATCTCTTTCGATTCCATCGCATGTTAGAGCGAAACTCATCTTGACTTGCCTCTCAGCACATTTCGTGAATGAAAAAAATGGTTTGACTTCAATGCTCGCAGAAAACTCGTTTCAAAGGAGAGAAAGTATTTTTAACAAAGCAAAGTTTCGTCGCATGACGAATCGAGCAAAGACAAATAAACAAACTACCTGAAACTACGAACCTGCGAAGAAATCCCTTTCCTCCGCCGAAAACATTCCACGAAGAGTGTTGTCTGAGTTTTTAGCGATGAACCATCTTTGTTTCACTCGAGCGCTGAATAATTCTTTTTGCAAAAAAATAATACAAGCAATCACTTGGTAATTAGACCGCACAAAAACATTTTCCTCGAAGACGAGCCGTAAATCAGGTTCTCTTTCGATTCCATCGCATGTTAGAGCGAAAATCAGCTTGACTCGCCTCTCAGGACAATCCGTGAATGAAAAAGGAAAATAGTTTGACTTCAATGCTTGCAGAAAACTCGTTTGAAAGAAGAGAAAGTATTTTTAACAAAGCAAAGTTTCCTCGCACGACGAATCGAGCAAAGACAAACAAACAAACTACGAACCTGCGGAAGAATTTTGCTGTGAAAAAAAAAAAATTCCCTTTCCTTCGACGAAACGGATGTCCTTTTTCCAAAGCCACCTCCCTTAAACCTTTCACGAAGAGAATTGTCCGACTTTTTAGCGATGAACCATCTTTGTTTTCACGCCGTGAAAAATTTTTTCTTGTTCTTCTCAGAACAGTGTTTTTCCTAGAAAAACCTCGCTTACGCCATCACTCGGTTCCAGATCACGTCGATAAAAAAATTTGAATTAAATTTTCTCATCCCAAGTTTTTGCAATAATCTTGCATCTCATTTCTTCTTTCTTCTTCCGAGCAACTCGTCTGGCTTTGCGTTGTAAGTGAGGAGAATGACGGTGGGAGGGTTTCTTTTATAGAGGATGAGATGGCGTCAGCTATCGCGCGCTATCGTTCCCTATCGTGCCTTCATCGCGCCTTCATCGTTCCCAAGCGTTCCTTTCCAGTCCTCACGCGGTTTTTTTTCACCCCTTTTAAAGGCAATGCGTCTCATTCATTTTTTCTGAAAAGATGGCAAGATTGCTTCTTGGAGATCTTAGTTCTCGACTGAATGTGGGTCCTTGGACCATTGAGAGTATCGATAGACAACGTGGAATTCTCCCTGAAGGTTCTTGGTTTGAAAGGAATGAGGATGAGAGGAATTGGAATGTATTCAAGGAATATCACACAATGACTGGTTTGAACAGAAACCGTTTGGAACGTTCGATTCATTTTTTCTGGGAGTGTCTGGAAGATAAAGAGAACCGTTTTCTCAACCCCAGTGACGAACGTTTGGTTTTCGATCAATATTTCAAGAGGAGGTTTTTCCCTTTGATTATCAAGAATTTTTCCTGGTGTCTCGATGAGTCGACTTGGCCAATTGGCAAGATCTGTTTTCAGGAGTTAAAAGACATTGTCGCAAAGCGTCAACAGCTACAAACTTCAAAGTGGGAGCGTATCGTTGATTATTTCCTGCAGATTGAGCGAATGGAAAAGTGGTGCAATGAAGATTAAGCGAGACATTTTTTTATTTTTAAACATTTTATTTCATGTCAAACTTTTTACAATGTGTTGATTAAAGTTGTGAAAAAATGTTACAATGAGTTTATTGCAAGAAACGTTTCCATCCGAACAAATGATCCATTTCATCATGGGTGAAATTAAAATATTCGTAATCAAACACACCCGTTCCTTTTGTAATGTGACAAGAGAAAATGGAAAGATAAAGTTCCAAGATCGGTTCTGTGGGTCTTAATACTTTCCAGTAAAAGTCTTGATTCACAAAATGAAAGGGTCTCTCAAACTTCATGTCGTCGTCAATAAGCATTAATTTTTTTTAAACATTTACAGTAGATGTATGACAAATAGTGGCACACACCTATTCATAATGGTCATCTTGCTCAGTGTAGTGTTTGGCTGTTGCCATAATGAGAGTACGTTCCAGTCATTGCATTTGAAATCTCTTCTTTTCTCTCAGGCAGAGCCGATCTCTTGATGTAGAAAGGCTCGTCTACTTGATTACTTGTCAGATATTGTTCAATGTCTATGACTTGATAATTGCGATGACAATAATAACCCACTTTCCGTATTAGGTTTTTCATCCACATGTCAGCGCAACGAATGATCTGTTTGCCGTGTTTTGTATAGAAGGGTCCTTGAATGCAAAATAGGATGTCGTTCTTGTTGTGACAGATGATAAATTGCCGATCTTCTCTCTTGCAACGATCTTCTACCAAAGGAATGAAGCGTCGAGCTTGTTTAACTCTGTCAGTTTCGTACACATACCAAGTGTTGTCTGGCCTCATTGTCCGGAAAGGCATTAACTTTTTCTGACTGCAACCATCTTTGAGAGGTGGAAAAAATGACGGTGGGAGGGTTTCTTTTATAGAGGATGAGGTGGCGTCAGCTATCGCGCGCTATCGTTCCCTATCGTTCCTTATCGTTCCCTATCGTTCCCTTGCTCAATTGCCTCCACACATCGTGCCCTAATTCGTTCCTATATCGAACCCCATTTCGTTCCTTTATTGTGCCCATTTCGTTCCTATATCGTGCCCTAATTCGTTCTCATATCGTACCCTGTTTCGTTCCTATTTCATTCCTTCAGCGTTCCTATCGTGCCTTCATCGTTCCCTATCGTTCCTTTCCAGTCCTCACGCGGATTTTTTCAATCCTTTAAAAAAGCGGCGAGTGAGTTCATTTTTTGTTGTGTGCTAAGATGGAAGAAGAACGGTGCATAATCTGCTTGGAAGAAGAGTGGTGTCTACCCGTTACAAATTGCTGTGGACAGTCGATACACGAAGAGTGCATGGAGAGATGTCTGAAGGTGCGACCTCGTTGCCCGCATTGTCGCAGAGTCACCAATCTTGTAAGGGAATTTTCACTCCATGAATTGCTTGAAAATTTTTGCGGACTTTCCATGGATTTTTTTTTTTCTTTCAGCCCTTGTTATTTGAAAGCCATAAGGAGTGGTCTAGAAATCAATGGAAAGAGTTGCTGAAGCAAGAAAAACATTACGTTCCAACTTTGTCAGAGGAGGAAATTGAGAGACGTTTTTTAAATCCTGCTCCTATTCCGCCACCACCTTTAGGGTGGGCTATTTTTCGTCAACGTGTACGATCGTATTGTTTTTATTCTGGTGAAAACCCTGTTGTTATTACTTGCTAGGTGATGTTTTATAAAGATCATCAAGAATTTAATTTCTTTATACGTCAAGTTGGTCGTACGACAGCTTCTCTGATTTCCTGGAACATTGACTCACTTACAGGAACACTTGGGAATAAGTTTATCGTATTGGATCAAAAGAATGGATGGCATTGTTGTGATAGCGGGAAAATCATATGGGGAATGCAGCGATTCGATTGTTGCGCTGCGACTTAAGCAGCTATTTTGAATTTAAGAGATATGCATGGTTGTTTTGCTACAGAGCGTGGACTTGTTTTGAGAGATCAACACCCTTTTTAAAAAAATTGCTCTTATTTTATTTTCATAACATTACAAATGTTTTTTTCACAATGCAAAAAAGTGAGCAATAAACATGTTTTTACAACTTGAATCGTTTCTTAATTTGAATTATTTTTCTCACTGCTTTCTCGGTTTAAGTTTTTTTTTTCCGGGAAATTTATCAATGGCTTTGATCATCTTGGAATCAGCATCCCACTTGTCTTCTATTGATTTTGCTTTGCTGTAATCAATGTCATGCTGTTTGGCAATTCGATCTAACCGATTAATGCCTGGATCTCCTCGTTTCAATCTTTTCACCAACTTTGTGCCAGGTCCAGCATATTGATAGCCAGGTAAATGAAATTCAAAAGGAAGTTTGGTAATGGTTTTCTGAATGTCAAATCCCCATCCATGCTGTTTCACTTTCTTCTTTTTTTGTCCAATCTTCCGCTCACTTGGTTTCGGATTCTTCTTATCTTTGGTCTTCCTTGTGCTCAATCTTCCCATCCTCGAAGAGGTCGTAGTCGTTCAGCAGTTGATTTCCGAGGTTTTTATTTTATTTTTTTTTCTTTTCGACCAAGTGAGATGAGTGAGGAGGATGAGGGATATCTTCTTCTTCTCTGTAGGTTGTTGTTCTTTCTTTCACTCTTTTTTTTCATCCATGATTAGTGATTTGACGGTGTTGTTTTTTGTTTTTATGCCTTTTTTTTCTAAAGCCGACGAGCCTGTCCACTTATCAATTCACTACAAGGATGACACAGTTCAACACATCCTCCTTCTGCCTCTTTATCTTGTCGAGTTCGACAATTTTGACACAGCAGACTGTTTTGCAAATTCATGTATTCCTCATTGAGACTATTGTAGGTATTCTCCCAGAATATTTTTAAATCTTCATGCTTTTGCTGCAGTTCATTGTACTTCTTGTTGGCTTCTTGGAGAAGAGTGATCATTTCTTTTAACATGCTGTGAAACGCGGCTGCTTTCTTTGAAGAAGACATTGGCAAACTGAATCCAATCCTTTCCAGAAACCACTTCCTTTCTGAGAGAGTAATATCTTTTGACGCTTCTTTGTTGAATGTTCTTTTTTGCAATGTCTCTCAACTTGTTTTTATAGGGTTTAAGTTGAGTCATTGTCGAAGGAGGTACTGGTACCTTTTTCTTCAAAAGATTCATCACCATTTCACTGATTGCATTGACTTGATCCTTATTGGCATGTATCAATTGCCCTTCTCGTTTGTAGCGATTTTGTTCTTTTAGGATAGAACGAAGAAAGGGGAGATGTCGTTGAATTCGCTTCATCGTCACCTCCGCCGTCATTGTAGTCGTTTACGATTATCAACATCATCCATTCCTTTTTTTATACCTAATCCCGCTGCAGCACTGACAAAATCCAAAGCAGGTTTCTTGGCCAAGTTTGGAGCTGATTTTTTGGTCGCTTCTATACCAGTTTTAGCGGCGGTTTTTGCTCCAGCTTTGATGCTTGCTTTTGTGATGGCAGGGGCTGAAGATTTTGTAATTTTGGCAACGAAGGGAATGATTTTGGATATGAAGGAAAAAAAACCTTTTCCGCTCATGACTATTTTTCTTCGTCTTGTTCGTTGCTTCATGTTTCCCAAAAATCACCACAACCACACACACACAAACAAGTAACGGGCAAGCAGGGAGGAAGCGTCAGCGAAAAAACGTTACTTTCAAACCGTGCGAGCCAAAAAAAAAAAACGTTACATTTAAAAACAGCGCGCACGCACGGATTTGAGGGCTTTTTGATGTGTTCTTAAGTCGCGTAAAAGTTTAACTTCCCTATTCAGTAAATTCCTTCCATAATAAAAGTGAAATACCCCAAAATCTCACTAATGTAAAAACACATTTCATATTGAGTGTGCGCGAGGAACGAGGAAGATAAAAAAAAAGAAAAAAAAGGGCTGGGCTAAATGCTTTTAGCGACGGGAACGATTTGTGCTAACCTCACCAAATCCTCAACCACATTGGCACAATTTCGCTCTCACTTGAATAATGTAAATTTGGCAGGATGCCAGTGCATGAACTGTTTCTGTTTGTGCGCAGGGCATTCTGGTTGGAAGGTTGGAAGAGGGTATTGTTGAGCGCTTTTTGCGTGACGTGGCTAAGAGTTGAGGCGGAGAAAACCTGTGGGTATTGAAGTATAGAGAGTAAACTGCACGATGGGATTGGTTTCAATTTTGTGAAAATTGTAGTTAATTGGTCAGAAATGGCACTAAACGAGGCTAAATGAGCCGTGGCGTGTGAATGACCGAGAGTGGATAAGTACTGGGGTGAGTTAATGAGACAGACATGTTTGTTGTGAAATCACGGTGATCGATGGAAGGCTGTGCGTTTTGCGTTGGATATGGTGGGTGAGCTGAGTGTTTTTATTAAATACTTTGGGGGAAAGTGAGTTAAATAATCTGGATGTGTTTTCCGTGAAAGGGATTTAGCGTGAGTCGTCGTGTGCTTGTTTTATAAGCAGATCGAACGTCGATATGGTCTGAGAGTCACGATAAGCCACGAATCTAAATAATGATGATGCCATCCAGTATTACAAGAGAGCACATATGTTTTGACCATTTTTAAGCAACTTTTTTATTGCAACAATCTTGTTATTAAAACAGGTCAACAATTAAAAACAGTGACAACTTTTAAACGTCTCTTTTTTCTGAACAACTTTTTACTCTTGTACCCAACCGCGAGGTCGGGTACGATCGGGCCCCTTTAATGTTTTTTTTTATGGCCCGATAAGGCCCGGTGGCCCGATAAGTGGCCCGGTAGCCCAATAAGTGGCCCGGTGGCCCGGTATGACCCGGTGGCCCAATTGGGCCCCTTAAAGTGTTCTTTTATGGTCCGATAAGGTCCGGTGACCCGTTCGATTGGGAATGTGTCCAGACTTGTTATGTTCTACCATTGTTCGTTCGCCTCTTTAAGTCTAGTTGTCCAGTTAGTAGACGTCTTCTTCGTCGTCGTCGGCTTCTTCGTTAGGGATTCGCTCTGCTTTAAAGACTCTGTTTAACAAAAATGTCTGTTTGTTCACAGCTGCGTCTAGGGCCTCGTCATAATCCATAAATTTCTCGTCCATGAAGCGTTGTACGGTTTTCATGACTTCTAGGTGTACTGGGTCACATATGAGACGATTAATCCACTTTAGATCGCGCAAGTACAACCTTCGTAACCTTCTTCTGTAAACTGGTAATAGAACATTGAAAGCTTTAGCCTCAGCAACCTCTTCAGATGCACCCTTTTCCAGGAACCGTTCAATTTGTTTGTCATACCTTGGACTTAAATCATCTTTTACTTCTGTACGCAGAACTTCCCATGGATCATTGTTGTCAGATTCCGAATCACTTTCTTCGTCTTCTGAATCAGTGTCCATGCTTTCTTCCTCATCTCTTTTTTCATATTCTGCCTCTGCATCGTCATCATCAACAACAACTTCCGGAAAGGCGCTAGCCATTGTTATACCCTTCTCTTGTTCTTTCTCTACTTTCCAGCAACCGTGCCTCTCGTGACGGTCTCTGTTGTAACTTCGACTAAACGGTTTTTGACAATACTGGCAAAGATGTGCCATACGCCAAGTAATGTGGACTTGACGTTCTTCTTACTCAAAATGAGCACGCCCGGTTTGACATCTATTTATATGCACGAGTAACTCAGTTTGAGTGAATTATTCATGCTCATGGCATGACTCAGTTTGAGTGAGTGACTCATGCATGGTAAGAGTAACTCAGTTTGAGTAAATTACTCATGCTCATGGCATGACTCAGTTTGAGTGAATGACTCATGCATGGTAAGAGTAACTCAGTTTGAGTGAATTACTCATGCTCATAGCATGACTCAGTTTGAGTGAATGACTCGTGGACGTTACTACTCCAAGTGATAATTGTTGGAAAAGGAAATAAAATGTAGACTTGAAAATTTAAAACAACTGGAAACAATGAGGTCGTTTAAAGTGGTTTATTACTAGATTTTTCCCTCAAAAAGGTCGAAAAGATACAATTTTTTTGTATGAATAAAAATTCCAACTGATCCTCCAAGCCTCCTCATACGTCCCCACTCGGTGAAAATGATACTGATATCACCCAAGGGAAAGATCGAGGTACCCATTTAGAGGATGACATCTGATCGTACATCAAAGTATGGAGTTTCTTTATTGATCCAAACGGATCATTGTTCAGCTTCTTGGTTTTCTTGGTCTTGAGTGGTTTAACCTTGTCGTACATTTGTAAAAACCAACTGTCATCGTCGAGAGTCATTGGGCTTTTTCTTTTTCTTTTTTTAGTTTTTGTTTTTTCTTCTTTGGTTTTTGGTGGTTTGATTCCATTCGTGCGTTTGTTTGCACGTCTCTGACGGGTTGCTTTCTTTACTGTCTCCACTTCGTTGACTTTCACTTCACTGACTTCACTTTCAGGGATGTTTTCCGATGACATATTGCCTGTTTGAAAAACCAATGAGTAAATGTGATAGTGACACTTCCTTCATCGTGCTAGAAGCCGCATCCAGAAGAGACGAATGAGAGACGGCACTTGTTGAGGAAACTCTTTTTCTATCTCTCTTAACCAATGACTAGCTCTTGGTTGATTTTTCAGCCAAAGCACAAAAGGAATAAATCGAACAATATTAGTACCAACATTGGTCTCTTTAAAGACTTCAAGAGGAGGAGCCTCTTCTTCTGGAATGGGACCCAACTTTGACTGAAAACGGCGATACAGAGATGCGCAAATCATTTGCATTAACTTCCACCGTACCCAATCCCGAAACACACGACACAACATTTTCATCAAATTCATTTTTTTAATAATGATTATGAAAAAACATACAAGCTTTTATAACAAAAAAAAGGTTAAAGGTCTAATAAATGTTCAAAACAACCCTTCACTTCTTCCAAATTCAGGGTTCCAAGACTGCGCAAAGGTGGATTCTTTGCCTCTCTTTTTACGCTGAAGCTCCTGAAACATCTTGAGGGTCGTTTCATCTCTGATCAGGGTTTTCCCAGAGTACTCTTTCATGGGGACCACGGGGGGATCCACTTTTCCTTCCATCCAGTCTCGGTTCTTTTCAGTCAAGGGAACGTCAGCCCATTGAAAGAAATTGCATTCTTTCTTGTTGCATCCCAGGTAAAGCCGGCTAGGGTTCTTCTGAGAGCTGCTCTTTTTCAACGTCATGAGGCGACAACAGAAACAAATCAAACGCTCCCAATTCTGTTTTATTTCTGGATGAAGACTCGCGTTGACTGTCTCCATGTATGAATAGACTTCACCTTTGGGACAGAAGAGAAAACAACCGTTGAAAGGGCATTTTGCGTACTCCCATCCGTTCTTCGATACTCTTTCTTCCAAGTGACAGATATGGATGGGGCAGAACACGGGATCGTAGATCATCAAGGGCTCTGTTTGGGTAGTCTGATCCAAGGAACTCAGCAGTTGGTTAATGGCATTTTGTTGTTCCTTGTTGTTCTCCTTCACAAGTTCCACAGTTGCTTCAGTTTTTAGGAAGTGATTTTCTTCGGTGGGTAAAAGACTGTGAATTATGCCTCCTTCTACAACTGTGATTGGTTCGTTTTCTTTGACTTGATCCTTTGTTTCGTTTAACTTTACTTTCTTCTTTCTGGGTTTGTTTCCTGAAGGAACCTTTGCGGATTGAGTGGCCTTCCCCTTCGGAGCAGTAGGATCTTCCATTGTGAACGGAATTTTTTCTTTCAGCTCTTCGAAGGATGGAAAACCTGAACAAGGACATCTGCTTTTATAATAAAAAGATGGCGTCAGCATGACGTCAGCATGGCGTCAGCGTTCCCTCAAATGTTTGTCTTACGTCAGATTTGTAATAAGAAGATGGCGTCAGCATGACGTCAGTGTGGCGTCAGCATTCCCCCAAATGTTTGTCTTACATCAGCCTTGCTCTATAAATTGAATCACTTTTCTCTTTTTGTTCAGATGGTGAGATAACTCTCAAGATGACTCACTTCACATGGAAAGAAGAATACATGAACATTCCTATTGGAGACGAGTATGAACTGTATACAGGTGGATGTGAGGGAACTGATCAGACCGCTGAAGATTTTGCTTTGCAAATGGGATTCAAAGTTCACATCAAACTTGGTTCTCTCCATTCAAGAGCCAAAACCATCACACCTCTCTCTGAGGAGGACTTAATACAAGCGGAACCCTTCGTGCTTAAGGCGGATCAAACGTTAAAAAGAAACTACGCAGCAAAATCAAGAAATCCTTATTTTCGACAATTACTGTTGAGAAACTATCACATCATCAAAAATGTAACTCATGTTTATGCCTTTGGAGAAATGCTTTCAGACATGAAAACGGTCAGAGGAGGTACCGGCTGGACTGTTCAGCTTGCTTTGGACGCTAACAAAACCGTGTACGTTTATGATGTGAACACAAAAATGTGGTATGAACCATTTTTCTTTCGATGGGATGAAAAAGGGAATTGGGTCAAGCATTTCAGCTTTCAACCGTTGGGGTCTCACGGATGGTCTTCTCTTCCTTACCATTTACCTCCTTGTCGCAGGTATCCTGTACTTCATAAAACAAGCGCCGTTGTGGGGCACAGAATCATTTCAGAAGAAACAAAAGAAGAAATCCGCGATCTGTTTCGAAGAACCTTTTGTCAGGACAGAGAAGTTCAAGCTTTGAACAGTCAATTTCGATCTTTCAGTTTTTCGGATTGAAAATGGAAAAACGAGTTCATTTTTCAGAACAAAATGACGTATCTTATCCAATCCAGGACAAATCAAGTATCATGTACGTCATCAAACGGGAACCAATCATAGACGAAGATGAAATTGCAACAAGACTGTCAATCTTTCAAAAAAAGCGTATAAAACTGCGAGCATGGCTTCATTCGAATTACTTGCAGAGAAAAGCTATAAAAACAGCGGAACAAAAGAGAAAAGAGTCAGAATGAAAGACTATTACCAAAACTTGAAACGAGACAATTTCGCTTCGGACGAAGCCTACCTTGAAGAAAGAGTCAAAAGGGGCATTGCAGCAGGTTACACTTTCAGTCAGTGCTATACTCATTGGTTGGAGGACTTTGGAAACGCTCTAGGATTAGACAAAGAAACCATTAACGAAACTGTGAAAGATTGATGGACAGTTATTACAAGGACATTGATTTCAGCCGTTACAAAAGTTACAAAGACTATTTACAAGCCCGTATTGTTCGCGGAATTACAGCAGGCAAAAGTCATCAAGCAATTGCCTTCGATTGTTACCAAGAAGTTCTCGTTGAAATTAATAAGCTGTTAAAAGATGTATGTGATTGCGGACAACAACATTCAGGATGAATTGCAAGCCAACAAATGGAAAAGAGATTGGGTATGGGCCATTTGTTGCGAACTTTTAATCAACTATCCAGAGCATTTTACACCACCATCCGCCCCCGCTTACTCTAAAAGGTGGATGAACTACCTAGACAACTTAAAAGAACATCTTCGTGCCTATTTGAAAACAATTTCCTTCGCTGATATTGAGAATCGATGGAAATTAATGCTTATTGACGACGACATGAAGTTTGAGAGACCCTTTCATTTTGTGAATCAAGACTTTTACTGGAAAGTATTAAGACCCACAGAACCGATCTTGGAACTTTATCTTTCCATTTTCTCTTGTCACATTACAAAAGGAACGGGTGTGTTTGATTACGAATATTTCAATTTCACCCATGATGAAATGGATCATTTGTTCGGATGGAAACGTTTCTTGCAATAAACTCATTGTAACATTTTTTCACAACTTTAATCAACACATTGTAAAAAGTTTGACATGAAATAAAATGTTTAAAAATAAAAAAAATGTCTCGCTTAATCTTCATTGCACCACTTTCCCATTCCCTCAATCTGCAGGAAATAATCAACGATCGGTTCCCACTTTAGAGTTTGTTCGACCTCGTGAGGACTGGAAAAGAACCGGGGGATAGGGGCCCACATTCTCCACGTGACAAAAGATGACGAAATGCTGACGCCATCCACAGTTATAAAAGACATTGCATTTTCATTTCATTTCATTTTTAAATCATGGTGTCAGATTGTGAGGAACCTTGCCCTTTCACTCCTCAAGCAGAACCTTTCTTTGATTGGAAGAAGGTTTTGAAAGATTTACAAGAAAACATAAAACTATTTCGAGAACTTGAAAAAAAAGCAGAAGAAGAAAAAGAAAAGCAGGACACACCTCTCATCGAGATGCAGACCTCAAAAGAAGAAGACAGCGAGAAGAAGCGAGAAGAAAGAACAAAACAAAGGGAAAAAGAAGACCAAGGAGAAAGAAAAAGACAAAGAGAAGAAGCGAGAAGAAAGAAGAAAGAAGAACGGGAGGAAGAGAGAAAAAGGAAGACAGAAGAAAGAGAAGCAAAAAGAAAGGAGAAAGAAGAACAGGAGGAAGAGAAAGAAAGGCAGAGAGAAGAAAGAAAAGCAAAAAGAAAGAAGAAAGAAGAACAGGAGGAAGTGAGAAAAAGGAAGACAGAAGAAAGAGAAGCAGCGAGAAAGAAGAAGAAAGAAGAACAGGAGGAAGAGAAAGAAAGGCAGAGAGAAGAAAGAGAAGAAATGAGACGAAAGAAGAAAGAAGAACAGGAGGAAGAGAGAAAAAGGAAGACAGAAGAAAGAGAAGCAAAAAGAAAGGAGAAAGAAGAACAGGAGGAAGAGAAAGAAAGGCAGAGAGAAGAAAGAAAAGAAAAAAGAAGAACAGGAGGAAGAGAGAAAAAGGAAGAAAGAAGAAAGAAAGGAGAAGCGAGAAGAAAGAAAAAGAAAGAGAAAAGAAGAGCAGCAGGAAAACAGAAACGAAGCAAAAAGAAAGAAGAAAGAAGAACAGGAAGAAGAGAAAAAAAGGAAGAAAGAAGACAGAAAGAGAAAGAGGGAACAACAAGATGAAAAAGAAGTCAAAAGAAAGAAGAAAGAAGAGCTGGATGAAATTCTTTGACGGACGGGCGCGTGAAGTGACCTACATGCATGGATAAGAAATGAATCATCTTCCTCTTCATTTGCGAAACTACATACATACATACCATTCTTGACGTCATTGGACACAAACTTTGACATTGATAGTTTTAGATTCCATTACTTTAAAAAAACCCGTTTGTAAAAGATTCATTAAACTTGTTTGTTGACTTTAAAAAATGTATGGCCTCCTTTTCTTGGGGGGTTTCATAAAAGGTATTTTGACTATTCCGCCAAAATTTATCTATGCTCCCAATTTTTGGGGATATATAGGGAAATTTGACTATTCCCCTATTTCCCTGTGTGGTCTCAATCCATTTTCTAGGGGTTTTGCTACATAAAGGGGATTTTGATGGTTTCCCCAATCGCTGCAAACGATAAGAGCAATTGATACATACCAATAACGATCAAGTCAATGCAATCAGTGAAATGGTGATGAATCTTTTGAACAAAAAAGTACTAGTACCTCCCTTCGACAACGACTCAACTTAAACCCTATCAAAACAAGTTGAAAGACATTACAAAAAAGAAACATTCTCCAAAGAAGCGTCGAAAGATCTTGCTCTCTCAGAAACGATTGGATTCCGTTTGCCAATGTCTTCTTCAAAGAGAGCAACCGCGTTCCACAGCATGATAAAAGAAATGACCACTCTTCTCCAAGAAGTCAACAAGATGTACAATGAACTGCATCAAAAGCATGAAGATTTAAAAATGTTCTGGGAGAATACCTACAATAGTCTCAATGAGGAATACATGAATTTGCAAAACAATCTGCTGTGTCAAAATTGTCAAACTCGACAAGATAAAGAGAAAGAAGGAGGGTGTGTTGAACTGTGTTATCCTTGCAGTGAATTGATAAGTGGACAGGCTCGTCGGCTTTAGAAAAAGAAGGCATAAAAACAAAAACAACACCGTCAAATAAATCACTAATCATGGATGAAAAAAAAGAGTGAAAGAAGGAAGAACAACCTACAGAGAAGAAGAAGATATCCCTCATCCTCCTCACTCATCTCACTTGGTCGAAAAGAAAAAAATAAAATAAAAACCTCGGAAATCAACTGCTGAACGACTACGACCTCTTCGAGGATGGGAAGATTGAGCACAACGAAGACCAAAGATAAAAAGAATTCGAAACCAAGTGAGCGGAAGATTGGACAAAAAAAGAAGAAAGTGAAACAGCATGGATGGGGATTTGACATTCAGAAAGCCATTACCAAACTTCCTTTTGAATTTCATTTACCTGGCTATCAATATGCTGGACCTGGCACAAAGTTGGTGAAAAGATTGAAACGAGGAGATCCAGGCATTAATCGGTTGGATCGAATTGCCAAACAGCATGACATTGATTACAGCAAAGCAAAGTCAATAGAAGACAAGTGGGATGCTGATTCCAAGATGATCAAAGCCATTGATAAATTGCCCGGAAAAAAAACTCTGACAGAGAAAGCGGTGAAAAAAATAATTCAAATCAAGAAACGATTCAAGTTGTAAAAATGTTTTATTGCTCACTTTTTACATTGTGAAAAAGCAATTGTAACGTTTTTTGAAATAAAAGAGCATTTTTTTTTTTAACGAGGGTGACTCATTGTTATCTTTACATTTGTACTTTCCGTTGAAAAACAACCATGAAAGTTCCTCAACTTGAGAACGCAAACCAACATAGTAGCACAACAAGCGAAGCGTTGCAAACCCCAAATTGTCTTTCTGGTGTTACAACACCGCCATCCCGTTTGTGATCACACACAACAAAAAACAAACTCATTCGCCGCTTTTTTAAAGGATTGAAAAAATCCGCGCGAGGACTGGAAAGGAACGCTTGCTGACGCCATCTCATCCTCTATAAAAGAAACCCTCCCACCGTCATTCTCCTCACTTACAACGCAAAGCCAGACGAGTTGCTCGGAAGAAGAAAGAAGAAATGAGATGCAAGATTATTGCAAAAACTTGGGACGAGAAAATTTAATTCAATTTTTTATCGACGTGATCTGGAACCGAGTGATGGCGTAAGCCGGGTTTTTCTAGGAAAAACACTGTTCTGAGAAGAACAAGAAAAAATTTTTCACGGCGTGAAAACAAAGATGGTTCATCGCTAAAAAGTCGGACAATTCTCTTCGTGAAAGGTTTAAGAGAGGTGGCTTTGGAAAAAGGACATCCGTTTCGTCGAAGGAAAGGGAATTTTTTTTTTCACAGCAAAATTCTTCCGCAGGTTCGTAGTTTGTTTGTTTGTCTTTGCTCGATTCGTCGTGCGAGGAAACTTTGCTTTGTTAAAAATACTTTCTCTTCTTTCAAACGAGTTTTCTGCAAGCATTGAAGTCAAACTATTTTCTTTTTTCATTCACGGATTGTCCTGAGAGGCGAGTCAAGCTGATTTTCGCTCTAACATGCGATGGAATCGAAAGAGAACCTGATTTACGGCTCGTCTTCGAGGAAAATGTTTTTGTGCGGTCTAATTACCAAGTGATTGCTTGTATTATTTTTTTGCAAAAAGAATTATTCAGCGCTCGAGTGAAACAAAGATGGTTCATCGCTAAAAACTCAGACAACACTCTTCGTGGAATGTTTTCGGCGGAGGAAAGGGATTTCTTCGCAGGTTCGTAGTTTCAGGTAGTTTGTTTATTTGTCTTTGCTCGATTCGTCATGCGACGAAACTTTGCTTTGTTAAAAATACTTTCTCTCCTTTGAAACGAGTTTTCTGCGAGCATTGAAGTCAAACCATTTTTTTCATTCACGAAATGTGCTGAGAGGCAAGTCAAGATGAGTTTCGCTCTAACATGCGATGGAATCGAAAGAGATTTACGGTACGTCTTCGAGGAAAATGTCTCTCTTTGATAATCTTTTGCCCTGAAAGTTTTTATGCGGTCTAATTACCAAGTATTTGCTTGTATCATTTTCTGCAAAAAGAATTATTCAACGCTCGATGATAAAAGTTCAGAAAACGCAAAAGCGCTTTGATCACCATTACATCCAGATCCATGAAAAATATGCTTTTATTCCCAGAGAATGGCAAGGAGTTGACTGCGTTTCACGTTGCTCGTTACACTGATTTGTAAGAACATCTTGAAACTCTTGTCAAAAATAATACAAGTTTTGCCCGAACCCCAATTGGAAAGTTACTCAAGAAAAGAAGAAAACGTTAACCATTGTAATTCTTCTCGTTATGAAGTGGTTTCATTAAAACTTATTGTGAACTTTGAATCCTTGTGTGGGCTTCTTTTCTTTCCGTGCTGGGGAGGACAGGGGACTTTTGACTCCTTCTCCAATTCATTCACTAGGAGGAGTTTATGTAGGGGAATTTGACGACTTCTCCAAAAAAATTGAAAATAAAAATTAAAAAATATGATACTGAAAATCGTCTATACTAATCAAAAATTGAAAAAAAAAATTGAAAAAAATTCCCAAAAAATGTGGAAAAAAAATTGGAAAAAAATTATTCAAAAAATAATTCTAGTCAAAATCCCCTATTGGGCGTGGTTAGGGAAATTTGACTATTCCCCAAAAATTTGAAAAAAAATCGAAAAATGTTTTGAAAAAATTCGATACTCAAAATCACCTATATTACTCAAAAATTGAAAAAAAAAATAAAAAAAAATTCAAAAAAAATTTAAAAAAATTATTCAAAAAATTCTAGTCAAAATCCCCTCTATTTAAAAAATTTCTAGTCAAAATCCCCTATTGGGTGTGGTTAGGGAAATTTGACCACTCCCTACGTAGACACCCATAACTACTACATCTGAGGCGGCTCTTGGGGAGGGGCAGCGTGTTGTTATTACGTCCACATACCATGGTTGAATAACATAACCTTTCGTGCCATCAGTCAGTTTCATCTTATGGTTGAATTGTAATGGAGTTTTTCAGGTTTCCCAAACATTGGCTGTTATTAGCTATGATCTGAGATAATCAAAAAGAGATTCAGAACAAACCTCTTTCAGGCAAATGATGCAGTCTGGCCCGCTCGAAGCTCTTTCACTGGCATTGTCTTGCGGTGGATTCTCTCGACTGTGATTTACTGAAACCGTCCGAGAGGATCTGGGCCGAATAGCAAGGTATTAAGTCGAATCGTTCCTCGGAGACACGTGCCTGATACCACCGTGCCAACACCCTGAAACGTACGCGTGGAACATAAACACGCAACACGTATTGCACTCTCTCTAAACACCACGTTTTCTGATTAATTAAAGTATGGACACTGTGTTTCACTGTAAATACTGCTATACAGTCCGCAAGTTGTTAGTTGTGTGTTGTTAAGGTGATTCCTCAGTATTGCACTGCGCATCCTGTACTGCGCATAACACACGTAATAGTCCTTTCTTGGCAGCCAGTTGATAACAACACTCTTTTTAGTGAACGGTTTTTAAAACACGCAGCTGGAAATTTAATTGTCTTACGAGTATTTTTCAAAAGGAGAATTACCATAATTTATAAGCAATGAACGTGCGCGGTTGAGCAAAATGAGCGCGCGCACATTTTGGAGGATGGAATGTTTTTTATCAAAGGCCCGCAAGCTCGTTAGAAAATACGACTGCCTTTTTCTCTCTAACGAGCTTGGTGACCTATATTTTTTATTGCATCATTTTGATGTTAAATTAATGCTTTTTAAGTTAAGAAAGTTAAAAAGAAATTCCTCGACAGGAAAAAAAGATATCGATAAAAACGTTCTCAAATCAGTTACTCGTGGGAGCAAATTGATGACCTTGAAAACATGGACGCGAGGAACGTTTTGAGTCCGTGTCATTTGAAGTTGTGTGACGTTTTTATAAATTTCATTTTAAAGTGTTCCCATATGGTGGAGACTTTAACCTATCACGTTTTTTGGAAGAATTGTAAACTTTGCTGTCACGGGTTACCGGGAAAAGAAACATGAACCGATCAAATAATGACGTGCGTGATCGGTATTGCTAGAGGCATAAATGGGGCAACATTGGTCCATTATATCTCTTTACCGAGCATGGTGACCTATCTTTTTTATTGAATTTTTCGAAACAACTTATGGTAGGGAGCTGTTAGGGAAAATTAAAAAAAAATCGTTCGACAACTTTTATTTCTGAGGAATCACCTTAAGGCCCGTTTACACGTGCGATTTTTACCGTCTCGCTTCGTAATGTGCCGTAATCCTGATGCGGCCTTGCGGAATCATGCTTTTTTGCATTTGAATTGAACGGAATGTTACTCTCCGAAAAATTAATAGTTTCTTTGTTTTAGAAAACCTCACAAGGTGGAAAATAAGCATGTTATTGACCAGGAGCCCGCTCGAAGCTCTTTCACTGGCATTGTCTTGCGGTGGATTCTCTCGACTGTGATTTACTGAAACCGTCCGAGAGGATCTGGGCCGAATAGCAAGGTATTAAGTCGAATCGTTCCTCGGAGACACGTGCCTGATACCACCGTGCCAACACCCTGAAACGTACGCGTGGAACATAAACACGCAACACGTATTGCACTCTCTCTAAACACCACGTTTTCTGATTAATTAAAGTATGGACACTGTGTTTCACTGTAAATACTGCTATACAGTCCGCAAGTTGTTAGTTGTGTGTTGTTAAGGTGATTCCTCAGTATTGCACTGCGCATCCTGTACTGCGCATAACACACGTAATAGTCCTTTCTTGGCAGCCAGTTGATAACAACACTCTTTTTAGTGAACGGTTTTTAAAACACGCAGCTGGAAATTTAATTGTCTTACGAGTATTTTTCAAAAGGAGAATTACCATAATTTATAAGCAATGAACGTGCGCGGTTGAGCAAAATGAGCGCGCGCACATTTTGGAGGATGGAATGTTTTTTATCAAAGGCCCGCAAGCTCGTTAGAAAATACGACTGCCTTTTTCTCTCTAACGAGCTTGGTGACCTATATTTTTTATTGCATCATTTTGATGTTAAATTAATGCTTTTTAAGTTAAGAAAGTTAAAAAGAAATTCCTCGACAGGAAAAAAAGATATCGATAAAAACGTTCTCAAATCAGTTACTCGTGGGAGCAAATTGATGACCTTGAAAACATGGACGCGAGAAACGTTTTGAGTCCGTGTCATTTGAAGTTGTGTGACGTTTTTATAAATTTCATTTTAAAGTGTTCCCATATGGTGGAGACTTTAACCTATCACGTTTTTTGGAAGAATTGTAAACTTTGCTGTCACGGGTTACCGGGAAAAGAAACATGAACCGATCAAATAATGACGTGCGTGATCGGTATTGCTAGAGGCATAAATGGGGCAACATTGGTCCATTATATCTCTTTACCGAGCATGGTGACCTATCTTTTTTATTGAATTTTTCGAAACAACTTATGGTAGGGAGCTGTTAGGGAAAATTAAAAAAAAATCGTTCGACAACTTTTATTTCTGAGGAATCACCTTAAGGCCCGTTTACACGTGCGATTTTTACCGTCTCGCTTCGTAATGTGCCGTAATCCTGATGCGGCCTTGCGGAATCATGCTTTTTTGCATTTGAATTGAACGGAATGTTACTCTCCGAAAAATTAATAGTTTCTTTGTTTTAGAAAACCTCACAAGGTGGAAAATAAGCATGTTATTGACCAGGAGCGAGGGGATATGTGATATATTCCCCTCGTGGCGTTCCCTCGGGCTACGCCCTCGGGTACGCCACGAGGGAAATATATCACATATCCCCTCGCTCCTGGTCAATAACCCTTACTTATCGTGTTTAAATAAAGGTTTACATTACATTACATTACCGATTACATTACATGTCCAATAAAAAAAAAATTGTAAAAGGGTTGTTTCAAATTGCCCAAAAAATCTCCAAGACTATACACAAAGTTATTTAGTTGTTGATTGCGTGCCCATTATGGAGAAGTTATTTTGTTCAGTACCAGAAATCGAGTGAAATTCATTTTAAAGGGGGTTCGTAAGTGTTTGAAGATTACAATTTTGCCATTTCAAAAAACTGAATTTGCAAACCGTTCTGGGACATCAAATCCTTGGTTATAAGACCACCCTGATAATTATGGGGATAAACCTCCGAACACCTTCTTGTTCTTCGATATGTTCTGAGAGTTGTAACTGTAATTTAGCGAGTTAATTATATCTCATGAATTATAATGGTTCTGTGCAGTTGAATATACTTTAGAGTTCCAGAATATTGATTCAAAGAAACCAAAATTGCTCGATTAACATAAATGTTACCTGACATACTCCAAATTCAAGCTGTTTTGCTTGTTCTGTTTTGCTGTTCTGTTTTGTTGGTTTGTCGCCTTGACTACGAGTCAATAGTTAAATGTCTATTGTGGGTAAATAAATTACATTTTTTATCGCTTGTTCAAGAAAGGGAAATAGGCGTCGCCTCGTCCTCCTCCTGATTCCCTTCAATGCGAAGCTAATCGCTATCGAATATACAGCCAGCGACGTATACAACCAGCTGCGCTGGGTTAGCGAAAAATGTAATAGGAATGCGCATGGAAAGGAAAGCGCAAAACATTCTCGTCCCCAGAACTCCACGGTTTTTTTTAATTGCGTCTCGTGTAGCTCTGGTAACGGACAAAAATTTGAATTTTTTGATTGGCCGTTCAAAAATGAATGCGCAACAAGGTAAAAAATTTATGCTTCTGCGCATGAGGTTTTACTTCCGGTTGAATTTCAAATGTTGAAGTCCGACGACTACATCAACAAAACCAACGTTTTAATTTCAACGCATTCAACGACCAATGTCACCCAGTTTTGTTTGGTTTAGCAGGTAAAGATACGGCTGCTAAATTTCAAAGTATAACGGGATCTGATTGTCGCTAAATATGAGCGATTCGTTTCCGAAAACTACCAGTATGTGTCTTGGAAGACGAAGCTATTAGCGGCCACGAATATTAAAGAAGTATGTTGCTTGCAACAGGGACGAGTATTAATTAAAGTAGAGGCAGAAATCCTGAAGAAAGCCCAAGGGTGAAAAGAAATATTACCACTAGGTTACCCATTTTAAATAACAACAACAACAACGCTATCAGCACTCTCGTAAGCAAGTTATATTTTCTTTATTAGGTAGTACAAATCTAGGGAAACGAAGGTCACTCGAAGTCCAATTAAAATAACATGAAACGAATGCAAAACAAAAATTACTCGATATTTCTTACCACTGTTCGATGAAATAAGCCTAATCAATGACCACAGCGTGTCCATCAACAAACTTAGCTGTCCCATCAACTGATTTGGTTGGATATGATAGCGTTCAGTAGCGAAATACACAGCTCCCAAACGAAAGAAATCGGTTGACTTATCGAGGAATTTCTAAAACCAGTAGGCAAAATACAAAGACAATCTTTCTTTTAAATAACAGCAGCACGTAAAGCTTTTCTTCTTTCCTTTTTAGCGCGATGTTTTCCTGTAATTGTTAAGTCTTGTGCAGTCCTTTCGAACGCCATTCCACACACACAACATTCTCGTCTCCAGACGAAACGACGGCATTGGGGACGAGAATGGTTCTTTCCGAGCTAGTTGACGCTTGCGCGCTCGCTCCTTCTTTGCCCTTGTCACGTGGTAGAGCGGCGCCTCTGCCGGGCCCGCAGCCACGCCGTGGGTTCTATCCGCAGGATTGTACCCACAGCTTTTGCTCTCCCTTCTCTGAAGATCATTCGTGTTTCCGGTTTGACAAATTCCGGTTGTTTTAAAAAGCGGAAGCGAACCATCGCCTTATCCCCTGTTCTTAAATACTCTTTATCCATGTCGATTATTGTCGCTGTTTGCCGCATACTTCCGCAGTGTACTGAAAAACAACATGGACACATCAGTGGCAGATCCAGGGAACTCCCCACCCCCCCCCCCCATCTCGAACCTCCATAAAATGGCCACCCCTGTACAACGGTCATTTTTTTCTTTAATCGCGCCCGCCGATCAATTTACTCAAATCATTTTATTAAAATCCCATAACGTACGGTCACCTCTATAGAATGCCGGAAAGTATTCTTTCCGATAGTGGTCATCGTAAACCAGCACGACAGCGAGATTCGAATGCATGCAAAACAATCGCATCAACAATATTGCACTAAAGGTTGCTGCGTATGGGCCAATGGTGTGTGTACAACATTGAATTTATCAGTAGTCAGGACTCAACTTTTTACAAAAAGGCTGGTGATCTATTTATGTACCCCACTTTAAACGATGGTGTCACGTTGGTATAGCCTCATGCACACAGAATATTAAAAACACTCATCTCAATTTTTTATGCCAATTAATTTTGTCCATTGGGCTCATCAGATAGATGGTATCTTGCGTTACCCCCGTACCCCTACATAAGGGTGGGTGCTCGTCGAGTATAGTTATGTTCTACTGACCCATAGCCTGGTATTTTGTGCTGATGGTCGTCGGGTGGTGAAGTACTAACACCTCCGCATAAAATTCCCAGCACGCTTGTGGCCTGACTTGTTTGTCCACCATTACCATTCCTTTTCGGATCTGTGATCGTTTGATCTGAAATGAAAATTAGTTCCACAAAGCGCAATTCTATCAGTTAGTACTTTTTTATGGTAGTCTCGTACCCAGATTCTAATCTTAATGCTACCGAAAATGTGCCTCCGCCGAGCGCTACCCGAGCGTTAGCCCTTCGTCAAGGCAATTAGAAGGGCTAGCCCTAACGTCAGCTTTTGTACCTCTTTACGGTGACCAATTTACCTTATCAACTCAGTTGATAAAACCAAATTTTCATGTTTCACTTCCCCACCCTCCCCCCCCCGTCAGCTTTTGAATCTCTTTACGGTGACCAATTTACATTATCAACTCAGTTGATAAAACCAAATTTTCATGTTTCACTTCCCCACCCCCCCCTCCCCCCGTCAGCTTTTGTATCTCCTTACGGTGACCAATTTACATTATCAACTCAGTTGATAAAACCAAATTTTCATGTTTCACTTCCCCACCCTCCCCCCTCCCCCCGTCAGCTTTTGTATCTTCTTACGGTGACCAATTTACCTTATCAACTCAGTTGATAAAACCAAATTCTCTTTAAAATAACTGGTAATATTAGGCTGGATGTTCTCAACACGTTGCCTCAGCTCAGATGATCACGTGATTGGGCGGTGACGTTAAGTAGTTGGCCTTGTTTCCTGCACCTTCTGATCAACTTGTAATGGGTATGTTAAAGAACACACATCGCTGTTTGAAAAGAGCAGGGGACATAGTCCTGAGTGATATAGTCTGTCCTAGTCACAATCACATTCATGAGGGTTGTCCAATACTCTGACAAATTTATGCATAGCATTGTATTGTATTATATGACCATGACAATAGTTTAACAATACATTAGAAAATGGTCACACCCACTCAGCCAATCAGTGCCCAGTATTTGTGTGCTCTATATCCCATCATCATCATCATCATCATCATCATCATGTCGAGCGCACTCGGATTCCAGAAATGACCTTCCTTCAACCATTGGTGTCCTTCATCACTTCGGGGAGCGCCTCTCTCGTTAGTCCTGAATCTTCCTCTAGCAGGTCAATATAGTTCTTGGCTGGACGTCCCCTAGATCTCTTACCATGTGATGGCTGCCATAAACTGTCTTAAATTATGTAAAGAGGCGGGGGATTTGAAGCCCAGGGAAATTGTGGGGTAAAATAACTACTCATTAGTAAGCTCTATATAGAACATAATAATGAATTCTTTTGTTTTCCTTTGTTTAAAAGCCTAATTAGTATGCTCTATATAGAGCATACTAATGAGAAAATAGAGCATACTAATGAGTATATAGACCATACTAATGAATCACAGGCTGCTAATTTAAACAAAAACAACTTGCAGTTATAAAAATGACAATTTTATTTGAAGTTTTCGCTTTACATAAGGGACCGTTCATTATTTATGGGAGGGGGGGGGGGGGGATGGGTGAGAAATTAACAAATTTTCCATTTTTTTTCATGTCCCCCCCCCCCCCCCCCCCCCCCCCCCCCACCTTAGTGAATCTGGATTTTTTCAGGTCCCCCCTGTTCTGTTGGGGAAGAATTTCAATACCCCCTCCCCACTATTAATCTGATTTCTATAATATTAAAGTTATATTGTATGTATCCATACCATATTTTTGTTGAGGTGCGATGATGTAGTGGCTAGCGTGTTGGTTTTCAGATCTAAAGTAGGTGAAAATTTGGGGGTGACTGTATTGCTGTCTTGATATAAAAATCTGTGCTTCTAATATCATATTTAGTTTTAAGCATACAGGTGTAAATTTGGGATATGATGGGCCTGGGGTACGATGGGAATGAGGATATGATGGGAATGGGGATATGGAGGAGACATAAACCTGTATAAACCAGACATAAAAGCAATAAAACCATAACATATTGTAACAGGAAATGAAAAAAAGTTTAGAATGATTTTCAGTAAATTTATTAATAAATAGTTATTACAACTTATGGCATTTTGACTCTTGTGTGTTTTTTTTATCGAAGCAATTCAACCACTTGGTCCACTGTGCTTTTGAAGAACTAGAGTTAAGACTTTTATAGTTGTTTATTACTATTACAACCAAGACTCAGCTGGGCTATATAAAGATTTATTGCAATATACAAAACCACTGCTACTGAGCAACCCAGAAACCGGGAGTGGTGCACATGGGTGGGTTCACTCACTTACAAGGCAAACTGATAACTACAAGATACTACTAACAGTTCTTCAATTTAATGTCCACGTAGCAGATAAGGAAAATTCCTTTGGCTAGGGTTACAAATACTAATACTTTTAACGTCAGTCACTAAAACCCTCAGTTTAATACTGTTACAATCCAGTGATATGTTTAATGGTGGGTTAAAACTTTAAGTAATGTCGTGTACAATTATGGCAGTACCAAATAAAGAAATAAAAATTATAAATCATGCTCCATGACTGCACCAAAATACTGTGCAAGGCTGTGCTCTTAGAAGAACCATAGAGAGCCCAAAGGCTCCCAGCCATGAATTCTGGGGTGCCCAGCTCTTATTGGTGACTGTAGTTATGTTTTCGCATTTTTATTTAAGACATCGTCTGTTTAAAATGTCAAGACCCCCCTCGATAACAAAAAAAGTTCCCCAGGACCCCCCCTTTTGCAGTGGCTAAAATTTCAGGTCCCCCCATTTTCTCACCCATCCCCCCCCCCCTCCCATAAATAATGAACGGTCCCTAACTTAAGCAAGAGATTAATCACCAAAATAACAAAACCAAATTCGACTTAACAATTTTTAGGAAAAATTAAACGAAAGACTGGTCTCACCGTGCTTTGGAATTCTGCCTCTTTCTCTTTGCTCAATTTCATTCACTGTGGTAGGCTTTTGGAAACGTGCACGTTTATCGAATTCATCAACCAAGCACTCGGATATGTCTACGCTCTTAAAAGCAAGTAACTCTTGAGTGGCAAGGACTACCTCAAGTTCCTCGAGCTCTGTATACTGGCTCATAGCCGGAGCAAATGAGCCATCAAAACAACAAAGAATAAACAAAGCTCCAAAGAAAGAAAAGCATTGTTATTTGTAAAATTCTACCAACATTCAAAACGAAACAACAACGTGATTCCCAAGTGTGAATGACACAATTAAAATACGCTCATAAATACAATCTGCATAAAATATGTTTCTTCGCGGATGTGACCATTTTCTAAGACGGTTAGACAATGAATGCTCGTGTCCTATGGGATATAGCGCCTCTCGCATTAGATAGAAGTGCCACTCAGGCTACGCCCTCGTGGCCTTCTATCTATGTTCGAGGCACTATATCCCATAGAACACTCGCGTTCATTGTCTAACCCTTACATAGAACACTCGCGTTCACTGTCTAACCCTTACTTCTAGAACGGCACAATATAGCATATTGTATTACAGTACAATGCTATGCATATAAAATTTGTCAGAGTATTGGACAAGTATGACATTCATGGGTGGGGTAGGTGGGGGTAGGATCATCAATGGACCGATAGTGGCTGCCATTCGCGTCTTTACATCCTGAATGTCAGATCTCACCCCATAGTAAAAAAATGTAAAGCGGTAATTAACATACACATCTGAGGCGGCTCTTGGGGAGGGGCAGCGTGTTGTTATTACGTCCACATACCATGGTTGAATAACATAACCTTTCGTGCCATCAGTCAGTTTCATCTTACGGTTGAATTGTAATGGAGTTTTTCAGGTTTCCCAATAGCTATGATCTGAGATAATCAAAAAGAGATTCAGAACAAACCTCTTTCAAGGCAAATGATGCAGTCTGGCCCGCTCGAAGCTCTTTCACTGGCATTGTCTTGCGGTGGATTGTCTCGACTGTGATTGACCGAAACCGTCCGAGAGGATCTGGGCCAAGTAGCAAGGTGTCATTAAGTCGAATTGTTCCTCGGAGACACGTGCCTGATACCACCGTGCCAACACCCTGAAACGTACGCATGGAACATAAACACGCAACACGTATTGCACTCTCTCAAAACACCACGTTTTCTGATTAATTAGATTAAGTATGGACACTGTGTTTCACTGTAAATACTGCTATACAGTCCGCAAGTTGTTAGTTGTGTGTTGTTAAGGCCCGTTTACACGTGCGATTTTTGATGCGATTTTTGTCGTGCTCTCCAATGCAATTTTTGTGGCATGTGTAAACGGGTGGCGATTTCAGTGCGACTCGGGTGCGATATTTGCTGCGATTTCCCAAAAATCGCTGCTTAGTTGAATCAGGTTTCGCGCAACAAATCGCACCCAAATCCCACTGAAATCGCCGCCCGTTTACACATGCGATTTGAAGATGCAACTTGCGCGCGACAAAATTTGCATCGACAAGGGCGAGAAAAATTGCACGAAAAATCGCCGGTGTAAACGGGCCTTTATGCATCACTCAATTCCAGCAGTACCCATTCCTCCTCCCCTCAGTTGTACCCCGGGGCATTTGACATCCCCTACCCTCAGTTGTATCCCAGGGCATTTGAGATCCTTGTGTTTTCGACCTCAAAGAATCCTGGCTCTTATCGGTCACAAAGGAAAACAGAGGGAAAACACTTCTCTGTTGACTTAGTTTGGATGAGTCTAGATTCGAAGAATTACAGAATATAGCAAAAAAGAAGGGTCTTCTTTACTATATTCTGTAAGGCAAGAGTACAAATAAAGGTTGTTAAATGAAATAAAGGTAGTTAAATGATTACCAGTAGTTGCAAAAGATAGTGCTCAGGTATGGGACCCCACAAAAGATACATGAACTGAAGAAACATTATGGAATTTCTATGATGTGACTTTGACGAAATCCAAAACGAAAAGCCTTGAGAACACCTTTGACTAAAAATAATTCAACCGTTTTTGCTTTACTAAAAACGTATCACGCTCATATTTTGATCCTTCACCCGAGTAGGGAGTGAGTGTATCAATCAAGAAGCAGTTTGCGTAGGGAGGGAGAAACAAACCTAATAATCTTGATATGATAGTACCCATAAAGGAGAAACGTCCTACCGGCACGGAATAGGTGTCGTTGATCTGGAACTCAGACGGTTCATCCTTCTTGAAATGAGCGCGAATGGACAGTAAATTAAGAAACATCTTTAGCAAGTCAAGATTTTCTCCTGTCACATTGGAAATCTGGAATATTGGGCATACCCTGGTAAAACGGTAGCGGAACATTATCAGTTTGGGTTAGTAGCTGGTTCCAGGATGTGGGAGGAGGCATAACTTCACGTGTCCAAGAAGAAAGTATAGTATGTGAAATTAAAATCTATAATAAAATATTTTTAAGGTCGTTCAGGACTGAAATATGGTCTTTTAGAAAGGGGCCATGTCACCATTTTTAGTGTCACTTTAAAAAGCCAACAGACATCTTTATATCAGTGGTAACCCAAAGCTAATGGTCCAGTTTTTGTTAAAATAATTCTACTCATGCTCTTAGAGTAAAACAAGTGTCTTACGCTGCAGATGGCCAGGATGGAAATGATTGCATCTTGAAAACAAAATGCGCCAATTTTTTCAAGTTTATCGCTTGTGTCTTGGAAAACTCGTTAAAACTTTGATTAAGGTTTATTCTCTCTTCAAAAATTCACTTGATATCTTCCTCTTAGTGTTTTATAAGCATCTCAAAGGTGTGTTTTGCCTTTGGTCTAAAATAGGGTATTATAAACTTTTTGCTGTTTTGGCCTGAAAAGGGGTAAAGATTTGGGGGTCAAGGTAAATGGGGTCAAGTTCAAAGTAAATGGGGTCTGAAACAGGGTCGGTGCAGGAAAGTATAAGGCCAGGAATATACAATGTTTTCTCTGTATCTTATCAGTTATGTGGTTTCACTTCCATAACAGACTTATGAAGGACTTTATAGGACAAGATAATAATAATAATAATAATAATAATAATAATAATAATAATAATAATTATTCAATAATAATAATAATAATTCAACAAGAAGAAGAACTTTAATTAATGTGCCAGGGGAGCATAGCCTTGAGTGAAAACCTCTACCAACTGGGGATACTTAATCTAAATATAAAATAGGATATTACTTGTTTACAATAGAGAGAAATGCCTAAATACACAGAATACAATAAAATTATAAAACTAAGAAACTGTACAAGGCTAAAAGGTACAAGTAAAATTGTTCACATTATCTCCAGTTACGACAGAGAGCACAGTAACGACAGCCATTGTCTAGTAAAAAATTAAGTTCCATTTTACAGCTCTGCCGTTTAAATGTCTGGAGGGACGTTTTCTCAAATTGTCAGGCAAATTGTTCCAAATTTTCGACCCTAAGAATATGAGGGAATGTTTCTCATAGCTTAAAAGTGTTAATGTTCACTTATCAGCTGCAGATTAAGATATCTACCTTTCAGAAACAAAGTTTGTTGCCGACACCACAACATCGTCAGGGTTTTGTACAATAACAGGGATTTTACGGCAGCCAGAAGATTTTAGAATCTTGGTTAAAAGTTTCATGGTATCTTGGAGCACATTTGGTGGACACATGTCAATCTTGGTGACCACAACAAACACTGGAACATTGAGTACAAGAGCCAGACCAAGGTGCTCTGCAGTAAGCAAAAGAGAGAAGGTTAGCAACTTGCAAATAGGCAACAACGCCAAGGCATTGTATGACAGACTTAGCAACTACTGTGATTTGCAGTCTGTCCATTTGAATTGTAAGTTACACACTACAATGCATTTCATGAGGTGGAAAAAGCAGAAGACTAGTCTACGTTTCCTGCAACTCGCACAAAACCCTTTTTTTTTCAGAGAAGTTGTAAGAAAAAATTGCTTCCAAGAGCATATAAATAACATAATTAAAATTAAACAATTTCATTCCTTGGTAGTGAGATCAAAAAGAGTGATTAATGCTTATCAATTTCGCATGTCACTACAAATTAGTATTTTGTAAAACTAAAAGGACACAAAAGAGACTGAACAGTATACTGTACTTGACAATAAGCTGTGTAATCGTGCTTGTAAATGTGATGGTTAAGCCTGTGAGCAGGCCTCTTAGCACTTGGTAATATAGGGGTAAAGCCGACTGGGGGAGGGGGGGGAGGGTAGAGTGAGGGAGGGCAAGGGGTTAGGGGGTGACAAGATAAGCCCTCCCCCTCCCTCGCCTCAGTCCTTTGCTCCCACAAAGGAGCCTGTTTATATACTAGAGCTGGGTTATCCCTGAATAACACAGAAATTCTTACCTTTCGTCATGCCTATAATTCCTGCATTTGCTCCAACCTACATATATAGAAAATAAAAGTCAAAAGCGACAGGAGTTTATCAAATAGTGCTCACAAAGGGTTTCTTTTCTCAGCTGTGTTAGTGACAGCTTCTTCTAATGTCAAAGAATTGAATCTGTGACTCTTAACCCCTTCAGTACCAAGCTGCTGGAGGTTTCTGAAGCAGTTTTTGCAAGCTTGGCGATCTGTATAATTTTGTGAATGCATATAAAGAGTTCTAATGAAAATATCCGCTGATTCATAGCACCGAAATGGAAGGTTTCTTATCGTGACGTCACTATTTGGCCGTTGTTTATAATAAAAGTTAGCGAGCACACAACCTCTATTCAGGCAAGTACTGGCTTTATAAGTGCTTTGTATGCTTTGTTTTAGTTGAAATATTTTATCAATGGTTATGCTACAGCCACTTTCAACTGCTATTTTTATGTAAAAGGAATAGTCACTGTGTAGTCTCTATTTTGCTGGATTTTTTGTCAATGGGACTCTCAAGTTATCGAGATGTAAAGTTCGTCATCTTTATCACTCCATTGTTTCCTTATCTGGAGTTGATAGTTTATGTGAAAAGACAGATAAAAGTCCAAAGGTCAGTTGAATTTCTGGTAAAAATTTTGTTACCGGAGTCTCTTTGAGACTTCTCATGTTTGTTTTCTTCAAGATATTAGGAACATATATTTTGATCAATTTAGCTTTTGAATTAAGAATTTAGGAATAAAAAAACTTAAAATGTGATCATGAAAAATTACCCTTATTTAATAAACGCTGGGCCTCGAATAAACACCCGGTTCAAATAAACGACGGGTCCACGAGGCAGAGTTTTAAATGAATGGCCCGGGCATTTACAGTCAACAAAGGGAACCCACACTCTTATTTGTAAACTGCAAATGGAAATTAAGTGAGATTTATAAACTTGCCTGTTGTTTTCTTGAATCTGCTGCGGAGCGAAGTGAAATGGGCGTCATTCTGCAATGCGAAAATGATGTTCGTGTCGGCGCTTTGACCGTTAATTTCACAATTTTTCCTTGACCGTTAATTTTCACAATTTCATTTTATGTGGTTTCGAATGATGTCACGCAGCTGTTATTATCGTCTCGCGTTTCACTGTTGGTTTGTGGTTTTTAATGCCATCCCGCGGCTCTCGTTATCGTCTCGTGTTTCACTGTTGGTTATTAATTTATTAACAATTTGAATTATTTAACAATTATTGGATGAGGTTGAGCATGATAGAGACAATTATCAAGGCCAAAGTTTGTGTTATCTGCCGAAGCCGAAGGCTGAGTTGATGAACATGATGCGTCCCTCTTTCTCCGCAGCGAAGACCCCATTCTCTTGAGCGAAATGAGAAACAAAGTACTTGCGGATAAGCTTGAGATCGTAATGGCCTAAGTTGAAGCCGACCACAGGCACTTGGTTGCACCATTTGTCGATGAGCTTGAGTTGCTTCTCCGGGAGATTCTCAAGGTCTGGAGGCATATATTGGTCAGCCACAGCCTCTCGGATAGCTGCGGCTCGCCACTCAAGGGAGGCATAAAACAGCCCGATAAGCTCGTCAGGGTCTTTGGAGCAAATGTACTCAGGCTCAGGGTTCAACGTGTCGGCAATGGAGACTGAGATGGGCACATGTTCGCTTTCATAAGAGAGACCGTATGTCGGGCGAGCTGCCTTGGTCTTGTCCTGATACGCTTCGAAATCGTAGACGATCGCGTGTGGATTTTTGTTTCTTTTCTGTGGGCAAGGGACATCTCTCCAGGGGTAAGGCTTTTCGTGCTCCCACCTTTCAACCACGGTGTAACCAGCGTCTCGAAGCAACTGAGTTCGTTGCAGAGTCTTTTGGTAAGCAACCATCCTTGTGATTGTGTTGCCCCTTCGGTCAACATATACAACTTCGTCCCTCGTGCCCTCGAGGTAACACTCCTCGCAACCGTGCCAGAAGCAACCGTGAAACTGAAAAACTGTCTTGCTTTCTGGGTGATAGCCGTCGACTGGAGCCCCACAAATATAGCTCTCACCGCCATGGCCGCATCTGTGACGGTGAATGTGAATGCCGGCCTGTTTCGCCACCCACTCGAGCCAGCACACTGCCTTGACGCCGAAACTGCCTTCTGGGTAAAAGGCTTTCTCAAAAGCTGACTCCGGAGGGAGGACACGTTTCCCGGGGCAGTCGATTTTTGTTTGACCTCGAGTACACGTCTTGGTGTGGCGCTTCAAGTTATCAACCCTTGTGAATCTCCCGCCGCACTCGCCACAAGTGTAATTGTTTGTGACTTTACTGAGATTGGTGATCAAGAAGGCATGACCTGCATAGATGCCGATGGTCATGGTTGAAACACCAACCTTGTCGTAATTCGCAGGGGTGTGAGATAAAATGAAATCACCATTAGGGAGAACAAGGTAGGCGGCAATGCCTTGCTTGAAATGCTTTTCGATTTTGGAGAAGTGCCGCAAAGTTAGCTGGTCTCGAAGCCTCGGATAAAAGGCGAGGAAGCTTTCCGCGGGTTCCCTGGTTCTGCGAGTGTTGCGATCTCTACGAGCTCCTCGATGGACAGCCAAGCAACGAAAGAGACAAAG
Organism: Cladopsammia gracilis; assembly: GCA_022457155.1. Classification (NCBI taxonomy): domain Eukaryota; kingdom Metazoa; phylum Cnidaria; class Anthozoa; order Scleractinia; family Dendrophylliidae; genus Cladopsammia; species Cladopsammia gracilis. The sequence continues at coordinate 551,645 of JAJGOT010000498.1, read as the reverse complement.
ATTGTCGTTGAAGTTGTCAAGGGCAATGACTTCTCTTTTGTTGCGAAGCCAATCAGGAAGCCACCCGAGACCTATTTGCAGTGGTTTTCGATCCAGCACGACTTTAAGATCAAGCAGGACAGTATGTTCGTAAACCCATTTGGTGTCAGGCCTGTTGAGTCTTGCGTTTTGAAGACGAAGCTCTTCCTGGACTTGCAACCACTGTCGTGTCTCGGAGAGAGTGGCTAACCAACGACTGTAGTGGTTGTTTTGATAAAACTGCCTCAACTCCTCGGTTTCAGTGTTTCTTAACTCGACTGTAAATTGATTGCATGGCGTGTTTAAACATTTTGCTTGATTTTGTTCAAAATTCTGGCGACAAGGGATTTTTCGAGATCGTCTACAAAGCGGAATCGGATTATTCGTCTGCTGCGGTCAATCCATCGGTCAACCCGATCATAGACTTGAACAAATTGTTCAAAATCTAACTCCTGTGGGTTGTTTTGAGGCTCGACCTCAGCATTATTGTCGTCGGCAGGCTCGAACCGCTCAAGATTTCGTGCCTGTTCGTCCAGCCAGGCAATCAGCTCACGTTGATCGTCATCACGCCGTCTTCGTTGTCGGGGTTGCGCCATTGCGTATATACAAGGATTTTAGCTTTCTTCAATTGGTTATGTCTCGCTTGCCGTTGCGGGCGGGCTTGGGCAAAAATGCATTTGCCCCTCTCACAGGGGTTGAGGGAGGGACATGTAAGTAGTGGTTGGGGAGGCGCGTCTCATTGCATTCGCCCTGGGGGCCCGGTAACTCGGGCGTTTGGCGGCTTATTTAGGGGTCTGAAAAACGGTATTTGACCGCCTCCCCAATCACTACTTACTTGGAATGTAATTAGAGCACAACAATCAGGACTGTGCACATAAGAACTGCATGTTCTTTCACTTGAGCACAAATCTCAAGGGTAATTTATAACAAATCTACAATTGACTCTGTCATAAGCAACCAGGAATTGGAAAGTGATCCCTTAAGGAGGATGGTTACTTACAAGAGTCAAAGTACAGCAATAGAGAATGGTTGCTCAGAGAGAGAAAACTGTAGTTGTTATAATAATTTTAAGTAACAACTTTCCTAACAGACAGATAATTCTTAATGAGGTATTTATGTAAACTGTTAAACAATCCCCTCCAAACTTAAATGCTGATCAGTGGTGGAGCAAGGAAAGAAGTATTGAAATGTTTCTATTCTGAAGTAGAACTATTTTCACGACTCCCTCATCCTCCTTCATGGTTTTATAGGGTAAATGAAAAAGTAAATGAAGCCCTTTGAGAAGTCGGTACACAGAAATGGGAAACAGAAACAAACTACACTTGCTGGCTTACAGCCCCCCTCTCCTCCCCTGCCATCCTTGATAATCAAGGCATACCATAGTTAAATGGAGTTGGTTAACACTCGTTAACATCCCTCAAACGGACCTTTCCTTTTCACTTTAAATTACATGAAGTAAAACCTATTTCACACTTAGAGTAAAATTAGAAAAAAAGATCAGTAAAGTGTATGCCTCGAACCCGAGTCGTTTGCTTCATAACTAATATCCTTATCCACTATACCAACGTGGATTAGCTGCCGGAAGATGTAATTTTTAACATATTTATAGAGTTACCCATAACAATAAATGAAAGCTAACCGTTTTCAAATCAGTGCTTAACCCTAAACACTGTAGATCAATGCTAAACCCCAAAACGCTACTCTTTGCTTAGCCGGATCTCTGTTCGATCAGTTCTCTGCCCAATAAAATGGGATTCTGTTCTCGTGTACGTCAGTACTACGGTATAACGATAGAAAATACTACGTTGTGTAAAACCTCATAAGGTGTCCAAGGTCTGTTTGAGAGATGTTAACGAGTGTTAACCAATGGAGTTGATATATTGATAATAGAAAACAATTAATAGAAATCAAAATAATTATAGCAATTCATAAGTGATATAAATTTCCCCCAACTATGAAGGTTATTCTATGCCACCATGCAGCACTTACAACTGTAAGTCTGCAATAAGTTTTTATTGTCAACCAAAGACAAAAGTAAGCAACCCAGGGCTGCTGTGCATTTCCAGCAGGCTACTGCTAGAGCACAATCCATTAAATATGGGAATAGACAATTCTTATTAATCTTAGGAATCAACAAAGAAATATATTTAACAGACTGATTAAATAATTGAGGATGCATTTTGTCTATACAAGTTACTTTATAATTTTATTTATAATTATAATAACACCATATTGATAATTATCTGCCAAAATATGAAACAAACTGGCGATATGGGGGCATTTACTCAAGAATTCACAGTTCTCAACCCAATTGTGAGTCTCAAGAGCTTTGGATTTTAAGCATTTTGCTGCTAAGAGCAGGACGTTACAAGACATGATAATTACAGAACAAAACCCTCAATGCCTCAAGCCCCAATATTTTGGGTCAAGCAATAAAAATGTAATTCTTGTTTGGTTGAGAACTGTGAATTATTGTCATTGAATAAGCCCCCATATTGTCAGTTGTTTCATATTTTAGCAGATAATTATATATAATAAGGTGTTATTATATAAATAAAATTTTAAACTTGTATAGACAAAATGCATCAATGATTTAATCTATCTGTTAAATATATTTCTTTGTTGATTCCTAAGATAAATATTAATAATTTTCTATACCGATATTTGATGGATTGTGCTCTAACAGTAGCCTGCTAGAAATGCACAGCAGCCTCGGGTTGCTAACTTTTGTCTTCAGTTGACAATGAAAACTTATTATACTTAAGTTCTGCATGGTGGCATAGAACGTACCTGCCAAGTCTCATGCCTGCGAGTCCAAAACTCCAATCTCATACCAACTCACGCCTATGGAGCAATTTCTCACTCCTGACTCACAGATTTGAGCTATCAGCCTTAACTGATCACATGATCCAATGAAAAATATAGTTATGTTAATGAAAATTCAGCACTTTTTGTAGGTTTTTATCATTCTGAACATTAAACAATAATACATGTAATATTATTACAGCTGGATATTATAAAGCGGAGGACTGAGGTCCATGGAAACTTCTGAATTCTTCGGAATAGATCGGGTTGTCTTCGAATTTGGTCTGACCACCTTCAGAAATCCTGGCACACCCACAAAGAAAATCTCAAATAACCTTCATAGTTGGGGGAAATTTTGCCACACTGGATATTTGTTGGAGCTTTTGTATCAGTTATGAATTGCTATAATTATTTTGATTACTATTAATTGTTTTCTATTATAATATCAATGGACTCCTGATCAACTCCATTTAACTATCGTGTGCAGGGGTGTAGCTAGGATTTTTCAAAGGGGGTGTCACACTGTGTCACACCCAGGGTACTTACCAGATTGTCATGTCGGCATCCACGCTGTGTTTTACTAAAATTATCTCACAAGGGGGGGGGGGGGGGGGGTCATGGGCACCCCAGGACCCCCCTAGCTATACACCTGGGTATTCCTTGAATGATTATCAAGGATGGCAAGGGTGGAGGGGGGGGGGGGGGGGGGGGCTGTAAGCCAGCTGGTGAAATTTCTGTTTCTGTTTCCCATTTCTGTGCCAACTTCTCAAAAGGCTTCATTTACTTTTTTAATTACTCAATAAAACTATGAAGTAGGATGAGGGAGCTTGTAGTGAAAAAAGTTCTGCTTAAAAATCGAAACATTTCAACACTTCTTTCCTTGCTCTACCACTAATTGGCATTTAAATTTTGGGAGAATTGTTTAATGGTTTACATAAATACCTCATTAAGAATGATCTGTCTTATAGGAAAGTTGTTAAAATTATTGGAACAACTACAGTTTGCTCCCGTTCAGCAACCATTCACTATTGTTGTACTTTGACTTTCATAAGCAACCATCCTTCCTAAGCAACCACCTTTCCAAATTCTGGTTGCTTATGAGATAGGCAATTGCATATGTGTTATAAATTAACTAAGACTTGTGCTCAAGTGAAAGAACATAGTTGTTCTCAGGGGCGGGTTCAGGATTTTTTTATGGGGGGTGACTGTACAAGCCCACTCGGCTTGATGCTTACTGAGGAACGCTTGATACTTAAATAGCCACTGAAAAGCAATACTTATATATACGGCCTTATATTGATACTGGAAATAATACTGAGTCGCATTTTACTTGCTCAGTCACCTATATTTTAAAAACCGTACCTGAAGATTCAAAAGATTATGGGGATGTCAGTTGAACAATATCGATCCAGGATCGGCAGTCAGGCTTATCACGTCTGAGAGGATGATTTTTAAACATGATGTTAATGATGTTTTATTTGAATGTGTTTTACTTACCAAAGTTGAAACAAGTTGATGGACAATATAAAATGTGGAACGAAGTGCAGTTTTGGTTCACACAAATGACATTCTACAATATTTATATTCCATTGATTATAAGATAAGCGAATAATGTGGAGGAAAATCCAGGCCCTACAATATTTGATGTCATTGACCCAACAACAACAGTATGTGCTCACTTCAGTCAAGGAAATAAATTGTTCTTTTGGAGAAAATGCTGGTAACCAATGTGTACCAATGTCACTTACTGCTATTATTTACCATCATATAGAAGATATTAATTTGACTAATTTGTGGACTTCTTCCACTTTGAATAATTCTTCGGTTATTGGAAATAACCTGTACACTTCTGTAAGATATTCTGTGCGAACAAATGATTATTTGCTCTTAACTGATATGCCAGTTATTGTTTCAATTTTTGACAAAGTGCATTCAATTACAATACAGTGATTCATTAACAGGAAGTGTGTTTATGGCATCTAACAATGGCCCATTTATGTCTCTTCAAAATTCACTTCAAGAGGTTTTTTCTCAGATAAACTACAATTGGGATTGTTCAATTCTCGAACAACCCCAAAACTTGGTAAACACAGACTAATTTTAATGTCATCTTTCTTGTGATGGCCTCCAATTTTTAATTGAATTATAATTTAAAACATCGTGCCCAGTCCTCATATAAAGTTTGGAACGGGCAATTTCAGGGCCTATTCAAAATTGGCCCGTGCTAAATGTTTGCATGTTTGCAAGAGAAAAACAACCGTAATAGAAACAATTTCAGGAGCGTCTGCAGAACAACATTGTGTACCCCGGGAATCGAAGTTGGAACATTTCATCTACTTTCTAGCCGAAGTTGGAATTGAACAAATAAAAACAGAAAAAATAACTTTAAACACCCAACTCCTAATGGCCATTTTACTGACACTCCTAATTCAGGACTGGTGACGATGATGAGCTCTCTGTTAATTACTTTAACTATAATCGCAGTTTTTTACATCCACTTCAAGTTGTTCCCAACAATTTAACCACTCCTTTTATACACGATGATGTGCCTATTTGTTATGTAATTAGTGCACATGGCTATCCAATTGCAGCTATCCGATTACAACTTTTTGCAATTGAATAGTACAAAAAACTCCATATAGACTTTCTAATCTCGACTTTCTAATCTCTTTTGTCATTGATGCGATTAATTAGTAATTGAACTTCATGTCGTACAAATCAGGGTAATCGTTCTCGTAATTTCAAATTGTCCTCGCACTAAGTGGTAGGCTGATTTGGAATTACTCGCCCAATTACTCCCTGAAGTCGACTCCACTCAGTCCAATTACTATTACTAATTCCAGTTATTTGAACAATGATATTTTGGTCAATGATTCTAATAGAAGCCCCCACAAGTTCGCATTGCGGACCTATTTTTTAAGTTGAAATATGCTTTATTTTTTAGAACACACATCAAAAAGGTCAAGTTAGTAAATTATTTAACTTGTTAGTGGTAAAAATAAGGTTTAGATGTTCAAAGCAGCCGGACAAAATCGTGTTCACAGCCAGTCAAAACCCCTGCCACTGGTCTAAAGGGGGGTGGCTAGCCACCCAATCCACCCCCCTGGATCCGCCCCTGGTTCTCATGTGCACAGTCCTGATTGTTGTGCTCTAATTACATTCCAAGTAAGAGGGCCCAAAGAAAAAATGGTTCCTTAGTACCTTGAATTGTTTTGCCACAAATTAGAGTAGAGTGCCTGAAAACACTCTGCATTTTCATTTTCAATCCTATAGAAGTTTGAATTCCTTTTTGCCTGAGGTCCTCCTAGTCACAATTTTCTAACAGGTCTTTATGGCCAGGATGGTTCTTGAATTCAGATGCAAAAATGTATGTTAGTCACTGCCTTATTTCCATTAGGTTTTTAAATCATGTTTTCCTCCTGAATTTTTTAACAAGGAATAATATGTGTAAACTTATTATGATTTCATTGATTATTTGTTGTTTCACATGATGTAAACTTATTATTGATTTCATTGATTATATTTGTTGTTTCACACAATTTTACAGTTTTATTATTTATTTATGTACTTATACTTCGTAACAACACAAATCCAGCATTCCGTACAACAAAATGGCCTTCGTGTATTTCAAAATTATAACATTGAAACTCAAGAGCGGACAAGAGGACTATAAAATGCAACGATCGATTGCTGTGGTTACCAACCTTGGTAATTCCGCGATTTAAGCTTATAGCTTTCGTTACAAAATATTCCTTGGTTCGAATTCCTCGTGCAGCCTTGCTTTAATATGTCTTTCGATCGATCAACCGGCTTAAAACCCTGCTAAGTAACAAGAGGAATCTTATCAACTTCAATGTAGGCCGATTTGTGCTTGTTGTGGCTAAAATTGTAGTCGGTGCACAATTAAGTCTTTCGATTGGCGTAGAATGATACCTCAAGTTATTCAGTTGTAAAAATAAATGGTATCTATACAAGAGTAATCACATAACCTTCAATTTAGGCCGATTTGTACTTCCATGGCTAAAAGTCGGAAAATTTGTAGTTCCTCGAGGTCCTCACAGCTCGAAGGTTCGTTTGAAACTGAACGAGTATCGCTGAAAACGAAAATTCATCCCATGATGCTTTTCGGCCCGTGTCCAACCTCCTCTGTGTGTTGCGATTCCTTCCAAAAAGACTCGTGAATAAATTCAGTGATGTGATTGGTTGATTACCCCTCCTACCAAAATGCCTTTCGGACCGTGTCCAACCACCACTGCTAAAACGCGTTGATTGAAGCTACTATACCAATTTTACATGTTTAATTTGTCGATTCCAGATCAAATCCACACTCGTCTGTTACTTCCCAAACCATGAATTATTACTCATGCGCGTAGCGGCATGAGGTAAGGTTTCGGCTCCGTTTTTCTTGTTATTTTTATTTTTTGTGTCACGATTTTGCATGCAAATTTATGCACGCATATTTTAAATTGTACACTTCTGGTTCATAGCTTTGCCACTACATTTCCTGTTTAGTGACTTCCGGCTAGTCTCACTTCCGGTAAAAGAGCGTTACTCAAGTGTCACGACAGCGTCTCCTACAACCCTACTTAAATTAGCAATGTTCATGTTTGGTATATATAAGACTTAGAAGAATCATTCCCTTCATTGTGGTACGCAGCCTTCATTTCCAAAACAATCAATAGTAAACAACGTGGTTTGCAGGAACGATCACTGAATGAAAGGAGTACTCTTCGCCATGTCGGACATCTTCTTATTCATGTTTAAAATATATCATAAAACTTACTTACGCATGCGCATGAGTTTAGGCTGCTAGGAGCCTCTTGTTTCTGTTACATTTGAAGACTACTTTTAAAACCAATGAAATCAGTAAAAATTGACATTAATATGACATGCATTCTACAGTCCATAATCCACAGAAGTCCAGTCCCGAAGTCTAGTTTTTTTAAAATCCGATGGGTTGCAGTAACGATGCCGTTTTCCTGTGTGTTTCTATTGTTCTTTCTTAAAAAAGGTCTTGAAATTACTCACCACAGGCAGCGAGGACTGCTCCGACACAGGCATTGTAAAGAGGGGTATAAATTGAAAATATGCTTACGAGCGCGAGAGATCGATGTTTGGCATTTTTGCTTTGGAAGAACTCTGATTAAAAATAGCTCTTATTTCTACAGAATCGCGACAAATTCGGCCTCAAGTTGTATGCTGTGTATAAAAGCAACGTTCACCTCGATGGGAGAAATACAGAACTGACTTATATACCAATAAGACCAAATGACGGAAAATGTTTGTCATGCGCATGCGTAAGAAACATTGGTCTTATATTTCAATGTACCATAAGAAAAGAAGCAATTTTTCTAAAGCAACAAGACAATAAGGACCCGCATGTTCCCAAGAATTATCTCTTACGCTTTATACCTATCTGTGTAAAGCGCATTTCTATTTCTAATTGCTTTTATGAAGAAGGCTACCACAAGGATGTCGTCGATTCGTCGGAACCTAATATATAGGTAATGTGAATACTATCGATGTAGGGTGGGTTGGGGGTGGGCGGCGTGATCGTGTGACGCTTCCATGACGTTGTTTTGGTGGCGTTACTGTTTACGTCATTCCTGAAAACCGGAAGTCAAATATGTTCTGTGTTGACTGAGAGAAAAGCGGAAGCCTGGGAATAATAAATTAAAATATGCGTGCATACATTTGCATGCAAAATCGTGACACAAAAAAGAAAAACGGAGGGCATTTTATAACTCATTGTGCTTTGCGCATGAGTAATTAATAACCAAAAGTGAAACGCGAGACGATAACGAGAGCCGCGGGACGGCATTAACAAACAGACAGTGAAACGCGAGATGATAATAACAGTCTCGTGACATCATTCAAAACCGCATAAGATAAAGCATTGTGAAATTAACGGTCAAAGCGCCAACACGAACATCATTTTCGCATCGCAGAACGACGTCCATTTCACTTTGCTCTGCAGAAGATTCAAGAAAACAACAGGCAAGTTTATAAATCTCATTTAATTTCCATTTGCAGTTTACAAATAAGAGTGTGGGTTTCCTTTGTGGGTTCACGCATGAACGCTGGTTGACCAAAGGTTCCAATATTCATGTGAGCATTCTTTAAACGAATTTGATTGACATGTCTGATCACCACATGATTGAAAGATAAGGATCACGTTTCGATTAATCGAATTATTGAACCCTAAGCCCGGGATTCTAATTTCACGCTGAAATGGCGGAAATTCTTATCAAGATCAAGCTTGAGGGCACTTGCATTTGTTGAAAGAGACCAACCTTATCTCCGCAAAACGCTAAAAGAGATTTGGAAAGATATAGTTTCGGAAGTAGGAGAATTGTTGCCTCGACACTTTAACTTCATTCAAATGGGAATTCCCGTAAACGGAATCCAAGAAGAAAAACTACCTCTTCAAAAGTGTGTAGAAGAAGAGAGTTGCACTGTGTTCAGTGTTCACTACAAAGGTCATAAAGTCTCAAAACCTTGCACTCTGCCCACATGCAGAGGTTGCAACGAGTGCGGCATATTGGCAATGCATGCAGATCACAAAGTTTAGATAAACAAGGCGAAACAGGAGCTCAAATCTCTCACGAAAAAGCTACAAGATAAAAAGGAAGAAAAAGAATCGATTTACATGTAACTCATGAAGGGACGGACAAAAGCAAATTTAATTTGACCACGGCTTTTGGAATGTGATCCAGTGAAATACACCTTTTGCTGTTCATTACGAGAAAATACGCATTCATTTGCGTGAAATGGCGACCAATAGCACTAAGATACATTCATTAGCGCCAAAAAACGAACATTTGCACGTAACTGAGATTCAATAACGATTTTTGCATTTAAAAGAACATTCAATTACATATTTGGGCATTCTTTTGCGTCATTCGGCATACAAAAGAGAAAAATATACTTCCATTTGCACTAACATTCAAGTCATTAACACCATCTTGAAAGTCAAGCCGCCAAACACTTGAAAATGATTTGCGAGTTCTAGCAGCTGCCTGTAATCGCACTGTTCCTAGAGTTTGGAAGAAATTATAAGGAAGAAGAAAGATGACTGTAAATCGTACGCCACTCCAAAGACTTCATCTAATTTTTCACCACAAACACCTCCATAGAAATATGAAAACAAACGAACAGGAAGTGAAACTCAAAGTCGAAGTGACTCGAGAAATATAAAAGACAAGGGTGCACAGTGGCGACAAAGTCTGAGAGTTGGACCGGTCGAAGAGAACCGATACCTATCAACTGATTATCCTCTTTCTGAGTTGTGAGTTGAGTAAATATGAGTTGTCCTTTTTTCAATATCATTGTCTTTATTTCAATATTGCCATGTGTTTTTGAATATTTTCAGTTTGATTTACAATTCTTCACTTGAAGGTTCAAAGAATAATTTTATTAATCGAAGAATGAAATCGGAGAATGAAATATTTTATGAATGTTTGAAGTTGTGCGTTCATGCATGAAGCGCATTGACTGTAATTGACAAAATACGGTATATAATTATGTTCCTATTGCACCATTATAGCCCTATATACATGCTTGTTTTATACTAACCATCAACATAGCAAAGTCTGGAACATGTCCAGTCATTCCAAAAATAGTTGTTTTCAGGTACCATTCATGTCCAGGTAGATCAAAAAATGTTATAACCTGAAAGGAAGGAAAAGAATTTTATGTGCTATTATGAAAATACACTACCGGTACATTAAAGGAATTAAGAAACCCTTTTATTTCTGACTGAAAGTGAAAGTCAAGCAGACAAAAGGAGCAACTTTTTCAACTCTTAACAGCTCTTGTTCTTACTTGATCTGGGGTTAAGAAGAGCCTCAAAAGAAAGATTCAGGGATCTTCCGTTTTTGGAAGGTACCATAAAGATTTGATTCAGTGCCCTCCTTCCAATAAGCGTTCCCTCTCAAATAAGGTAAAGGAAAAGTCGCAAATGAGCCACAGGGTACCCACTACACTACACTACACTACACAATACACAATACTCAGTAATAACTCAGCTGATCCATACAATAAAAAAATAAATCAAACCGTCTTACTAATATATTTAACCTATATTGTGTTACAAATCATCACCTTCTTCCTAAAGTTGTAATAGTTATGTTGACATATTTTTCCATTTGTTATAATGAATCGATTCTTTCTTATTCTTTTTTGCTATTGTAAGTTCTAGTTTTCTAGTTTCAACTACCTTGGCTTTCAGCAAAGACCAGGTTGGTTTAATGTTTTTTACCCGACAGTAATATATCACTTGTTTGCTAAGAATAATAAATAAATGTGATTTACGTTGAGTCCTTTGAGTGATAGCTTTCTTGTTTTTCAAAAAATGTCGAAAGCATTCACAAATCACGAAAATCTAATACTTTTAGGCAAATCACGTGCAATACACTATGCAATCTGATCACGCATCACACCGTTAATTTGGGCACAATCATGCATCACGCGGCTAATTTTGGGGCAATCACGCGTCACTTAAAACCCCTTTGCCACCCTCTTTTAGCTCATTCCGTTTCGAAGTAGAGACTATCACTTATCTTTGATGACTTTTGGCATATCCTGGACCAATCCAGTCCTGCACCTGCCAAAAAAAAAAGTTGCAAGATATGAACGAACTGTTACATGTTATGTAATGTCCCCAACAGTATAGAGTTCCTTACAAAGTAAATGGTTTCAGTATAAATTCTATACAGCCGGATGGTCTGGGTGAAAGTTAGTAGGAGAACTGAAAAGAAATGGTGGTGGTGGTGCATTGAATGACATTTCTACAGCCTGAGCAGAAGTTATCTTCAGAATCAAGTAAATATAGTGTATTGTCAGGCTCAGTGCTCCGAAAATATGGAATAATTTTCTGCACCTTATCAAATCTTCTGAAACTCTACCATTTTTTTAAAGTTGTCTGAAAACTTTTCTTTAAAAAATCATATTTTTAGTTATTTTATGTAAATTCGTTTTCGTTGACATCTGTTATTAATAAATTATAATGTCAGCATGTTGTTATTATTTATATTTGTACTGTACTGTAGATACAGTGTGTATCAAGTCATCTCTTCTGCAAGTGAAATATCTATTCTAAAAGAGATATTGAAGAATATTGAATATTGAAGAGTGGACTGTAAGAAAAGATACTTTACCATGAGTATCAGGTTTGTTAACCACATCTCCCCTGCTGTCAAACCCAAGAATATCAGTTCCCACAGTGCTGGTCCTGCCAGATTCCATCTCATGTTTGCGACGGAACAGTCTCTGTCTTGCCATTCCTTGTCCATTGTCCAGTTCACCGTGGGTCAGTACCCCAAGTAATGTGCTTTTACCAGCATCCACATTACCAACTACTGCAACTCTGATTAGATACAGACAAATAATCCAGTTAGGAGAAAGCCACTCTTGGTCATTAAATTGATAAGTGAGTATTGCAAGACAAGTAGCAAGATGCATATTGCATGCTGTAATGTATCTCACATTATTGCAGAAAGTAGAACTGAGAAATGAGGCTATTTTGAAATGTAAATTTTTGCTGCAAGACAAGTTACAAAGTGAGTTTTTTTATACATGTGCAATTTCTTTCAAAACTTGTCTTCTGATGGTGATGTTTTGTGAGTTGCAAGAAAAATTGCCTCCCTCGATAATATTAAGGTACCTTAAGGAGTCTTGTAATGGTTTCTTGCTTTCAATAGTATGTATAAAATGATGAATAGTAAAAGTGATGTAACTGATCATATGGACAACTTTTGGATAAGATTCAGTAAGTTATGGTGTAGCCTGCGTGGTGGGCATAAACAGGAATAGGGGAGGGGGGCACGAAAAAGGAGAGAGAAGAAGGGAAGAAACGCCTGCTATAATAACCGGGCTATTCCCATTACACCCACCGATTTCCTGGGAATCTAATTATGTCAACTGTCAATACATTGTATGTTCACCAACCAGAAACTGGCTCGCACTTTAATGCATGGCTGACTTCACGTGGGGATTTACAAGTTAGGTTAACTATCCAGTGCGAATTAGCCAATTGGAATTTTGTGGCCATCAACGTCCACAGAAATTAACAAAAGGGGGTCTTTATTGCAGGCATCCTTTCTCCCTCTCCCCAGTTCTCCCCTCCCCAGACTACTTATGGTGTGACCATTCAAATGAAACCTCTTCTGCAGTACTTTTGCATAGTGCCATTTGTTTTTCAATATTTCACAAAATGAAATGTAGGGTTTTTTTATCTTGAATTTTGATTTTTGGCACTCATGGGAGTTAAAGGGTTCAATTTTCTCACCTTACTTCCACAAAGTCATTTTCATCTGCTCTATTACGCACTAAGTATTCTGCAACAGTCCCTTCCTCTGCAGGCTTCTCTCTCAATAACACGATGTCAGCATCACAGGCCTCAGACAACAGCTTCAAAGAATCTACAGAAGCTTTGAGATCATCAGCGCTGAGGCCACTGGCAGTTCCATCTGGACACAATGTAGAATATACCGGTAAGTATGTTTTTTATGTTCTTGGTAATAGGATGAGTTAGTTTACTGGCTATTGCTTTAGAAATAAATTTAAGTGTCATGAGGATTCAGGAGTAAAGAACTGATCAGCATCCACCAGCTGAGATTTTTTAAACAACTCTTTGTTGTATTAAAAAAAAAGCTAAGACATACCTTTCTTAAAAAGAGTTATTTTTAATAATTTTACTTTTTAAACTTTTAGTTCTTAGTTTTTTATATTTGGATTATATATCATTTTTAGATTATTTAGCATTTATAAGCACTCTGATCATTGCTATGGATAGCAGCACTATATAAAATGTATATATTATTATATTATTAATTTTGCAATATTTGTTCCTTCTTTGAAAGGGTTGTCTATAAATAATTAGATGGATCATAACTAAGTGTTTATCTCCCTTATAATCAATAACACACTGTCAGTCATCAGTCTGCTGACTGGGGTCCACAAGGTAACACCCCCTTCTTTGAGGACAACCGCAGGGCCAGTTAAAAGAAGAAGAGGCAGAGATGAAGGAACTGCAACACTTCTGCACCCACAACTGACCTGACCTTAACCTGCAGCCACTGCAACAGGACCTGCCTGTCCCATATGGGCTTTATCATCCGTCAGCGGGCCTGCAGCAGATATGGAACACCACCTTCCTGATCTACGTTCACCAAGCCAAGCCATGATGATGAATCAACAACAATTGCATAGATAACACAATATTTCAGGGCTAGATAGGAGTCCATCCATTTGACAAGGACATGTTTAATTGTCAACTCTTGTTACAGAATGATGAGAGAGTGAAACAAGCACAACATGGTATAACAAACTGGCTCCCACAATCGGCAACAAAATAATTATTGTTGAAGCACTTTCGTTTAAAGGGGTATGTTTTGGGAAAATAACAAACCAGAAAAGGAGAAAGAAGGGAAGGAACACCTGCTATGATAACCAGGCTATTCCCATTACACCCACCGATTTCCTGGGAATCTAATTATGTCAACTGTCAATACATTGTACGTTCACCAACCAGAAACTGGCTCGCACTTTAATGCATGGCTGACTTCATGTGGGGATTTACTAGGTTAACCGTCCAGCGCGAATTAGCGAATTGGAATTTTGTGGCTATCAACGTCCACAGAAATGAACAAAAGGGGATCTTTATTGCAGGCATCCTTTCTCCCTCTCCCCAGTTCTCCCCTCCCCAGACTACTTATGGTGTGACCATTCAAATGAAACCTCTTCTGCAGTACTTTTGCATAGTGCCATTTGTTTTTCAATATTTCACAAAATGAAAAGTAGGATTTTTTTGTTGATTTTGATTTTTGGTACTCATGGGAGTTAAAGGGTTCAATTTTCTCACCTTACTTCCATAAAGTCATTTTCATCTGCTCTATTACACACTAAGTATTCTGCAACAGTCCCTCCCTCTGCAGGCTTCTCTCTCAATAACACAATGTCAGCATCACAGGCCTCAGACAACAGCTTCAAAGAATCTACAGAAGCTTTGAGATCATCAGCACCGAGGCCACTGGCAGTTCCATCTGGACACAATGTAGAATATAAGTAATAAATGTTTTTTATGTTCTTGGTAATAGGATGAGTTAGTTTACTGGCTATTGCTTTAGAAATAAATTAAAGTGTCATGAGGATTCAGGAGTAAAGAACTGATCAGCATCCACCAGCTGAGATTTTTAAACAACTTTTTGTTGTATTAAAAAAGAAGCTAATAAGACATACCTTTTTTAAAAAAGTTACTTTTAATAATTTTACTTTTTAAACTTTTAGTTCTTAGTTTTTTATATTTGGATTATATATCATTTTAGATTATTTAGCATTTATAAGCACTCTGATCATTGGATAGCAGCACTATATAAAATGTATATATTATTATATTATTATTAATTTTGCAATATTTGTTCCTTCTTTGAAAGGGTTGTCTATAAATAATTAGATGGATCATAGCTAAGTGTTTATCTCCCTTATAATCAATAACACACTGTCAGTCACCAGTCTGCTGACTGGGGTCCATAAGGTCACCCCCTTCTTTGAGGACAACCGCAGGGCCAGTTAAAAGAAGAAGAGGCAGAGACGAAGGAACTGCAACACTTCTGCACCCACAACTGACCTGACCTTAACCTGCAGCCACTGCAACAGGACCTGGCTGTCCCATAATTATATAGGCTTTATCAGCCATCATGATCACCAAGCCAAGCCATGATGATGAATCAACAACATTTGCATTGATAACACAATATTTCAGCGCTAGATAGGAGTCCATCCATTTGATAAGGACATGTTTAATTGTCAACTCTTGTTACAGAATGATGAGAGAGTGAAACAAGCACAAAGTGGTATAACAAACTGGCTCCCACAATCGGCATCAAAATAATTATTGTTGAGGCACTTTCATTTAAAGGGGTATGTTTTGGGAAAATAACAAACCCATGCCCCCACCTTCTCCTCCCCCCCAACTAAAGTTGCTTTGTTTTTGCCCATAGATACTTGACCATAGCTACCTAAAATTATCTCTAAATATAAACAAAAACTCATTATATGATTATTAAATGTCCCCAGAAAAAATTAATAAAATTAAAAAAATTAACATTAACCCATTGACACCTAAACTGCCCGTACAAGACTCCGCTGCTTTAAGGTAATTCCCTGGAAAAAGAATCTGTCATAGATTTGTAATGAAACTTGGCACAAATATTGAACAAGTCATGAAGGTTCCAAAATTGCAACAAAAATGAGGGGTCACCGTGCTCGTTTTAGTGGTATACTGCTGACGAATACTGTGTTTAAAGGCATTTTCAGGCAATAACCGCGTGAAGCTAATATGCTCAATATTACCACTGCATATTGATATTTCGCGTATAAGTTGACTTTATACATATGTATAATCGTCTGTATCATAGAAAACGTGTCCAAAAAGCTTCAAATTTACTGAATACTCTAACAGTAGACGGTTGCTTGGTGTGCGGTCCTCTACCCAAAATGGCTTTCTTCATAGGATTTCTATAAACTGTGCAAAATCTGATCATAGATTTTTGCTCACTTTTTAAATTTGCGTTGGGAACACTGTCCTGATTGAATTTATGCAGCATAAAATGGGGGTCACCGTGCTCGATTTTGCGCTAGCGCTCACAGAGTCCTTTTCTATCGTGGGAAAGGCCGGCTTTCCTCACAAAAGCCACCATTTTTTTCAATCTGATGTCGCAATGTTTATGCGCAGTAGGGATGCGCAGTGCAAAACCAGGGAATCACCTTAAAAAATTGCAACTTTCTCAATTGTGCGAACATTGCCTTAATTAGCAGTTGTGAGCATTGACTAGAAAGTCCCTCAAATTGAGATACCCAGTAAACACAAAAAAGTCAGCGATTTTTGCAGAATATCAGCGTTTGAATTTGGACAATAACAAAAATGACCGTTTTTAACGTCATAGAAAAACAACAAAATTTTATCATGCTTTTGCCTTTAGTTTTTTTTATTCAAATCATCGTGGCAAACTCAAAAGTCAACATTCACAGCAAAATTCAGTCCTAGTCCTAGCTTAGCAGTGAATTTTTTTGCTCTTATTCGTTGCTCGGGCCGAGCTTAATTAACAGCCTCTCGTTCTAGTGCATACTGACCTTGCCTCCATTTTCAACATCACCACCACACTGCATGCTGGGAAATAGCCACAATACAGCATTCCTTCCTTTCCCCAAACATTTCATATTTATACTAAGTCCACAGCCACTCCGACCTACTGCCGAAATTTCGTGCTTGTTGTGTTCTTCAGTGGTCGCAACTTCCAAAATATGCGGTGGTAGGTTGAGAAATTCATCCAGAGTTGAGTCCCAAAGCAACTTTGTTTCATGGCGGCCATTTTTCCAGTTCTACGAGCCAAATTTGTAAACGAAGTACAACACCTAACTTGCTTCATTGAGAAAGTGGACTCTGAACTACCTTCAAGCTTAATCATGCTCATCATCAGGCAGCTACTAAAGATGAAAAATGGCTGTGAACTTACCAAAAATCGCAGAAACACCACATTAGACTTTATTGCAATTTAACAAAGCAAAATCACAGCGTCAGAATGACGTTTCCAGTAAACTCGAGCCTTCAGTGTTTCAGAACAGCAGCACTTTCAATGGTAACTTCAAATATGAAGTCACGAAAGCCTATGGGGCATGTGTATGCAGGAAATTGCTCAAAAACGTAAAAATTCACAGGTGTCAATGGGTTAATATAAAGATAACAAACAGTGATGGTACATGTAACCAACTTGAACATAAAAAACATGTGAAATACCTCGGTGTACTAATCGAAGATAAACTTTCATGGAAATACCACGTAGCGTACGTCTGTTTGAGAATCACCCGAAACACAGGCATCTTAAATCTATAAACTAAGGCACTACATGTCCTTATCCCAACTCAAACAATTATATTATAACCTCATATATCCACTTATTGTTGTACGCTATAATTGCATGGGGTAGTGCCTATCAATCACATAATTTTAAATCAACAAAGTGCAAGTAAGACAAAATACAATAATCAGAGTGATGTTCTTTTCCATTACTCATGGAGATAACACCAAAAGCACTCTTGACTTCCCCTCACGAATTTACTCAATATACTCTCAGTGAAATCTATCCACCAGTTACAGGCCCTTACATTTTCCTTCCACGGGTACAAAAAAGAATTTCCAAGCATTTTCCAAAACTATTTTCAGTATGGCGATCAAGTACATAATTATAATACATGATATATGCCCAGCTGAAAAAGAATTTTTACAAACCGCGAACAAGAACGAATATTGGAAAACAGTCATTCAATTTCTAGTCGTAATGATCTCTGGAAAGATCTTCCTCGTCGTTTAAATGACCTTCCAAATTTCTCCTTAATTCTCACAGTTAGCAAAACAGTACCAGAAAATTGACGGCCCATAATTTGCTCTTGCTTTAGAAGTGTCTGTTTTGTATGTGTGTTTTTGTGTTTTCTATTTTATTTTTTTTTACTTAATTAATTTATTTTTGCTATATCGTGCAGGTCACCACTGTGTAAAAAATATATTTTAAGCGTTCCTGCCCAGGGTATATTTGCCCTCTCTGAATATCTCCCAAAAATGCCTCAGTAAGCATAACATGCATCCTGACATCCAATTTCAAATCCAAAATTTCGGGTCAATATCTTAAATCGTTCAGAAGATATAGACATTCAAAATTTGGCTTTTTGATCACTTTTGAGCACTCTGATTGGTTGAATTAGGTCACATGACCCTTTGGAGGGACATTCAAAATATAATACTTTCAGCTGAATACAGAACAGGAAGTGCCCCTTCATCAGGCAAAAAATCAAATACTTTCACTTTCAGGGTGCGCAGGTGCGGGACCGCTCAATTTGGTCAAACCTGCACAATTCCTAAAAATCCGCACAATCCCGCACAATACTGAAATATATGCTTAACAGGGATGTAGATAATAGCCGGGAGCCGGGGAAATTACCTGGCTGTGAACTTCATTTTTCCGGCTGTTAAAGCCTAGTGCAGCTTTAAAAGGACTACATTTTTCTATTTTTTACCCATCTGTCAGTTCTATATTCCTGCCAGTTAAAAACTGAATCTACATCCCTGCTTAAAATTTTAATTCAATCAGGTATTTCTATTGATTACCAAGATTTCGAGAAACGGTTATTATTCGATGGTTTAACAGATAATACTTGTGGACATTTCACTCATTGCTCGCATTTTTTCATGTCCCTGCAGGGCTCGAAAAAATACCACGCAGCTCGTAAAATATCTGCGTGTATTCAAATAGGGTGTACACTGTATGTATTATTAAATTCCCATTTAGAACATTACGTACCTCCTCCCACTCCAACTTCATATATAGTCTCCCCATGCCCTTCATCTAACCTCTCTTTTAGTTTATGGAGTAAAAGATCAAACTGTTCATCGTGTGGACTGATCAGGGCTACCTAAATTTGAAGCAAAACAAAATCTTATCTTAGTATAATTTGATGCCTCAGTTGATGTTATTGTTACATAAATTGGTAACGGGAGGGTTCTTTGTAGACCAAAGGTACTCCACAAAGCAAGTTACAAGAGATAACATGGAAGGTAAAGTCACACACAAGCAGTGAGGTGGCTCACTCGGCCAGAGATAATAACCCAGTTTCCATAGCACAAGGTAGGGAACAAGCAGTATTGCTTCTCTCCCTGGATGGGATGCTAGTCCATCACAGGGTTACCCCCAGCATTTTGTTGCCGGTACCTATTTATACACCTGGGTGGAGAAAAACAATGTGGAGTCAATATTGTTGTCTTTGGAAACAAACGATGGTCAAGACCACCTCAAGCCACCAACCTTCAGATCAGACATCCAACACACTAACCACTATCACAAAATTGTACTTAAGTAACAATTCTGAAGGGGGGATGAGGTAGGCTTCATATCAAATATTTAGGGTTCAGTAGTAATTTGGCAAGTTGTGCATCCTTACCCTTGGATCAAGTGCATGTTCTGTACCATGGAGTTTGCCATTTTCCTCCAGGAAAAACTCACTGTCACTGTCTGGGGCAAACAGGTTTTCTGTATCATCTGGTGATGACCCATCTTGCTTACCATTCAATGAAGATCCTGAGAATTTTTCCTCTACATTTATGGTTTCTGCTGCAGCACTCATTCTTTGACAGTGAGATCTACATATAAAACATTCAAGGAACATTATAAACAATCTACTGCTTTGAATGATCACATTTTAGGATTTCATCTAGACTATAGTACTGACAATACCAAATGTTTTACGAGTAGTGTTTATTAAGGCGGGCTGGCTACTTGTCAGTGCTGCTTTTATAAAAATGAACTTGCAACATATATCGCAAGATTTCAACAATAAGGATAGTGGGTTCACACTAGACAGTAAGTGTGCTTTCTTGTTTCTAAAAAAATTTTCTGACTTTTAAAGGGATGGTTTCACGGTTCGGCACATGTGCACAGATTAAAAATTAATGCTTTATTTGTTTTCTTACCAGTTTTATCAGTTAAAAAACCACTCACATTTACTTCAATAATCACATACTATTATAATTAGTCCAAACAAAGCGAAGGATGACCAAAATTCACAGAAAATTTCAACGGATTACACTGACAAAGTCAACACTGAATAAAACCTTTGACACAAAGGATTTATTCTACACTCTGGTGGCTTTCATGGCACACATGGGTATGCATAATCATCCATTCAATCAGCTGACTCACCGCGACATTTTCACGGGCAAATTTCCCACCATAGTTATCTACTTGCTTCCGATTGGTCTAAACTATGAAATTAAATGTGTTACGTCATAGCTTGCACATGCGCCGAACCGTGAAACCGTCCCTTTAAGTGCCTTCAAAATAGAGAGTAGTATTTTTGCGAACATATTCACTTCTTCAGAGTTCAGTGAACTGTCACTGACAGTGTAAGTGTATGACTTCTGAACTGGTTGCTTCAGGACTTGCAGTTCTTTGATAAAATGATGCCCCAAAGAATGAGAAGAAAAAAATTTGAGGTGAGCAATTCTGACATGGAATATTGCTGCTAGCCCTATTTCATTGATCAAACTGTTGTTTATATAAAGCTTATTTGTTTAAATTAAGCCTCCACCCAAGTCTTTTTTTAAATAGAATAATTCTGTGCCCAGTAATTAAAGTTTCAAAAATCATGTTGTTTAAAGATGTTAGTTAAGGAACTTTTTAAGATTTTTTTTAAGATCTGTTTTTACTGTAGTTGACTAATATCCATTTAATGAGAAAAACATTCATCACTTTGATTCTTGCTCATAATAGCGGGACTGTTGTCTGGCTTAGGAGATACGATTGTAAGATTGTAAGAAAGAGGTATGATTAGTGTATTAATAAAGGTGGTGGATTAGAGTAGCATGTTGTGTGTTTCTGATGAGTTGTTGTAAATTGTCTCAAATTTTACATTTGAAATGTCCAAGATTGTAGCTAACAGATTAAACCAGATGAAAATCCAGACCCTTAAAGCAGGGTTTCACTACTCATAGAGTTCTTGTTAAAGCTCTATTAAAGAGTACTGTGAGTTTCATAGCATGGAATGGCAGAAGGACAATGTTTGAATAATATATTCTAAGATGCAGGAGCTGCAATCATTAACAGACCCAGATTCCACAGGTAAAGAGAAGCATTAAGGCTGTGTTATATATCATGATGTAATTATATTGTTATTCAGCAGTGGGCTACCTGTGCAATTGAGCCCACTATCTTTGGTCAGCGGTATTTATTAAAGGAGTGTTGTTGTAGCCGCCATGTTGAGCTGCGTGCGTGTGTTCCTTCGCATGAGATTTTGACAGGCTGCTGCCCAACAAAAATTTGAAGGAGTCCACAAGGCCAACAGCTGAGAAGTTAACAGCCATTAGATTAGTTAGCTGTTGGGTCCCCAAACTTCCAGGCTCCAGTTAGGCAGCAGTTGTGGGCATTGTGTGTGTGTTGGTTGTCTTTTCCAAGGGTACAACATACACTTTAATTAATAGTCATAACCAGGGATTAAAGCAAGGCTATCTCTATTACAGTACAATGTAGTACTTCAATGATATACTAAGCATCAGGCCACCATGATCTACGAGGGTGCAAAACAGGCTCTCCAATGAACTCTGTTGTTTAATACCCCTATCCTGCCATAACAGGGGCATGCCCAGTCTTTTTGCCAGGAGGGGGTTCCATCTCGTCTGAAATCAGCCGCTCAAGACAGTTCAGTTACACAGACATTCAAAACATGTGTGCATGTCACATCCAGGAAGGAAAAACGCCAACAACATAAAATCGCAACAAACTTCCCATTTCTTGTTTTCACATTTTGTAAGGATTCTGTTCTCAATTCTCATAAACCTTTCTTGAAAAGGGTGAATCTGGAACCCCTGGAATCCTCACCTTGGTATGCCCCTGCATAACATGCTACTCAGGTTTGTCATACTGACCCCACTTTGGTATGATTTGAAGTGGCATGTACATAAATGTAAAAGGTAAAGCCACACATGAGACTCAGGTGGACCAGAGCTTAACCTGGTATCTATCCCTGGTGAGAATCTTTGGAGGATCTTTAAGGATCCTTAAAGATCTGCGAGGACCTTACTGAGGATCTTAATTCTTGGCTTTCACTTACGTCATATCAAAATTCAGAAGCATTAAACAATAGATTTCGAATCCAAAATGTTTATGGAATTGTAGAGTTTAAAACTACACATCTTGGCCAAATTTTGAAGCGCAAAAGCATTTTGTTCAAGAGTTATAGGCGAACGAGTATTAGACATTTTTAGTAAGAAATGTATGGCCAAAAATTCAAAGTCTTAATTACACCAAAAATCAAATCAAAACATATTGTATTTGTTATAAGCTCCATTAACTCGGCTTATAAGCACTTATAATGCAAACAATAACTTTCAGCTGATTCAATTTTGTTTATTTTCACGGCTTACATGTATCTGTAACAGCGTGACGAATTGCGTGACACATTTAAA
This sequence comes from Cladopsammia gracilis, assembly GCA_022457155.1. Classification (NCBI taxonomy): domain Eukaryota; kingdom Metazoa; phylum Cnidaria; class Anthozoa; order Scleractinia; family Dendrophylliidae; genus Cladopsammia; species Cladopsammia gracilis. Next base: position 528,811 of record JAJGOT010000498.1, on the reverse strand, counting down.
ACCTTCGTAAATCGGAAACAAAACATTGTGAAAACCTGAAACTTTCTGTGAAAGATTAATAATACTCGTATCCACATACCATGTTAGAAACAGCTTTGTAGGATGTATAGTTTAGATTTTTTAAAATTTATGACATCATGTGAAAACCAAGAATAAAGATCTTTGAGGATCTTTGGAAAGATCTTTGAAGATCTTTAAAGATCCTTGAAGATCTTTGTCAAGAACCTTAAGGATCCTTGAAGATCTTTGCAAGATCCTTCAAAGGATCTTATTAAGATCATTGAAAGATCCTTATAAATTCTTGGGGATCTTAAAGGGATCCTTGCAAAGATCCTCACAAGGATATTTTGCTAGGATCCTTTGAAGATCTTCATCAATTCCTTCAGATCTTTGTAAAAAAAATCTACAATAAATTGCAGATGAAGAATCTTTGAGGATCTTTCAAAGATCCTGTGAGGATCCTTTAAAGATCTTTATCTTTAAGGATCTTTGACAGGTCTTTGAAGATCTTCAAAGATCCTTGAAGATCCTGTGAGGATTTTCACCAGGGATAGTATGAAGAGACTAGGAGTGTTACTACTTCCCCCCTGGATGGGACCTTAGTCCATCACTGAGTTCCCCCTAATATTATATTTGTTGGTACCCTCTAATACAACTTGATGGAGGGAGAGACAATGTGGAGCAAAATGTCTTGTTTAATGAAACAAAACTATGGCAGGGGTGTCTTGAAAATGAAGACCTTGAAAATAAAGACCCTAAGACCCCAAAAAATTGAAAACAAAGACCCTCAAATCTTAATTTTTCAAATCCTTTTTTTTTTTCAGAAAATAAAAGGATGCATTTGTGCATCTTCATACTCAATGTACCATTGTACTGCAATGAGTTGAATTTGCCATTATTTCTACGCCAATTTACAATGTGCAGTTTACAGCTTGAGGATAATTAATTTGATAAATAATGAAAATAAACTGCGGATAGTCAATAGATTCATAAAAAATATTACTTGGAGGTGAAAACAAGTAGTTGTATAATAAATGATTCCCGGGTTGACGTCATCTAATTAGCGATTTGTAAATTCAAATCTTTATAACTCACAAATGCGACGTTCAAAACAAGAAATATTCTACCATTCAACTATTCAATGTACATAGAGTTGATTCTGAAAATAACTTTCTAGGGGTGATAGGCACTTTAAGATTGAACAAGTTTTTAACCCATGAATACGCGCAAGCGTAATGAACAGGTTATCGGTATAAATGGAGACAGATATGCAAATGAGCACTCACTCGCTCCTTCCATCAGCTGTAAACTTATTGACGTAATGCTTTGTTACGAATGCGTTTCGTAACAAGAACAGCGTGAATCCAGCAATAACAAAAACTAATTTGTTGCAAACAAATATAAACAACAATAAGCTTAAAGATGTTTTGCATTTGGAGTCTTTAATGCAACATTAAAATCGATCTGAAAGGATTTTTCAACTGAGACATGCATTTTGATGCGTATCTACCTTGAAGTAATTAAATTTATCCTGCTCTAAGTCAGTGATCACGATGGCCGAGTGGATTAGCGCACGGAATGTCAGCCGGACGGTCCAAGGTTCAAGTCTCCCTCGGGACCTCCCTTTTTTTCTTCTTCTTTTTTTTCTTTCTTCTTTGGACTGAACATTATGAAAGTGATGTACTGGATTTTTCTTTTTGCGTTTGGCCGTCCCCTTTTTTTCTCCGTTAAAAATACCATCGAATACGTTTCCTAATTTTGGGTCGGTCGGTCGGATTAAAAAAAAAATCTTAAAAAAAAAAATTTAGAAGCAATCTGGAACTAGAAGGCCCGGTACCCAAGCACCATTGCCGTGGAGCCTGGAAACAACGAGTGGAGGAAGAGAAGATCAATGTCGTGGTGAAACTCAGCACAGAAAAGCAAAAAAATGTTGATATTTCAGATTAAAAGTGAAAAAAAGGTTCACTAGGTCATTTATACCTTCCTCGTAACTTTTTTTTTTTTGAAAACGCAAAAATATGGGTCGGTCGGACGACGGTAAACAGAGAAAAAAAAATTCTCAAAAATCCTTACATTTAATTTTAATAAAATATTGAACCGTGTGAGTGTGAAAACATAAGCTTACCGTAATATTGCGTTAGGCGTTAGCATTTCTTATTCACGGGTTGGCTCTTAGGAGCCTTTGATTCTAAAAGATAATGGTTGTTCGGTTATACTCTTATCGGCTTAGTTTTATGAGTAATAGTTGTTTGCAAACTTCGAATACGGTGTATTCAGGTGTATTCCATCCACATTTTCTGCTAAATTGCGTTTTACTTACCTTTAAATGCTTTACACAACCACTCCTTGCTATAAACAGATGTCGTGTACCATGAGTTTGTTATCAGTTGTCTGAGAAAAGCGTCATTTATAGAATGGTATCCCTGAACTCCCAGCTCGCAACTTCAGGACCGCCTTCGTACTTCTGCACAAAAATGGCAAGATCGTGGGATAAATACTCTTGATTTCGTTCAGATCTGCTCAGCTGAGAAAATGTGGTGCAACACAATTCCAAAACAATAACAATTTTGATCAGTTTCTCGTAAGTAAGGCAAATTTCATCAGCCTCCACGCTTGCGTGGTTTTTTTTTGTCCCCAGGCCCGCGCAGGCCACATTTAATAGAGAAAAGCGCTATTAAAAACCCTTTGTTTAAATAGATTTTTTGCAGTTTTTGAAAAACGACATAACCAGAGATTTAACTGTTTAGTTAGCATGCTCTGGTTGGTAAAATGAACTGTAAAAGGGAAGAAAAAATACAAATTATCTTGGCCCGAGCGAGCTGCTAAGCAGCGGTATCACCCCGAAAGGTCACATTCTTCATGTAAAATTGTTCCATTTCAAGTATGGAAATTTATCATGAACGTCAAAGACGAATGCTTTGTGCAGTTCATTCCTTGAACAATCTATTCCAGGACAGGAATGCGTACAGTAAAGAAGATCTGGATGCCATTAGCTACCAGCTGAGCCCGGATAACTTCGTTAACCCCCATAAAAACATGCTTGGCTTGGGTAATTATGATGTGAATGTGGTGATGGCGGCTCTACAGATGAAAGACTATGAAGCTGTTTGGTTTGATAAGAGATTGTGAGTGATACTTCCGTAGTTTTCAACATTTTAATGAATTTGCTAACGGTGCTTACCCCCCCCCCCCCCCCCCCCCCCCCGTTTTAGCTCCCAATTGATGGACCGTTTTTATTAGTGGCTACAAAATGTTAATGCCACTTGCCTACATGATATCAATTAATGTTGCTTTCACTGTATATTTTCTATAAACACTTCTAAATAATAATGTATACAGCTATTTCAATCAACGTTGTTGGATGAAAGTTCAAAGCCTACAAGCTAAGACCTTAAGGTAATATGGGTAGTTATAAATAGCCATCTTAGTTGCAGGCGCAAAAAAAATGGGCGACAGTACAGTGTACTATGGATGCATATGTTTGCCTCCATGTTCTAAAGGAGGAAAACAAAAACAAAAAACAAATCTTATTGCCTTCAAAGTGTTCCTTTATTTGACAGTGTGGGGAGATTAAAGAATTACAGAGCTTAAGCATCCACGACAGTGACGGCAGCCAGAACGGCACAAAACAATAGGTTTAATGAGCAAATTCAAATTAATTTCTGTGCACATCATTTTACATTTTAGTACATTTCTTTGCCATTCCCTACAAAACAACAATGTCAAAGGGTCAAATAATAGGTCTTATGGAGAACATGAACACCCTATGGTTAATTTTCCTGTTGCTATTTGAACATTAAAGCCTTCCTTACAAATTAAGCTCCTGGACATTCCAGTCTCATTAGACAAACTAAACAAACTGGAACAACTTCAAAGTATTTAAAACAGCCCGAAACCTTTTTTCAAGTGATGTTTCCTTGGTGTTGACATCATCATTGGTGACTTCATGCATAAAAATCCGATACTACGTTGTGGTCTTGACTTGAGGCTTTGATTGGACAACGTTAATTGAAATAGCTGTATACAGTAGACTCCTGCTATCTTGAACTCTCAAGGAGAACGAAAAATTGTTTGAGATAACAGGGGTTCAAATTTTGCGGGGATATTCACATATAAACCATGACCAAAAGCACTTTGATCCATGTAATGAAAGTGTTTAATGAAAAGAGTGTTTCGTGCTGACGGAGTTCATGAAAATATCACAGCCATGATTCACATAACGAAAGTGTTTAATTCCCAAGAATATTCTTAATAATATTTCGTACCGACGGAACTCGTAAATTTGTTTACAAAGCACGGCTGTAAAAGCTCATAGATTCTTGCATTATGGACAGAAATAAAGTCCTTGATATTTCTGCCAACCAAACTGAAAAATAACACAGCTGTTACCAAAAGCACTTTGAATTGCATAACGAAAGTGATTAACAAAAAGAATGTCCTTGTTATTTTTTATTGAAAGAACTCATAAGAATAATGTGGCCAACAGAACTTCTGTATCTTTTGTTTTTACAACACGGCTGTGACTGATTCTTGCTTCGATTATTGCATTACAAAGCACTTTGATTTGGGCAAATACAAGCTATTGTTCTTGCACATGAAATTCCGGTAAACAGTGGGAGCCAAAGCATGGAATTCTGGTTAAATCGAGAATTTTACTAGCTTTATACTGTATTCTCTTTTATGTTGCTGTGCCCTTTCACTAGGCTTATTCCTCAGCAAAAAAAAAGGTGCTGTATTACTTGAAAGAGTACCTCCCCCAAATAGGTGTGGCACATAACAGCAAATAAATACAGCATCCTCAACAACAACATGGCATTTATTTGTTGCACTTGAGTTCAAGGACAGCACTTCAAAGAGTGTACACTAGCTAATATGCAGGCACAAGGATATTTATTTGTCTAGTAATTTTTTTTTAGTTTTTTTCCTCTTTGTTGCAGAGGCATAGAAACCCTAGACCTTCAGCAGATATTTGGATTTGTAGTAAATAAACCTTCAAATGTGGATCTTATTGGACTGAAAGTACCCATCAAACGACCACATTGGTTCGCAGTCCGCAAAATAAATGACAATTACTATAACTTGGACTCTAAACTCTCTTCTCCTCAGTGTATTGGGATTGAGGAGAAAGTCATTACATTTCTAACAGAATTGTTGTCTGTGCCAGCTGTTCAACTTCTTGTCATTGTTGAAAAGAGTGTAGCTGACAACAGCCTGTGGAAGAAACAGTAAACAGTGTTACATCTATTTTATTGACTGATAAAACAGCATATGTGCATGCCACATCACATCAGTATTATATAAATAGAGAAAGACAGAAAGAAATGTCTGGTTCTAGAAAATATCCATACCTCTCCCATGGGAAATTATTGGAAATTCCAAGGGGGGAGGGGGTTCTCAAAGGACAAAGTCTTCAGTAAAGGAAAGTATGAAGCTAAGTTTGTATTTCCAGAAGGGTGGGGGGTTGTGGGGGGTAGGGGGGAGGGAAGGGGTCCAAAAACACCCTTCACTGTGAGGAGTATGGAGATTTTCTGGAACAACACAATGCATAAATAGGTAAAATCTATAAGTTGTAATGAGAAAAAGTTAATTAAATAGGCCATTTGCACGATGACGTCATTTGACTACTACTACCAGAATCCTTCAGTTTTTTGTTTTGTAATGCAAATTAGGGCTATTGTTATTTAAACCGCATTGGGATTACAAAATTTAAATAAGAAAGGAAAAACGAAATGAATTCTGGTAGTAGTAATCAAATGACGTCATCGTGCAAATGGTCTATTAACAACTAAAGGATAAAAAAATGACAATTAAAAATACTGTGGTCTTGGTTACAATTTTGGAAAAATAGGTTCAGGAAGTTGGTCCTTACCTACCTTTATACTTCTCAAACTGTTTCTTCTTTGTATACTAGTTTGTATCAAAATGAAGTAAGATCAAGACTTTGTACATTTTTTTTCGATTCTCAGAGAGACTGACTCAGGAGAGTTCAATGAGCCTGTTCCATGTAATTTTTTGTTAAAGTAGACACAGGGCACCCATGGATATCAGCCTGGGGCACCCTGTACTGAAATTAAATTGCCTACCTACCTATCTAGGCATTCATATAGTTGGAAATGATGAATCAGTAGCAAGCAAAAAAAAGTATTGTACGTGCTGGTGGAGGGGGATGGGTGTGTGAGAGAGGCATCTGCCTTTTTGCTCTTGCTTTTTAACCCGTGAATACACGCATGCGTGATGAACGGGTTATCGGTAACGGAGACAGATATGCAAAAATATTCACGGGTTGGCTCTTAGGAGCCTTTGATTTTCTCTTACATCACACCCCATGATCTGAACAACTGGACTAGGAGTTTTGTTTAAAGGACTTTTATTGTTCGACGTATCATTTTATTGTGCATATACGCATCAAAACGGGTACAAATATGACGTCAGTTTTGCACTCTTCTGACCGCGCGCTAGGAAAAACACTTTCAAAAACTGATTTCCAGGAATTTCAGTGCACCTGGGAGAACTGCCTGTGCGTTGAGAAATTCACAGTTGTCCCCATTTATCCACCGTCTTAAAGGGGCACTGTCATCTATTTTTAGTATCACTTTGAAAAGCCAAAAAACATTTGTTTCAATGGAAACCTAAAAATAATGGTCCAGTTTTGTTAACAAATACTCTACCAGTGCACAGAAACTAGTATTCATTATCTTTGACTGCGGATGGCCAGGATGGAAATGGATTGCAACTTGAAAAAATTGGCCAATTTTTTCAAGTTCCTCCCAAGAGTCGTGGAAAAATCGCAGAAAAACTTATTGTGGTAACGGTTTGTTCTTGCTTGAAGAAATCACTTGATATTATCTTCTTGGTGTTCTAAAAGCAGTTTTATGTTTGAGCAAAGGTACTTTGTCATATATTTAGTGTATTTTGACCAAAACACAGCAAAATCTGCGTGACAATGCCCCTTTAAAGGGGCACTGACCCGCCGAAATAACGAAATTGTGTTTACTTAATTTCCATGTTATATCGCCAAAGAAAGCCACCAAATACACTAGCAGTAATCGGGGATTGTAAGTGCGTTCGAAGGGAAGTTGTTTTTTGTTAGAGGAGTAAGTTGGGTGCTACACAGAAACTATATCCCCCCTTCCCAGGGACCGCGGAGGGGGAGGGGCTGGTAGGGCCGCGGCCCCACCACTTTTTGGCGCCCCCGCCCCCACTTTTTGCGCTTAAAAGAAAAATAATTTTAAAAAAATTATTTTCAATTGTCAGCCCTACCACTTCTCACCTTGCTCCACGCTCCCCCCTTCCCTCTTATCAAGGGAGAGGTTGTACATTTTAGACTACAAGTTATCACTGTTTTTGCCTGGAAAGGAGAAATGGTTGGAGAGGGGGTACGAGGGCATGCTGCATGACTTTTTGCGTGTCTACTTTTGTCTAGGAGCTAAGAGAATAGAGGGGGTGATTGCCTGGATGTTCCGCCCCGAGGTCCGAACCGTTACCCTTTCATATAATATTTTTGGGAGAAAAGGCACTCCTTTGATATATCTTCTATAACCAAATGGCACGCCATTCACATACCTACAGCAGAAATACTGTAATCCTGCAGGGTCCTGCAGTATACTTTTGAAATGAAATCAATCAACCCTCTTGTGTACTGGCGTTAGAATGAGTAAATCAAGGCAACGTTTGGCGCGTTTCTTCGAGACGTCTTGAAAAGGTCATTTTAAATACCTAAATGACAGTTCCGGACTACCGTTTTCCATACATTACCTCTTCAAGGGTTTTCAAAATGAAACAGGTGGTTTTAAATTGGGCGCAATAAAAGGAAATGAGAGGAATCATTTTTAGTTTAGTTGACGCGCAAGTTGTTTGCTGAAGATTTGAGGTTGTCTCTGGTGATTCAAAGTTGAAATATGGTATTGTGAGTCTAAACTGAAGTTAAAGAAAATAAGTCTATTTCAGCTGACATAACTTGAATTGAACTTTAATCACAGCAGTACATCTGCAATAGTTAGGTGAAAGATTTACAACAAATATACAACAGTATATTATATACAACAGAATAAAGGCCCGGCCAAACGAACGCAACATTTCAACGCAACATCTTGCAACATTGTTGCGCGCACCGTATTAACATGCGTTTGGTCACTCTCTGTTGCAACATGTTGGATGTTGTTGGATCAAATTTTACAATTTTCAAACTTGATCCAACAACATCCAACATGTTGCAACTAATGCAACATGTTGCGCACGTTTGGTCAGCTCCTTCACAACACGATCCAACAATGTTGCAAGATGTTGCGTTCGTTTGGTCGGGCCTTAATACAACGGTTTATGTAGTAATGTTTTCCATACTCAATTTGTAATGGCTTAGACTTTGTTAGTATCGGAGTCGTATGTTAGTTTGATTGGTTTGCTTTCCTGCAGTATTGCAAGTGGCATGTCTACTTCACTAACAGTGCTAGCATTTATGGTTGTGTTCAGGCTTTTTAGCAGTCCCTGTGCCGAAAATATCACAACTCATGATGAAATGGCGCAAGGGCCGCCGAGCTGACGAACTTATTAGATTTAGTCTCTGGCACAATGGCGCCGAGCTACACAACTCGCACCAGGAGTCGTACACACTTCCCTAAAACTTTGACGAAGCATATTAACCCTCGGACGTACAAGGGGGGTGGGGGTGGGGGTGGTTGCCACCCCCCTTAAGGTTTTTCACGGATGTTTTCAAGACCATGCCATTTTCAGCAGCTGTTCATTTATCCTTGAGACACATTTGGTTAACTTTGGCGACAACCGGTTTCTATGGTAACGAGATATGACGTCATAAGTAACATGTGGTCGAGCCATTTTTCAATAAAAATGCTTGGTTTTCACCTTTTTTCAGTGAAAAAACATAAAACGCTACCAAAAGCATCAAAATGTTTAATAGAGGTTTTGCACGGCAGCCATGTTGCATGGCAGGAACAAGAGATTCTTTTCCCTATGGGAAATAATGTTCTTTCTAATGCAAAATATTTTCATTGTTCCTGCCATGCAACATGGCTGCCGTGCAAAACCTCTATTCTATGTTACTTTGCAACTGTAACAAACAATATTTGCAATTTCCGCACTTTTCTGATAAATTTGAATTTTTAGTAAAATCCAAGATGGCGGTCATCTTGGTGACCATTTTGGATGAGGTCACGGACCCCCCCAGCAGCGCCACAACCCATAATATTTACCTTATCTTGTTGAGCAGAGCACATCGCGGGCTATCTATTAGATGTAAAATATTTCCGAAATATTGCAACATCGCAAAAACCCAAGGGGGGATTGCAACACCCCCCCCCCCCTTGTACCACGGTGGGGGTATAAGTTTGCGTGTACGTCCAGGATTAAACAACTTACTCGAAAGAAAAGCTACAGTAAGGACACTTAACTTACCAAGAGTAGAGCAGAGTAAAACCTTTCAAATAAAAACAATTTCACACCCGAGCAGCAAGTTGACAAAGAGTAGAGCTGAGTAAAAGTGATGTTACACGGGACGATTCGCAACGATGATTTTTAGCGCAACAATGTTGCGCTAAAATATCGAATTTAATGTCGTTAGATAGCGTCATCAAATAAAAATGTTAAAAATAAAAAAGTTCAAAAATGAAACATTCCGTTCATGTGTAGTTGCTCTTCGTCAGTTTTTTTTCTTTCAACCATTCAATTGGTTACTCGAGAGAAATTACTACGTTTAGAAACTCGATAATATTCATCGTTTTCTCTCAATATGACAATTTTATTCGCCATATGAGCACGACATTAAAAGGCCGTTTACACGACAGAAAAATCGCGTACGGACTCGTCAAAAAAGTGGTACGGACCGCATAATTTTAGCCGTTTACACGGATAATGTTCTACTACAGGTGAGACCAAAAAAAGGCCTAAGGACCAAGTTTGGAACGTTGCGTTTACGACTACACTTTTTGGGGGATCGGACCAATTTCTAGTACTGCGCATGCGATCAGCGAAGTTATTATGAAAGCTGACGTAAGATATGAAGAAACTGGTACGACCCGTGTTTTTTCATATCCTGCAGTGAGTGATTTGGTTGGTTAAAATGCGCAGGTACAGGAAGGTCATTTCTGCCGTTGATTACATCCCTGCGGTGTTCCCTGAAACGGTCAGCCAACCTGCGCCCAGTCTCTCCAATGTAGACAGTTGATGGACATTTGTCGCATGTCAAACAGTAATCCACGTTGTTCGTGATGCAGGTAAAATGCCCTGTGATATTGACATGCCCTTTGGGTGTTGTAATTGTAGTAGATTAATATGGGGACATATACGGCAAACGGCCCTGTTGCAGGGGAAAGTACCTGTTGGGTGGTTCGGAAGGTCCCGCGGTAAAATCGAAACGATTTAGTGAAAAAAGCCAAGAATTTGTAATATTATAAAAGAGTAACAAATAAACAACTTCGCTAAGTCTCAGATCTGTGCAGTATTCCGTTGTTGAATTATTCGCCGAAGCATTCGACTCAAATTTACAGAGCTTTGAATAAGAATAGAGCTTATTGTCTCAATGCCTCGTTCTAAAAAGAATTGAAAAGAATAGAACAAATTTTCCGCAATCCCGAACGCGGGGGGGGGAACTCACATACAAAAATGACGGGGGTGTTCGTCGGAAATTCGGAAATTTTCGAAAAACACCCTAAAAGGTACTAGAATCTCGTTTGATGGGCGTGGTTCAAAACAATTTTTACCCCTAAGAGGTACCAATTCTAAAACAACACATGACATTTAACTTGTAATTCTAGTAACCTTACATATATGATAGAATGTAAAAAATGTAAAAAACAATATATAGGGGAAACCAAACGCACGATTCGTGAACGCTTCACAGAACACAGACAAGGGACAAACAACTCACATCACGCCAACTCCACAGCAGCGGTCCCTACACATTTCAACCTACCAGGCCACTCTTCCGCGGACATGAGACTCATCCCGCTTGAACTGCAGCCTACCATCAATGCTTCCCGTCGAAAAGCACGCGAGGCCTTTTTAATTCATAGAGGGAACACTTTGTCACCACAAGGCATTAATCGAAGGAACGAACGCTGAACACAGTTTTGTATCATACACTATATATCTATATATGTCATATATTATTTTTATCTTATGTTTACAAGTGCGCTGTCTACATGTCATGTATTAGCCAATCATTTATAACCATGTAATTTTCAAAGTTGAGGAGCCGTTACAATATTTTCTTTCAGTATAGCCCTGGCCCTGAGGAAGACTAGTACAATTAGTCGAAATATTGGCCATTAATAAATCTGCCCTTTGCCGTAGTGCCAGCCTTGCATTCAGTTTTGTATTCTGCCATATTTGTTCGGCTCAATACCCTAAAAGGTACCGTGATAATTCTAACGGTGGTCATTTTAGATTTTGGTACCCTAAGCGGTACCAATCTACAAATTTTGACCCCTAAAAGGTACGACGAGCGCCCCCGTCATTTTTATATGGGAGTACGCCCCCCCCCCCCCCCCCCCCCCCGGGTCCTGCACCTCACTCCCAAGATGGCCTCCGGAAATCAAAAACATCTGCAGAGGCGGATCCAGGGGAGGGGTTGAGAGGGTTGCAACCCCCACTTTGAGCAGAATTTTTCAGCATAAAAATAATAGAATAAAATTGTTTTATACGTAGTTGTTTCACTTCTACCAATTAACTGATTGTCAAGTTAGGAAAAGATAATGTACATTCCGGGACAGTAGGACGTTAACATATGAAAAGATCGTATCAGGATCCAATCGATCATTTCAAAAAATCTGTGGCTATTCCCCTTCTTGATTCCCTGATTATTCAAATGCAAGACCTATTTTCTGACGAGGATCGCCACGCCTCACACCTGCTTTATCTAGTACCATCAATCATAGTCAATAACACTCTGGAGATATCTGATGAAACAGAAGGCATGTTGTACTGGGAGAAAGACCTTCCATTTTCCAAATCCCTTGGGAATGAGCTGCGAAGATGGCAAACTAGGTGGCAGTCAGCAGAGAAGGAACTTCCAAGCAATCTTCTACTAGCACTTGGTGCGTGTGACGAGGATGCTTTTCCAAACATCCATCGTCATCTCACTGCGTGCACACCCTACCAATCAGTAGTGCTGAAGTGAGCGGTCCTTTTCGCTCATGAAACAGATCAAGACCTGCTCCAGATCAACGACGTTTGAAGTGTGCTTCTCAGATCTCGCTGTTATTGCTATGCATATTACTCTGAGAAATTCGAGTAGACGAGATATACGAGGGCTTTGTAAAAGCTCATCCAAGAAGACTCTTTTAGGCTGCATTGTTCGATTTACGAGGTGTGTAGAAAAACGGCAAATTACTATCATTGTTTCTACTGTCCCTTTTAATCATGCATTATTATTGATTTGGTTTTCTGGGAGAAATAAGGTAAACTCCAGATTTTATATAATGCCTTCACAAACGCTTTTCGAGTCTCAGGAGTGCTAGAAATGGCGTTTTTAGAGGGTGAAATCGGAAAAATTTTCCGGGGGGACCATGCGGCGCTCGCCATCCATGCTGATGGCGTCGAAAGTTATCAGGTGTACAACCCCCCGGGCCCCTTTCAGGAATTCCTGGATCCGCCCATGAATTCTGGACTTCACTTTCGCTCTGAAAGCAATTACTTTTCTCTCGTGAACTACTATTCATTCGCATAAACTGCCCTCCTAATACTTTAACCGCCCAAAGTGCTAAAAATCACGAGGAGAGGCCTATCTTACATAGGAAAAAGCTTTGTCACCGACGCCATGTTGGTGTCACGTAGGGTGAAAAGTCAGAAATTCAAAATGCTGTATTTTCAAAACGAAAGACCCTACCAGGTTGGAAACTTGTGAAAAGATTTATTTTTAAGTCACCTTCAACCTGGTGGACATAAAAATTCAGAAGGCATTGCGATTTATGACTTTCGAATTTGATGACGTCACGTGAAAACCAAGAATTAGTAAATTTGTTTTCTTATACGAGAAGGTTTAGATTAACAAAACTAAAATCGACACAGTTTATTTGCAGACAGTTTTTGCGTAGAATTCTAAAAGAAGTCGTAATACTCCAAATTCAAGCTGTTTTGCTTGTTCTTTACTTCAGTTCTGTTTTGTTGGTTTGTCGCCTTGACTACGGTCAATATTATGTGATGTCACACAAGGTGTGAAAATAAATACATCTGGTCCGTGATTGGTCAAATTGTCGAAAGTGTGAAAGAGCTTTTATTGAAAATCGGTAGAGAAGACAATATCAGCCTAAAACTTGTGTTATATTTACGTTTCTTTCCTCTTTCTTCACCAAAAATGTAGAGAATTTTCGCAGTGTGAAAACTGCGCCTAAATGTAGCGCGTAAACGAGAGCATTCGAATTCCAAAATGAGGAAAGAAGGAAGCAAATCGACTCGCGGACTTTGTGAGAGTTTTGAGCTGGCGAACGATATGCTGGGATTATGCAGTCGTTTCTCAAAATTCAAAACAAGTATCTGCTAAGTAAACTGCGAAGTCATCATGCCAGATAAAGAAAAACAGAACACTCAAAATTTGATGGTAAGTAAACGGTTGTTGTGAGCATGGCGAAAGTAAACTTCCATGAAAGGGTTGCATTGATGGCAGAATTTTGCTGGTGTGGTTGGTTGTGACTCTTTCTGCGCAAGGTTTATCGCTATCATTGTTCACCGCGATCTTCAATAATAAGCTTATATATCATATCACAAAGTATCCTTTCGGGCTTTGTGCAGATATTCAAAACGATCGTTCATCCATTTCTTTGCCATTTCTTTGCCATTTCTTTGTTGAAGGTGGCTGTCAGAGTGAGACCTTTGAATGGTGCCGAAGTGGAAGACAAAAGCTTCACAGAAATCGTGCATGTGCTTGACGAAAATGTGAGTGACTATTCTAAATTTCAAGAACCCTCATCCGGACGATTTTAATGACATTTATGTAACAGGCATTTAGGGCCCCGACCACACTAAGTTTTGTTGAGTTTTCGCCTATCGTCCACACTAAAACGCCCGAAAACGCTGATGAAAACGAAAACTTTCGAAAACTGTTTCAAAAGTGGAGACTTTTGAAAACGCATCGTTTCGAAAATGCTTCGTTTCTAGTGTGGACAGGTGAAAACGGAGACTTTTGAAAACGATGACGTGAAAAGCGTCATATGCCTCTAGTGTGGACCGGTGAAAACGGAGACTTTTGAAAACGATGACGTAAAAAGCGTCACATGCCTCTAGTGTGGACAGGTGAAAACGGAGACTTTTGAAAATGATGACGTAAAAAGCGTCATATGCCTCTAGTGTGGACAGGTGAAAACGGAGACTTTTGAAAACAATGACATAAAAAGCGTCATATGCCTCTAGTGTGGACAGGTGAAAACGGAGACTTTTGACAACGGTGACGTCACATGCCATCGGTTCCAGTCCAAATCGGAGCAGCTATCACCTTTAACATATGCGCAATCCCAGGGCCCAGTCGTTTTCATTGTTTTCAAGCGTTTTAGTGTGGACAGGTTAAAACAATATGAAGATGCTAGTGTGGACGAAAATATCTTGCTTCGCTTTCGCTGAGATGAAAACGGAGACTTTGGAAAACGCATTAGTGTTGCCAGGGCCTAAGATTTTAGCTTTAACCAGTTTGATTCATCCTGGATTTAAAAATTTTTCTAACTGGCCTCCAGAACAAAAAGACACCAGAACTCATTTATCCCCAGGGCGGCGAAGCTTTACATTAAAACTCGACTGTAGATGTTCTAAGTATTTTAGATCTTTCTTAATTTTTATATTTATGTAGACAGATATAATACTTTTGTTTGTCGTCACTTGGACAGAGAGTGCTCGATACATATAGCAGAGCAGGAATAATTTTTCACACAATGTGATGTTACAAAACAGTGACTCGAGTTTCATGCTCGGTGGCGATCATCAGACTAATGACCTTTCTTTTAATGACCTTTTATTCAGTCTGATGATCGCTACCAAGCATGAAACTCGAGTTACTGTTTTGTAACATCACATCATGTGGAAAAAATATATATATAATATAAATGACCTAGCTTTTACATTATAATTAATTATCGCTCTAGTTCTACTATCGAGCACTTTATAGTAGATGAGGATTTCAATTCACTCAGTTTTGCTATATATGTTTATGTTGTGGTTAAAATTTTTCTTTGGTTTAAAATTTTTCAAACCAGTTTAATTTTTACTTTCTTTTGTCTCAGATTCATTATCATATTCTGAGACAAAGGAAAACAAAAATCAAACTGGTTTGAAAAATTTTTAACCAAAGAAAAATTTGAACCACAACATATATATACATATTTTTACTCATTTTATGTAATACTGTTGTATTTCTTTTAGCCAAAGACAGTAATAAAGTTTATTATTATTATTATTATTATTATTATTATTACTTTTTTTAGTCTTTCGAAGGCTTGAGGTCGAATTCACTCGGTAGTCGATTCACCCGGACTGAAAATTGATTCGCCTGCTCCCGATCAACACACCCTTAGCTAGGGCGATTAAGAGAGCAAGTAGTAGCTTGAACGATCAAACACACTTAAGCGCTCTCTTCCTCAGCTTTTTTTAGAGTTACGGTACTTTAAATTACTATCAACATGAAGTACTTCACTTTATACATGCCACTCTGGTTAAGCAATAGTCTCCTACTGTAGTCACTATACGCAGCCGTCATTTTTGTGATCACACAACGCTCCTTCCCACGAACAGCTTCTCACCTGAACAGCATTCCTTTTGAGATTTTAGCCAATCGCTGTCGCAGTTCCATCTTTCAGAACTGTCTCGTGCTATCGGAGGTTCAATCATCCAATCAGTGTGAATCCCACGCTGAACATACGCCAAAGGCTATCAAAATCTATGCCAAGCAGCAAAGTTTCATACATGTAAAACCAATAGTATGCCACAGCCTTAATATTAAACCCAGGTGGAAGATCTTTGGCACTGGCAATCAGAACTGGTAGTTCATGAGTGACCCATATGCATGCAGCCCCCCATACGTGTCACATGTGTCTGCATTTAGCTACTTCTGAATCAATCCAAAAAAAACTTTTGTCTTGTCTTTATAAACAGATTTTAAACCTTACTGCATCGCAGTTGTCGAATTTGTCTGCAATGGAGGCTAGTATCTTTAAATGATACACAGTTGCTGTTATTATCTAGTGGCTGTACAGGTGTTATTCCAAGTCATTCACTCTGACTGCGATAAATTTTTTTCACACCTGTTAGTTAGTGGAGAGGAGCATTGCGTGATGACCCAATTAATGGCTGCATAGGAGACCAGGAATCTGAGATGATGTTTGCAGCCATTGCATTAGGCATTTCTCCCATGCAAGACACCTAGGTTTGGAGTAACACTCTAAATCCCTCTTCTTTCATTTTCAATTTAGGTCTAAACTTTCTGTCTGGATAAATCACCTTTGAGTGGTTTGACTTCCAGGCAAATAGACCCGATTCCTAGAAGATCACAGGTTGATTTTTGTTTGATTGTGTTTTGGATCCATGTTTACTGGTGTCTACTGTACGATTTATGTTTATTATGTTTGGTAGCTAATCCATTTTGTAAAGAAAAAAAAGGCTAATTTTCTTTTCTTGAAAGTATAGTCCGTTAATGAATACCGTTCTTTGTTTTGTTGTTGTATCTAGTATGCAATTAATTATTGTTCTTGGAAAAATGCCAAACAAGCTAGTAAATTAAATAATCAATGCAATTATTTACACATTAAAAACAGCAATCTTGGATATTGGTTATGATTTAGTTTTGTGTGAAAATGACAGAAATAATAAAATAGTCTAATTACATTCTTGATATCGCACTATATATACATGTAACTCATTAATCATTTCTATCACTGATGTTACTAGCGAGCATCTGAAACTACATATATTTATTCATTACTGTTCTTTTACTGAAGCAATTGATTGGGCTCAATTGGATATCATTTACAGTGTAGGGTTCCATCTTGGGGGGAGGGTTGGGGTAACTCCAATATTTTTGCTTCATGTTACAGAAACAGGAGATAGGTGTCAGTCTGTAGACCACCCCAGGGGGAGGGGGTGGGGGTAATTGTAGGTGAAAAATGATAGGGACGCTCATATTGTAGGGTACATGTATGAGAACATAATAATAGGGTCTGAAATTAACTTTTTTATGTGGGCGCCAAGTAGCGACTAAACAAAATTTTTTGGTTGCCAAGTAGCAAATTCTGGTCGCCAAAAAATAAAAAATTGGCAAAATTTTCACTTGACAGTGGAACATAAAAAATATGCACTTGTCAGAGAAGCTTCTTCTCTCAAAACAATGGTCCAACCTGTAATTATGACGAGAAAAAGGAAAAAAGATCGTAAACTAGCGATCGTTCATAAACAGCAGACGTAAAACTCTCAATGATCGGGCCCACATATTGTGTCATGTGGCTTTCATTTTGGTTGGAACGGAAAGGTTTCATTAATAGATACAGTTCCCTTAGTTTAAAAACTGAACGTAATCGGAAAAATGGCATTTTTTTACCAGCACATCACCAAGTAGAGTTTGCGGAGTGCCAGGAATCGTGACATTTTCATGACTATTCATCACGGTCAGAGGAAAGTCCCCATACAGTTGAAGGTCACTGTACTGTACTCTACTGTACTGAAAAAATATCATCATAAGTGTATGCTTTATTTATACCCTTTAAGGGAACTGACATTATTACAACAATGTTTTTAATCAACCCCCCGCACCTAAAGGAAACATGATTATCCATCAGCATGGCAGTGCCTTTCTTTCTTTCATTTTTACTGATATCCCTTTATAATATTTACCAGTCATAATGTTGAAGTACCGGTATTCTCAAATTTTGTTGTCAAGTCTTGATTCATTGACAAGTGCTTGTGCAATTAAAATTTCAGCTGGTAGTATTGAAGGATCCTTATGAAGACCAAGATGACATTCTCAGGGCAAACAGATCAAGGGAAAAACAGTACATTTTTGATTGTGCATTTGGTCCAAACTCATATCAGGTTAGCCAGTCAACCATTTTTTTGTCAATTAAGATTATTTTAAACATGAATAATTTTACAATGAGGGTACATTAATATTGTAACTCAATTCCAGTTTTGTTTTATTTTATTTATCGCATAAAATCATGGAGAAAATTATTACTTAACAGAATTAAGGAAGGGGTGGAAAAGACCAAAGAGAAACCTGATGTGAAACCTGTGCATGTAAGGTTTCCTTGGTACAATGGATTGCATTGTATTAGTGGTGCATGCAGAATTCTGATGAAAACTCTGTAGCTGGTCTGATAAATGCTGGTTAGACAGCTGTGCTGTTATTGTCACATGAGCAGACTAGTACTATGCACTTATTGACTGAGTGGGAGGGCCGGACAGGAAAATATTTGGCTCGAGGTCATGGCGTATGGACAGAACACAGCAAGGTCCATGCACCATGACCAAGAGCCAAATATTTTCCCGTCTGGCCCGACCTAACTCAGTCGATAAGTATTTTATAATATGACTAGAAAGTACAAGAATAATCGTGCAGTGTGAGGTTACTTGAACTCAAGCGGGGCCGGACGGCTTTTTCCGAACCGGCTCACGTCAACCCGTCCGGCCCACTCACGTCACCTTGCGATTCTATTTTCTGTAGGATTGCGTCAGTGGGGCCATACAGTCAAGAACACTTGCTACACAGGCTATATTATAGCCTGTGTAGCAAGTGTTCCCATACAAACGAATTTTTCTGCATTCTGGCCGCGCAAAAATTGGGGTGAGAGCCAACAGGGGTGGGAGTGGGGAGGGGAGGGAACACCTGCCTGCAAACCCCACGATTTTGAAAAACGCCCACCGAGTTGTCACGGTTGACTTCATTCACCGATTGACAGCTTGTCAACAAATTAGCCAATTACATGTACAGATTACCGGATGTAGAATTTTACTTCCTTTTAAAAATAAAACAGTTGAAATCTCTTCACAGATTCATGGGAATCAATAAACCTTCTCGCCATTTCAAAACAATGCCAACTTACGTAAATTAGAAGGAGTATCCGTATATTTGCTTGCTTTGACTTATTGAATCCAACACCGGTTAACAGAGCCGGTAAAATAATTCCCGCTATAAATAAAAATATACAACAGGTACTCAGCTCAACAACTCAGCACGGCGACTGTCCTGCTGTGTTTGTTTACGGTTATATTATTTCTAATTCAAAATCGATCTTTGCTTTTCTCGATATTTTCTGACTTTTCTGTGGTACGAGCACTAATTGTTCAGCTTCATTTCATCTTAAATTTTGCTGTGACCAAAGTAAAACTCGAATCGGTCCACAAATGCAAATAGATCTTCTCACAAACGACACGTCACTTGTAGCTTGCCAGTTGCCAATGAAAACAAACAGCTGCCGAACTAGATCACTTTCTACTTTAAATTTTGGGATGAAATCGTGAAGTCAATTGGAGTCAAAATTAGGTTTTTGAGAAAGTCTAGACCTTTTTATATCGATCCAAACAATTTAAAATACGCATAACCGATGACTACAACAGACATGGACGACAACAGTCAAACTATACCACGATAATTTTTTTCAATGGGTCTACTCAAGTCTAAGAAAAACATTTCCTGGCCTATTATTAATAGAGGAATAACGTACGTATTGTTTTCTTTCCATGCCTTAACATTAAAGCAAAGAAATCCTTGTGTAACTTTGACTAAAATACGTGCGTTCTTCGGAATTTCCCTTTGTGTATATCGTCCAAGCAATCCAGTTTTTCATTTAAATCGCACGCCGTCATCCCCTTATAATTTACCTCTACCACTTGATCCCAAATTATGCTTTGCAATGGAGAAATAACAATAATACTGGGGTAGCCTGTATCTCCTTGCCTTTTACTTCACACTCTGCTCATCATAACAAACAACTGAAAAATTAAACTCTTGCCAAATCCTGTTGTCAATACGGCCATTAAATCCGGCTTTGCCGTTAAAAAGATGGCGCATTTCCCTTTCTTGTTCCGTTTTCAAAGTAAAGGAAGCCCCACTTCGCTCAGCTCCGATATAACTTCTTTCAAACACGTTTCAAAAGCTTTCACATGTTCTCTGAGCTCCATTTTGATCTTTTATCCTTTGATCGCAAGTCACTCTCAAAATATTTTGTGTGAAAATTTGATAGCTACTTGTCAAACCTGTCACTCAAGGTGAGCATACCGCACCAATCAAGAGCCCTGTTCGTGGACGAACGGCGTTTTTCAAAATCGTGGGGTTTGCAGGCAAGAGTTCCCTCATCTCCCCACTCCCACCCCCGTTCGCCGATTTTTTGCTCTTGCCCCAATTTTCGCACGGCCAGAATGCGGAAAAATTCGTTCGTACAGTTCGTTCGTACGGGAACGCTTGCTACACAGGCTAGTCATATTATAATGTTAATTATTTTTAGTATCACTTTGAAAAGCCAAAAAACATATTTGTGTCAATGGAAACAAAACAAAATTGTTCAGTTTTTTTAAACAATTAGAGGGGCTGCTAGGAAAATGGCATAACTGACAAATTTGCTCAAAATGAAAATAAATGTTCAAAAATTGTTGAGTTTTTGCATCTTACATGACTGTGTATTATTTTGAAGTATTTTGTCCTAATTTGTCAGTTATGCTCTTTTTCCACTGGTCCCTTCAATTACTATTACTAGTTCACTGAAACTATCAAAGCCTGTCTTTGGCTGCAGATGGCGCACATGAAAATGGATTGCAACTTGAAGAAATTGGCCAATTAATTTTTTTAAGTTATTCCCCTGTGTCTTGGATAAATCACTAAAAACTGAGCATGGGTTGACGGGTTCTCACTCAATATGTTCCTTTTGCTCTACAAGCACATTTAATCTAAGAGCAAATGTACTATGTCAAATATTTTGTACGGCAGTTTTGACCACAAAGAGCAATTTAAAGTCCCTGTGATGTTGCCCCTTTAAATATGTATACTTATATTGAATTTCTTACCTTGTAGGCTGATGTATACACAACAGTGGCCAAACCTTTGATTGAAAATGTCATCACAGGATATAATGCAACAGTGTTTGCTTATGGAGCCACAGGTACATGCATGAATGACATAATTTATTTACGTTGTAAACTACATAATACATGTAATTTTGATTAGCGTGCCACTCATAGCCAGCTAGAAGCTGCAACTCAAATAAAATTAACATTTAGTATTGAATGTGATAAATTGTTGCAATATTTGCTGGATGTACAACTAGTGTACATGTAGATCTTATGATGATGATGTTGCATTTGACTTTGAGACTTCAACATAAGGCTTGTTAAGGACTTATTATACTCTATTACATGTACATAGTCTGAGTGTACTTTTATCACATAGTTTCTTGTTAATTACCTGTAATCCAGTTTTAAGTGCAATTGGGTTTAATAAAAATTACTATTATTGAAGGGGTTTAAATACAGTTGAACCTGATGCTCTCTACAACAGGCAACCATCCCTGGAAATAATTTTCTGGTCATAATAGGGAGGTGGCTGTTATGAGGCCCTGTTAGGGTAAATTTTGACAAGCGTTGAAACAGCGACATCAGACAAATGAAATGACAACAAGATAACGCCCGCCAACTTGCATTAGCGAAAGTAAAAAGTAAAGAAAGGACAGTGAATTTCATGTTTTTTTTAATTTGACAGTGGCTTAGGACCACTTAGTGTCAGTAGTACTTTGAAAAATTGACCTAAAAATGACCTGCTGAGATGTGCTTGATTTGTGAATCAGTCACATCACTCTTTCACCCATTACTATAAAGTCATAATAGGCACATCACGCTTTTAAGTGTTAACCAATGGTCTCTTTTTCCTTGAATGTGTCGAAACAGATGGCACTCATATTTTGATCTTAAATTATATGTCCCTACCTTTGAAGACTATTTTTACTTCTCCCACCAAGGAATTAGTTCAACATCCATTGTCATGCAGTCATTCATACTGCCAATGAAGCAGATGTTCAGAAAAGAGAGTTTCATAAAACTCTCAGAGGCGTCACATGAATCTTATCATTATTAAACAATTATCTCCATGATGTTGAAGACCTTTTGCCTGAAGGTGAAAGTTGCGAGAAGACCAGTGATCAAGAGTCCAATGAAGAAAATATTTCACATTTTTTTGTTGACACCAAACCGGCATTTTTTTTTTTAGACATTATTTGGCAGAATTGTGATTTGGCCAATAACCACTTAGACCTGTGTAGTATTAAGCGAACACCAAAGAGTCTTGTTCATGATTTTAATAGTTAACCAAACAAAAAAAAAACATTTGAACCACAACAGAGGTTTTAGAACATGGATTTGAGTGAATGGATAGTCATAGAAACTTAACCAATGAAGGGAGATTGGCTGTCAGTGTACATGTACATGTAGATTGCACTGTTGTTGTGCAACTCATTATTAATTACTGTTAATAAAAATCTAACAACATTACAGGATATTGCTGTGGTAGGGCAACGGTCCTGTTAATAAAATTCTATGAATAAACTTGAGTATGTATTTTATACATATTATATTTGCATTACTTTTAGGAGCTGGAAAAACATTTACTATGTTGGGTACCGACAGGGAGCCTGGTATTATGGCACGTACCTTGAATGATCTTTTCTATGAAATGGACAAGACCAAGGAAGACATGAAGTACAAGGTGTCAATGTCATATCTAGAGGTTAGTAATTGGCAGTATTCATGGTAAGTCTCCATACAGTTGAAGGTCCTGAAACAGACAACCTTGGGAAGTTTGTAACTTAGGAGCTGGCCACTTACAGGAATGATTCTTGTAAGAAAAAATTCAAATGGGGTTTTGTCAAGGCAGCCATAATAAGAGCTTATGCAAGTGTCCACACAGAGAGCTTTGACTGAGCCACCACCACTCCCCCCCCCCCATCCCCCCTCCCACCCCCAACACCTGCCAACTCCTGACATTATAAGCAGATCGTATTTTAAATGTACAGATGAAGAGGAAATGTCATGGCTTTTCCAGTTAATTTCAGTGTTGGTTTAACCTTAACAGATCTACAATGAAATGATTCGTGACTTATTGAACCCTTCTTCTGGATTCCTTGAACTGCGAGAAGATAGCAAGGGAGTTGTTGTTGCTGGCATCTCTGAAGTGCAAGCCAAGAAAACAAGCGAGGTAAGTCTTTTGATTCCTTATCTTCAAAATCATCTTGTCCCTCTGAACTGACAAAGATCACCTTGAAGCACTGGACAAAACATTTTTCATTTATTCTATTCCATCATTCCATCCCTCTTTTTATAAGTTTCATTCTACTTTTTTCATTTGTTCTTAAATTATTTTTTTCGTAGGTAATGGACTTGCTTGTGATGGGTAACAAACAGAGAACCTCTGAACCAACAGCAGCTAACAAAACATCATCAAGATCTCATGCCATCCTCCAGGTGTGGGTCTTAACACTTCTAAAGTTTTTAGAGTTGTTCACTCCCGAAATCAAACCTTGCCTCATGCAGAACTTTCCTATTTCCAATTTATTATTCTATTAGTACTATTTATTAATCTGTACAAGGGGGCTCTGACTTTTGGATCTGTGGATTAAATCCTAAAGTGTGACTCTTCAAATGAAAGCTATTAAGCAGTACTGTTACAGACTGTAAATGGTACAAATTATTATGCAATATAAGGAGGCGTGCTGGTGCAGTGGTTAGCATGTTGGACTTCAAATCCTGGTTTCAGCCGTCATGTTGTTTCCTTAGACAAGAAACTTTGTTCCACATTGTTTCTCTCCACCCAGGTATATAAATGGGTACTGGTGGCATAATTCTGGGGGTACCCCTGCGATGGACTAGCATCCCATCCAGGGGGAAGTAGCAATATTCCTAGTTGCTTCATGCTATAGAAACTGGGTTAAGCTTGGGCCGAGTGGGCACACTGTGACTCGTGTGCTACTTCACCTTTACCATAAAGCAAATGATACATGGTTCAACATCGTTCAACATTTGTTGCGCAATAAATGTTGAAAAAGGTTGCAACTTGTTGAATGAGTGAAAAACACATTCAACGTTTTAAAACGATTGACTGAGGTCGTTCAACAAGTTGCAACTTGTTGAACGGAATAGAGCCAAGTTCTATTTTCATTCAACAACTTTCAACATGTTGAACGGCATATTTCAACATTCAACATCAAATGATACACTGTCAACATTTGTTGAACAGCGGCTGCAACATTTGTTGCCCAACAAATGTTGAACCGTGTATCATTGGCTTATGGTGGTTCTATAACTTTTGAATCTGTGTATAAAATTCCAAAGTGTGTCCATTGTACAAATGAAATCTTTTGAGCTTTTCTTTACCATGTCACTGTTAATTATGTAGTGCAAGGCAGTTTTAGGTAACTTTTGAGTCTGTGGCTGAAACCCCAAAATATTACTAGATGATTTTTCCTTTTCCCCCACAAAATCTGATTTGAGAAACAATAACGTGTTATCTTTCTTGTCATACATGTAGGTAACAGTTACTCAAAAGAGCCGTGTGAAAAATACAATTGAAGAATTCAGAGTTGGAAAACTTTTTATGATTGACTTGGCTGGATCAGAGAGAGCTGCACAAACCAAGGTATTAATAATGTAGGAACTGGTTTCTTTGGTTCTTTTTTTCTGCCAACCTGGCAATTTTTTATTTTGTTATGATTTCCTTTATTCTTGTAACCTGCATACTTGGCTTTGTACTGGTATTTTTGAGGAGAAATTGGATGTTGATCACTTAACTTCCTCACTGATATGTAGAAGCATTACAAAGAAGTTGAATGAAAAAACATTTTGTGAACTGCAAACTTGGAAACAAAGCCTTAATTGAAGGGCTGCTGGCAAGAATGCCCTAAATACTTTTTTGGAACATTTTTACTGAAATCTTGAATTTTTGGCCTCAAAAGTGACTCACTTGTCAAAATTATGACTGGATCGTGTAAAAATATGACTGAAAGGATTTCGACCAGGTCGACGAATCTTCTATCTTTGAACAGAATAAAATTTTACCTTGAAAAGATACATAGGGTGTCCTAAGACTCAAAACATTTTCTCAAAGATGTGGATTTTCTTCGCCATTTTGGATCTGTTTTAAGTACCTTAACAATAATAAATCATTAATTTGACAAAACTGTGCTTTTAAAGGCCTAAAACATACAATTTTAGTGAAAGTTGCCAAAAACATACTTAGGACGTTCTTGCCAGGAGCCCTTCAATTGTTTCTTTTCCATGCAAGCAGAAATTGATTAAATAACTAAATTGAACCCCAGGTCCCCTGTGTCATTATATCTGCAAAATATGGATTTTATCAATGCTTATTCACTGGAACATTTTTCCTTCTAGAATCGTGGGAAGAGAATGATAGAAGGAGCACACATTAACAGATCCTTGCTTGCACTGGGAAACTGCATCAATGCACTGAGTAAGTGAAGTTTGCAAGTTAGATGACTGGAGAGGGTTTTGTATTTTTGCAAAAGCAACACGATATACTGATAAAATAAGGATGTACATATAAATGTGTGTGGTAGAATAGATTGGATATGAGCCATTGGAGGAGAACCCTGGGTTCCAGAGGCTTTTCTTGACTGTTTTCTTGCACTCTTATCTATCTCATATTGCACACCTCTTATGGCTCTTAAATTTTCACTGTGGATTTGAATTTAATAGGATTAGAAGAGTCAAGCATGGTAAATCAAGGAGCTCTTGGCCATAAGTCCTCTTGTGGCTTCAACTTCTCATGAATGTGTGTTGCCAGAGAACCTCTGATACAGTTGTACCCTGGTTATGGGACGAGTGCTTCTACATATAACCCAGTGAATGCCTGTCAGGAAATCAGAAAAAAAGACAGTCCCATTAGTTTTTCTTTATTTTTCAGGTGAAAATCGTGGCCATTATATCAACTACAGAGACAGCAAACTGACAAGACTGTTGAAGGTACGGTGATGTGCAACTAGCGGACTTAGTGAATGCCATTCTTGTTGCAAAGATGTCCTCATATAAACAACAAACAAGTAATTCTTATTAATTTTGTGTGTTTGTATTGCATTTGTCTGTGTATAGGACTCCTTGGGTGGTAACTGTAGAACTGTTATGATTGCCCATGCAAGCCCAGCAAGTGGATCCTTTGAGGAAACTCGCAACACTCTTTTGTATGCAGACAGAGCCAAGAATATCAAAACAAATGTAAGCACAACTACTGTAGTATTACAGTATTTCATTAATTAATATAATTATATAATGCCCTCTTTTAAGGATAGTATTGAAATTGTGATGCTCTTGTGGTTGACTGCATTATCCTGAAGATGACTTGTTTGAGTCCTGGTTGCTTCATGTACCATTATTCTGTGTCCTTAGGCAAGTCACTGTGCATCAAATTGTATCTCTTCCAGGTTTAAAGGGGCAATCTCATGCCTATTTTTGCTGTGTTTTATCCAGAAAGCGCTAAATATTAACTAGGTACTTTGTTTGCACATAAAATTGCCATTGTAACACCAAGGTGAAAGTATGGAGTGATTTCTCAAAGCTAAGATTTATTGACCCTACAGCGATTCTTTCAAGACACACAGGCACCACACCAGAGACAATAGCGTTCCGCCCAGATGACGTCATATTTGGCAGCACTGCATTGTGGGATCGAAATGCGGACAAATATTTCAAAATGGCTGCCTCAGAAACACCAGTTTTTGCGATTCCTATACATGTTGTGGATAATTGTCGAGTTGTACCCAAGAACAGTGCTTCGTAGCACCTGTTTATTCGTAGCTACCTGCATAGTTCTTGAATGTTTGTACGCATTTCAATCCCATGATGCTGCGCGCCAATTCTATTTTTAGAACCTGGGCGGAACGCTATTATTGCTACTTTCTGTGCACTAGTAGAGTATTAATTTTGTAAACAAACCTGAACCATTAGTTTTAGGTTTTCATTGACAAATATGCTGTTTGGCTTTTCAAAGTGATACTAAAAAGAAGTGACACACTCGTCAGTGGGGAATCTGAGCATTTTCTGACTCTGAATTGTCCTTTGTCTTTTCTCATCATGTCTGGTGCTCAGGCGCAGCTGCTATAGGCCAATCATTGACATCATTTTTAACCCGTGAATACGCGCATGCGTAATGAACGGGTTAACGGTATTCACTCACTCACTCACTCCTTCCATCAGCTGTAAACTTAGTGACGTAATGCTTTGTTACGAATGCGTTTCGTAACAAGAACGTGAATCCAGCAACAACACTAACTAATTTGTTGAAAACTAATATAAACAACAAGCTTAAAGATGTTTTGCATTTGGAGTCTCTTTAATGAAACATTAAAATCGATCTAAAAGGATTTTTCAACCGAGACACGCGTTTTGATGCGTATCTACCTTGAAATGATAAAATTTAATCTTTACTAAGTGGTTTAGTGTTGAGAATAGGAGTCGGGAGGCGCGAGTTTAAGTCCAGCTCGGGACCTTCTCTCTCTTTTTTCTTTCTTCTTTGACTGGGCATTATGAATGTGATGTACTGGGGGTTTTTTTTGCGTTCGTCAAAAATCCTTACGTTTAATTTAAAAAAAAATATATCGAACCGTGTCAGTGTGAAAACATATTAAGCTTACCGCAATATTGCGTTACGCGTTTATAATAGCATTTCTTATTTACGGGTTGGCTCTTAGGAGCCTTTGATTATTAACAGAATTTTTTGCACCTATTCCTCTAAAAACCTAGTGTGTAATATGTACATTATTATTGATTTATTTCTGATTTCACTTCTGCAGATGAAGCCAAATCAATTCAGTGTGTCATACCACATTGCACAGTACACTAACATCATTGCTGATTTGAGGAAGGAAATCTTTCGGCTCAAGCTCAAAATTTCTGAACATGATACAGACTCTAATGATGACAGTAAGTACTGACTATTCTAACAAGCATGAAATAAAAGGCATGCACCAGCATCATCTCGACAATCTGACGAAATCGCAAAATGTTGCGACCTGGTTTGATACCTGCATAGTTGAGGAAGACAGAAAGAGGGAGATGGTAGGGAAACCTACATGTGTTAAAGTATCCAGCTTAGGAATTTTTAATTTTTTCAGTTATTTTTAGCGGCACACAAAGTGGAGGGGGAGGGGCCTGGACACCATTACTCAAAGTTTATGTCTTTCCTTGTTTTGCCAGAAAAAGAACAGCTCAAGGACAAGAATCCAGAAGAGATGAACAGGCTTAGAGACCAACTTGTTGGCACATTCAAGGAGCAGATGGACATTAGGTTAGATCAGAAGCTTATCTGTTATGAGCTTCTGGTTAGATGCATATTGAACAGAATGCAGAAAACTATTTTTGTGACCTTGGTTAATTTTGGTAAATACAGTGGATCCCACTATAAGCTACCACCCAAAATGCAAAGCTGAAGTTTTAGAGTGGACCTCAACATTAGTTACTGCTATGTAATGAAGTAGGAGAAATCGTACGAAATAAATGTGTAACGTTGTTGAGTAAAATTTTCATTTTGCACAACCAGCTCAACTGTATAATGTCATAGCCACTGAGTAAAAAATGAAAAGAAAAAAGGCTTTAAAAAGTCATATCTCCGTTTCTTTTGATGATTTAATGCCATTTAAAGGTATATTTGTAACACTGAGCTAACAATTTTCGGATGCCTGAGCTGATGATTGAACAGGCCGACAGTATCAATCAGGAACAAAATCGTTTTCTCTGAAGAAGTTAGTTCTAGAATGCCGGATTTCCAAGAATTTTTCAACCCTTTAAGCCCTATATCAAAATTTAAATTCTCATTTCTTGTCCGCATGCATTCATTATAAAAGTAGTGGAGAGAAATTGTTTGGATATCAAGAGAATTCATCTTGTGTGATCATGTCCTTAATTCTCATGACCTTTTTGATTGATAAGGCATTAATATTACTTGGAGAAATTTGATGCTGATCACTCTTAGGGCTTAAAGGGTTAAGGGAGCTATTTGCCTTCTGAAAGTTTTAATTGGACGTTTTGAGAACCAAAAGCAGCATTTTCCATCGTCTCGAAAAAGCCAGGCATAGTCGGAAAACCTGAGGGCGGTGTAAGCATCCCCAAGCATCCCGAACAGCTGTTTGGCGAAGCAATTCTTTGCGTGCCCCGAGTAATGGTAGGAAATGATGTCTGACTTTGTTGATCGTTATATTTCAGGCGTAAACTAATAGAACTGGAGGATACAGCCATGCAGATTTCACTGGACATGAATAGAAACATGCTGGTGATAGATGAGTAAGTATTATGACAGTTTCGTGGAAAACAATTGTTTTAATTTATTACGAAGGCGATGGTGAGCATCGTTCTTCATGGCTCCTTGTGGGAGGCAGATCAGAAGGTCGGTGGTCAGAGGCCTGGGCCAGTTGCATAAAACTTAACGCCAGACTTAACAGCTAACGTCGGCCGTTCAGTCCAGTTAAAGTCAAAGTTACTATTTTAACTTCAGACGTTAGCAGTTACGTACGACGTTAAAATTTACGCAACTGGCCCCTGGTCTCGGCCATCGTGTTGTTTCCTAAGACAAGAAACTTTACTCCACATTGTCTCTCTCCACCCGGGTATATAAATGGGTACTGGTGACAAAATGCCGGGGTACCCCTGCGATGGACTAGTATCCCATCCAGGGGGGAGTAGCAATATTCCTAGTTGCTTCATACTACAGAAACTGGGTTAAGCTCCGGCCGAGTGGGTACCCTGTGGCTCGTGTGCGACTTTACCTTATGAATAACTGCCGTTTGCTATTCATTGCTTCCGCAAATTTTGCTCATGTCATTTTGATGCCTCGTTTTATTTCTATTTCTATTTATTTCCTGTCATTGCTATTTCAGGTGGGAACAAGAAAAAGCCAGACGAGGAGAACGAAAAACATCCGGAACTACATCAGAAAAAACCGAAGATTTGAAAAATGAAGAAAGAGAGAAAAGCAACGATTCGTCTGCGCCGCCAAATGAAAGTTTTTTCAGCAATAATGGCCGAGAAGGCACGTCTCTGTCAAAATCAGACAGCTTGGAAGATGTAGAAAGTAAAGACTTGGACACCGAAAAGAATAAGAAATCAGAATCAAACAGTGATGAAGGCACAGTGATTGCAGAACCAGAAGAAGTTTGTTTTGCACGAGAGGAAATCGCTACGTTGATTGCAGAAGAGAAACGCACCTCAGATCTCAAAGGTGATCTGCAGGAAAAACTTATACAGACAAGAAAGGAGGTTGAAGCTTTAGAGGAGCTTTTACCCAAGAAAATAAACAGCGACGAAAATCGAGAAATTTTGGGATTGTTGTGTAAGGTGCACGAGTTGGAGATAACGAACGCCGAATTACAGTCGAACTCATTACTTAGAGAAAACTTGCTGCGTCAGAGGGACTTGGAGATGAACAAGTTTGAGTCGAGACAGAGATTGTGCGATGAAATTATTCAAATGCAAAGGGCAGTAATTAACGGTAAGCGTGTTTGTTATGACAAATAAGAAAGCATGTCAAATCAAGTCAGACATGTAGGCTGAGGGGTCCGACCTACGAGTGATACATTATCAGATGGTGGTCCAATTTTTGTGTTATTTAGGGGAAAATACCTTAATTTGTGTTTACCTCCAAAAAGATATAAAATATCTATCATTTTGAAACGTGTTGCGTGAAATCCTTTCTTTGTGGTTATTGCAAGGTTACAGTAGCGAGCGGTCGCCATTTTGTGCGTGCATTTATATACCCCCATTACGATACCCCTGTGGACCTTGACAGGGTTTGTCGACACCTTTGCTCGCCTACACTCTCGTAGATTACAACAGAAAACCTGCAGTAAAGGTTTAATGTGTGGCACCGCACAGAACTAATAAGTAAATGTTCGAACTGTACCAGTGAGTGAGGCCGGCGCGTGAAATCTGATCCATTGGTTTCCCCCTATCAAACAAAATGGCGTCCAAGAGGTCAAGGTCAAGAAACCCGAGAAAAGGCACGAATATTCATGCGTCAAGAAACTTCGTTCAGGCTCAGTCAGTCTAAGATTTTGTTGATCCACAGTTACTTATGCATTTTATTTAGAGAAGAAACGAAAGTTAAATATGGACTAATTAATCTTGGAAAACTTTGGAAATGGCATCCATGCCATCGGCACTCGCCGGTCGAAAACCCGATCGATCGATCTTCGGCTTCCCGATCGAAAACAAGCCTACAGGCCTGCAATTCAAAGCCGAATATCGGAGAGAAGCCAACGAATCGCTGCGGTGGAAAATCTGTTCGGAAGAAAAATGTAATTAAAAATATTAAGACTTAAAACTATAGCGTTTTCTAATTAGTAAAATGTCGCCTCAAACTTTCTAACACCGTTTCTAAAATGTCGTTTTTCGTACAAACACAAAATAAGATCAGCTGGGATTTTACGGAAAGCAGAAGGCAGCTGGTAAATTCGGAAGATATTCCTATCCTTAAAATGTTCTGCTGCTGAAACATTCAGCCAAAAGAACCGAAAATATCAACTTGTTTTAGCTTTCACATAGTTTTCTTTAAAGGCAGTAAAATGATATATGGAAAAACAGTACAACACAATTCCAGGGTTTCCCTTACTATTCCTTGTTGAGTGTCCCTGAAATATCTGAGCTGAAAGTAAAAACTTTTCACTATACTTTGCTTTGTCGAGCCATTTCATTTTTATATTAAATAATCAAACCTTGGGTTTTCTTTTCAGATTCGGGAGTTCATTGTTCCGCGGAACTAGATGCACTTTATGACGTTTACATGGAGCAATCAACTGACTTTGAACAACGTGAGAACACTGCGAGTACAGAAGAAAACACGCAAGCCCCATTGAACACTCAACAAAGGGTAAAATACACCAGTTTCGTTTATCACTTTTGAGACATTTTCACTTTCACCAATTAAGTGATAAACCTCTACCCCCTGAAAGTGTCAAAGAACAATTTTCTAAGTTTTATTTAATTTCAGTTTAAAGATGAATTACAGTCCGTACTGCGCAATCTCAGCTCGGCAATGTTTGTGAGACTCACAAACAAGGAACGTTTACTAGCGAAAATGAAAATTACGGGACAAACTTACCTTTTCCTTCATTATTAACGTCAGATGTACTTGCCAAACAATAATAACAAGTAAAAGAACCCCAAAGTTTTCCCAAACTGACGTTTCAGCTCATCGAGCATTCGTAAACACAACGGCCGTAATGGCGGGCTGACGGTTTACTCCCATTTACTCCATGTATGCTATTACCGAAGTGTAACATATCAACAAATTCAGAAACAAAAAATGAAAGCAAACCCCGAGATTGCGCAGTACGGACTGTAATTCAGCTTTAAGAAAAGAATATTCAGGAAACAGTACCACAGGATAGTACTGCCCAATAGCTTTCATCTAAGGGATGTCATCCACCGACTCAAAAGTTAGAACCGCCTTTTAGGGCATAATAAACAGCACCACAAAGAAACATTACGAAGTACCACTCGATAGCCTTCTTTTTATTGGTCACATAAGGAGTTTTATCCACAAACTCAGAAGTTAGAACCAGAATACACAAATCGAATTTGGCTCAACGGGCGTATATAAGGAACAGACAGCCCGAGTGTTAATATATTTTTTCTAATCAAGTTAAATGTCTTTCAGGCCTCGCTTCTAGCGGGAGTAAATCGACGTATGATGCCTTTGGCGCGAGAAAGATTGTGTAAGTATGCTTCGTTTTTCTCGAGACTTTTTCGCTATATATTCACGCTGTTGTTTGTCTATATTTCGGGAATTCCGATAACTACTGTTTCTGAAAGATCATCATAAAATACGTTAGCCTGCCTGGGTTTGGTTGGTCTGAGCTCTGAGGGACATCATGACAAAATGGATCTATTTCGGTCTGTTCATCTGTCTCTAGCCTAAGGTACCCTTGGGACATACCTAGTAAGGGCAAAACAAGTCTTGTTTAGAGCGGTATGTGCTTTTGGTTTTGCATTGCTACGCTTTGTGATTGGCTAAAATTTCGCGCCACTTTATCAACTAATCAGAAGTAAAATC
Organism: Cladopsammia gracilis; assembly: GCA_022457155.1. Classification (NCBI taxonomy): domain Eukaryota; kingdom Metazoa; phylum Cnidaria; class Anthozoa; order Scleractinia; family Dendrophylliidae; genus Cladopsammia; species Cladopsammia gracilis. The sequence continues at coordinate 495,795 of JAJGOT010000498.1, read as the reverse complement.
AAAATCAATCATTACTTGCTCGCACGAGTTTTCCCGCGCTTGACGCCGGCTACATGAAATTGATTTGAATTCTGATTGGTTCATTAGATTGTCTGCGTTTGTTGTGATTGGTCAGAGCAATTACTTTGGTTTTTGAAAACTGCTTTAATAAGAAACCTCTTAGGTATGGATATATCGGTGAGCCCGATAGCCTAGTGAATTAAAATCCCGAGCATTCAGAGTAACAACTTTTGTTTTTTCTTCTCCGGTTTAGTCACCTTTAGTAAACTGTCCCCCCTCAGTGAAGAGACTCCTTCGAGGATGGTATCACTTCAAAACTCGCCAGTAAAGATGTCACGTGCCACACCTTCCGCTAATACTCAGATGTCAGATGACGTGTTTATAGCGGAGACCAGGTGAGATTCTTAATCAGATCAGGATTTAAACGCCCCTTCACTGCGTTTCGTATATTTTTTATATTTTACCTTTCCTGAAGTGTAAGCGTAGTTTGGGGGTGAACGAGGACTGAGTTAATGGACTGGGGCAAGTCAAAAGAAGCAGTCAAGAGCCTAACTTCACACTTCCCAACCCTCGACATTTTGCGAAACCAAAATGGCGGCTAGCACTCGCCCACCAAAAAACGCCTGCACCTCAACTTATATTTTCCATCGAGAGAATTTGGATTGGAAACAAAGGTGATCAGAATCTTTATTCTCGTAACCTGTATGCGACATTTTCTCGTAACCTGCGAAAACAAAAAGTCGCTCGTGTGGACTTCACTTTAGATAATATAGACTTAAAATTTCATGATATTGTCTCTTCGTTACTGCGTGGTATAGCCTTTTAACTTTGTGAAAACCACATACGCGTAGGCCAAATTTTGTAAGGACAGGCGATCTTTTTCCACGCTTGGTTTTTTTTAAACAATAAATATTAACTGTGTTGTGCTCAATTTTCAGTTCTCCACTGCCTCTGCCCACGCCCAAGAAAACGAAAAAGCTTCACAGTTTTGTCGACGATGGTGAAAGTGAACGTACCTCACCAACACTCTCATCCGTAACAGAAGACATCAATGAGGAAGTGAAGCCTGTGACTCCAGCCAGTCCTGTCTTTGCTAGGACAAGAAAAATCGCTGAGCTCGCTGCGCGCCGCCGAATCGACCTGGAAAAGAGTCTTAGTAGAAGTAGCCTGGGGCTTAATGACGAGCTTCCTTCAAAGTCCAACTCTGTGACTGACATGCGCACGCATGAACAAGCTGCCGGAAGTCAGAAAGTTAAAGCTGACAAGGGGTTGTCGGTGAAGGCGTCACTGAGCATGAGTGACTTGTCTGTGATTGACAAGAGAGCGGCGGATGCTTCATCTGAAGACTCGGTACCAGTAGACAAAAGGAAAGGGGTTGTGAGGAGTAAGGTGAAAAAGGTGCCTCAAAGGAAACCCAGAAGATTACGATCCGCTTCTTTAGATGAGGGCAAGGTCTTGAGAGGTTAGTCATGTTGCTGAAAGCTTTGTGTGTGTGTGTGTGAAGACGTTTGCTTTTATTTTTTGTCTAAGACAATGGCAATTATAGCTCAAGATACTAAAGTGGTATTGCATGATTCTTCAGATGGTTTGTTAGAGCGGTTTTTAATTGAGTGTCCAAAGTAATTTCGCAATTAAATTGGTTTTGCATTGCTCTGTTTTGTGATTGGATAAAAAAATATCGCGCCACTTTCGTATCCAATAAGAAGTAAAATCCAAATCAATCGTGACTTGCTTGCACGCGTTTTCCCGCCCTTGGTACCAGCGTTTTCCCGCCCTTGGTATCAGCGTTTTCCCGCCCTTGGTACCAGCGTTTTCCCGCCCTTGGTACCAGCGTTTTCCCGCCCTTACTTTGATTACTTTGGTTTTGTTTTTTTTTGATACTCAAGTAAAAACCGCGCTATGAATTTGTGTAAAGATTTATGTGGCATTTTGCTACAATTCAGCCAATGTAGTGGCACCTTAAGTCGATGAATCACCACGTAGAGTCTTTCCTTCAGTAGCTGACAATCAATATTTATCAATCCACATGAAGTTAAAGTTTTTATTGTAGAGGATGAAGAAAAGTTCTTTTAAGAATCCTTAAATTTACTCAATAAAATATGCAGTGTGGACGAGGGACACAAACGATGTCCAATGCAGTCGAACCTCTCCTTACGGACACCTCTCTAATACGGACAGTTTCCTGTGTCCCGACAAAATTCGCACATATTTTCTTTAAAAAAGACCTCTATAATACGGACCCTCTCTAATACGGACAACGGACACTAAATCTCAGCCCCAGAGAGCAAATTCATATAAACGTAACCTCTTTATTACGGACACTCAGGTGATCAGGTGATGATAGTTTGAGTAAGTAATACAATTTCCTGTTTGTGGTTACAAACATATATCGAAAGACGTTTTCAGAATTGTACTTTATATTACTTTTTCACATGCAGCATTGCGTTGTAGTTCGTTTCGTTTTGAAACAGTGATTCGTCAGATTTGTATGCATTCAGTGTAGCTGAGAACTATACAATGTGTTACGCTACTGATAGACTTGAGTGTCTCAATGCTGTATATTAATCAATTTAGATGCAGTTAAAAGACGAGTGTGCGCCTGTTTTTAGTTACTGAACCAAAACTGTCAGCGGAGTCTTAAAAGTGATGTCATCGTGGTGACCTCTATAATACGGACACCTCTCTAATACGGACATTTTGTTCTGTCCCTTCGGTGTCCGTATTAGAGAGGTTCAACTGTACTGTTAAACCGTGGGACTTTAGACAGACTTATTAGGGGTATCCGGCCCAGTGTCTATGATTTAGTAGTGGTTCGTAGTCTAGATGTTAAGGATGATAAATTTCTAAATTTACTTGTTTAGTTAAACCTCGACGAACTCGCAAGGAAGAACTTCAAGAGGCAGCAAGACAAAAGGTTGCTGCCGCTTTGGCGCAGAGGAGCTTAATGTATGGAGGACAGAATACAGAAGCACGAAAATCCCTGGGAGCTCGTCGGTCGAGAGGACCAAGTCTCAGCAAACCCACAGCCATGCAAGGTTCTGATCAGGAAGGAAGAAAGACAGGAGTGAAACCGGCTGACTTAGCGGCCAGTAATACGCTGGAAGGTCAGTACATATCGGTAGCAGAATCTCTAACATTTTAACTCCGCACCCCTCCCCCCTCCCCCCTCCCCCTCCCCCCTCCCCCCTCCCCCTCCCCCCTCCTTTAAAAAGCCCTAAATTTTGTCTTTAGTAAGGCTTGTTTTTATAACCGATACAGCGATGATAAAAGCGCAGGACACTACTTTAACAGGATAGTAAGCCTGTGGTTAAATGGCTTTAAACTGGCTTGTGTCGTAGGTAGTCTTTATGTTTACCACGTGTTCGGCAGATGAGTGGTAGTTGGTTAATTCTGTTTCTTTTTTTCAGGCGAACTGCAATCTTTTTGGACAAACGTAACCCCGCCCTCGACTGTTCACCAGTACGGAGTCAATTATGGCAAGGGACACACAATTCAAAAGAGATACCGTGGACCAGCTGAGGTCAGTGGAACCGATTCTAGCCAGTCCACTCCGAGGCTCAAGCCAAGAAAAAAGCCGCCGAAGACTGGTACCAAGTCTGTAGATGAACTGTCAGTGAGTGGTGTGGCTGTGCGACCCAGTAAACAGGCTGCGGGGATGCGCAGAAGTTGATAACCTCCTAAAGATGTTGTTATGGTGTCCCCCGTTCGTGCATATAATATATGGAAACAAAAAGTGATTTCGGAGTGGAAAACACTGGAGTTGACCTATCACTCCGTGCAGATCAAGAAAATTTTCAAGAGTATTAGAGCTTACTGGACAATTCAGCGACTAATAAAATAATTTTTGGCAACGATACAATTCCAGTGGAAGACTTAAAGAGTGTTTTCCTTTCTTTTGAGAAAACTACACTACTAAAGTAAAATCGTGACGCTCCCATGACAACAGTGCTTTTATATTCACCGGTACAAAATGTATTTATTCTAGTACTAGTTGGCAAACTAAAGGTAGTTGACCTAATTCTGGGATGTGTATGCTTATTTAAGTGTTAAAATATTTAAAAGGAAGAAAAATGATATTTTTTCCGTCTTTGGGCTTCAAGGATTAAATTACAGGTCAGAAGCTTAAAGTGTATCTGAAAACTAGTGCAAATAGAACATACTTCTCGTAATAGAAAATAAATTTCCCCGTCAAAACGACTTGTTCGCAGTTCACATGTACATATTTATACTCAATATTTATTTATTATTAGGGTTTCTCTCAATCTCAAGTTTTGTTTGGATTTCATCTGTAAAAAATGAATGGGAGCTAGTAACCGTATTTATATGTACAGTTTTATACTTTGAAAAATACGAAACGTTTCAATGATATTCTTAAATAAACTAAACAAATGCTTATAAAAAATGTGCGTGTTGTTGGTGACAATGTTCTGAAACCCATGAACGATGAGACCGAATGGGATTCTGGGTAGGCAGCATAATCAAGATATTTTCTTTGCTTGAGACATTTTAGAGCATAATTTATGCATCTTGTGTTAATATAATGTGTATTCTGTTGGAGACGAAGATTAATTTATCCAACTTCCCAGTAAACCTTTGGGTCGCATCGTTCATGGTTTATGCTTTTCACCCGACATGGTGTATTCTGAAGAACCATTAACGAAGCCAATTTACCTTATCAGCTCAGTTGATGAAACCAAGTTTTCATGTTTCCCTCCCCCATCCCTCCCCACCCCTCCCCCACCGACGCAACACCACAGTTTCTATAGAAACTTACTCCCTTATTAAAGAGAAAAGAACATGGCATTAATGCTGAAAATACGTCAATTTGTAAAAGTTATCTATTAATTTAAATTTTTAAAGATAAATTCGTCGGCCTGAAGCAAATACAAGTTAGAAAGTGTTCGCGCCAGTTAGTCGGAAATCTCAGAGAGGCAACTGTTCCAAAATCTATTTTCGGCCGAAAAATGGAACAAAAAAATAAAAAGGAAAACCACTCCGAAAAGAGTGTTGTTAAACGTAAGATTTAACCTCGCTTTTCTAATTTTTCGGCTCTATTCAAAAACCAACATCTAAACGCTGTTCTGTTATCAGAAAGCCTGCGTGGCCGGCGTAAACGGGGAGGAGGGTGGACATATGGCTATTAACAGCTGATTATTTTTCTTTAGTAAAACAAGAGCACCAAGCAGACACGTGTTTCTAACGCAGCTCAGGCGTGATACAAAGAAAAGACTTCGATTGGATTGAAATACATCTTCACGAGACATTTAGAGTACTATAACTTCCCTAAGGCAACAAAACTATTTTTAATAGTTAAAAACTCCATCGGGAACTATGGATTCGCACGGGATCGGGTCATGCGTCTTGAGAACACGGCAACTTTAAGGTAAGTTTCACAAGTCTAATGACTCACAACTGCCGGAGCTTAACCCAGTGTCCATAGCATGAAGCGACTGAGAGTATTACAGGGTTGCCACGGTCAGGGAAAAACAAAAATATTTCAAGGTCAGGGAAAAGTCTGGGAATTTTGCAAAAGGTCAGGGAAAATATTAGTTCTTGTCAAAGTCAATGAAAAGTCAGGGAATTTTGTTTGAATTTTGGTGAAGTCAAATGCCATGCGTTCAAAATCCCGTGAAAAACGTAAAGAGATCGAAAATGAAGAGAAGAATATTGATAGTCTGCAAAAGAAGCTGAAGCAAATGTAATAGTGGATGTGGCTTATTTGATTATTCGCCTAATGCAAAGTCAGTGAAAATTGTTTTGAGGTCAGTGAAAAGTCAGGGAACTTTTTATGTTCTAATGAGTGGCAACCATGTATTACTACTCCCCCCTAGATGTGATGCTGGTTCATCGCAGGGTTACCCCCCAGCATTATGTCGCCGGTACCCATTTAAGCCCCGTCTACACGAGCAATTTTCTATGCGGCAATTGTTATTTGCCCGTGTAGATGATGAAAAATGACCAATTTTTATGTGGCAACTGTATTTCTTGAAAAGCTGAAAAGTTTTTATGTGGCAAATAAAAATTGCCCCATACCGATAATTGTCCGTGTGGACAAGACGCCACATAAAATGTGACAATTATATCGACGTCACCTGTAGAACCCAGTCTCTAATATTTGCGCATCCAACATGGCGGCTTCCATGAGTACAGCCTGGAGATGGGGTATATACTTCATGGTGGTTTTAATTTATGCACGTCAAAGAATCCGGCACTTACTTAGGGCTAAAAACTCATTTTAAAAAGGTTAGCTTTTATTTACTGTTATGGATATCACTACCCATAACAGTAAATAAAAGCTAACCATTTTGAAATGAGTTTTTAGGATCCCTATATAAAGATCCCTATATGGTGTGTTACAATGAAGTATATACCGGAGATGGACAGATGCGCTTGTTTCCTTGTTACTAGAGGCATTGCGAGCTATGGAAAGTTTGTGGAATAGTCGCAGTATTTTCTATAGTATTTTTCTATAGTATTTTTATTCCTTTATTCCATGGGTATCTCCGCTGTGCGAAATTATTACTGACGCAAATTAACAATAAATATTTGTCGATCATCTACACGGGCAAATAAAAATTGCCACATACACATAAAAATAACTCTTGTAGACGGGGCTTTATACACCTGAGTGGAGGGAGACAACATGGAACAAAGTTTCTTGTACAAGGAAACTTTATGTTCAATAAAATTCGGGAACCAGAACTACTTTTGAAGACCCTAAGTATTCCCCTGGACTTAGTCTCAACAAATATTAATGTTCTCATGGAAAAAAATAACTTGCTGTTTGCAGTCATTGCTTCTAATGAAATAATCCCACACGTTTTGTCTCTTGCGGCAATTTGTCTTTTAATGGCTTATTAACGCGCCTTGCACTTGGATGTTGATTTTCCCTTGAAATGAAGGAAAAATAAAAACGTTCGTGTAATAACACAATGCATTTCGTCTTCAAAGAATAGGTATTTCTTGGTTTTGCGAAAATAATTATTGTTGGTTACTTATTATATTTTTTATTCTGTTTGTTACCTTTTCAATGTTTTGTTTAAGTCATTTGGTGGTCGCAGCATCCACAACACCAAGGAACTACCTAAAAACATAGATATGTTGACTTGGAGCAAGATTTATGGGTATGCAGATCAAACGAAGCTTCAGCTATTCCGTTATGGGTGTTTATGGGTGTTCAGTTATTCTCGATTGTAATTCAATTAACAATTTCTCATTGACAAAAAGAAAACGAAGTTTTGCGCAGATTTGGTTCAAATCAACGCATTTCAAGTATTGGGCCGAGTTGTTCGAAGGACGATTAGCGCTAATCCAGTGTTAATTACCATGACAACTAATATGTTCTGTTGACAGTTAATCCAGGATTAGTGCTAATCAGGCTTTGAACAACTCGGCCCTGGAGTCAATTCGAGTTAAGCATCAGAGATCTTTGGCAAATTTTAACTTAGACATAACACCCTATTCTACATCAAAAGTATTACTGAAAAGCGTCTTCAATTAAACACCCACCTATTGTACTTTCAAAACACGTAGAGAGAAGCAAAGAGCGACCGTTACATAATTTTTATACTTGCACTCACCTACCACCGAAAATCCCGAGCTGCAGAATCCAAAGAAAATCGTCCAAAGCCAAAAACATCTTGCTGCGTTTTAGTAGATAGCAGATGCGAAAGAACTGATATCAGTGGCGTGGACAAACGTCCCTGGCCTATCACTATGAGTTCTTACCAGGTTAAAAATCTTCTAGTTGTGTCAGTTCATGAAACAAGTACTAAAATTCAATTTTCCTTCTCAGAAACAGTGTGCGACATTTCAGAAGCAACACACATATTAATACTGGCTCAGGCACTTGTATCCTTGAAATATATGACACTTTGTTCCGAAATATCCAGTCTAGCTGATGAGTGGTTGTCTGAAGACATTTTTGCCCGGCAAACATTTCGTCGCCTTAGTGACTCACATCTTCAAAAAGAGAACACTGGGGCCTGTTTCTCAAAAGTCCTGATAACTTTTCGTGCCCGGAAAGCTATTTTAGTCAAAAAGAGAATGCTCGCCGAATGAAGACTTGTATACAAGGTCCATAGCAACTGACCTCTTAAGTGAGAAATTCAACGATGGAAAGCTCTCGTTGCCAATATTATAGCATTTACGCCAAATGGGTTGTGTTGCGGGGTACCTGACGTGCCTGCTGTATATGCTTTCAATTCGCTACAAATTAAATATCATGAAAAATTTTAGAAGCTGCATTGGCAGCAATGACGTGATCATGATGATGATGATGATGATGATAATGACCTTACTTTACCTATGGTGTGTGAGTTGTTGGGCCCCTAGCAAACTAATTGCTACTATGCCGAGAGAAAATACAGCCAGATGTAAAAACAATAAAATAAAACTCAAAGGAAAAACATTATCTACCTTACACAAACTGCTATACACTGACGTTGCGAGAGTTTGTAATAGTTATAAATTATGCCTACACGTTCGACGGGGCCGCCTTGGTGACAAGGTAGTGTACGAATAATCCCACTGACTGATAATTTGAAGTGTAATGAACAAATTAAAGGAACGCAGATGTTACTGGAAAGATCTTGACAAGATGGAAAACATGCATTTATATGTGAGTCAGTTTAATTCGACAGAATTGCAAATATGTAGAGAATAATGTTTGGATTGAAGGTAAACACTTTTGCTTTTTACGTGTTTCTTGGGTCTCAGGCTGTCCACAGAACTGGAGCCGGATTCACGAAACCCTCCTAAGTTAAGACATATCCTAAATATTATTTCTTAACAATAGTCTATTGTTATTCCTACAATAGGCTATTGTTAAGAAACAATACTTAGGAGGGCTTCGTGAATCCGGCCCCTGGAGCTTAACGTATAATAATAATAAAGCAGCTCATACAAGGAACTAGGACTACGACTTTTTTCAGCAAGGTGTATGTTTTGGGTACTGAAGGAGAAACCCGTTCAAACTTTAATCCTTATGAACTGCCTTGTGTTCTTCATTTATACAAATGGGTAGAGAACGGAAATATGGAGCATTATTTATCGAACGAAGTCAAACACTGACCTTGAGATCGCAAGTGTGGCGCGGTTCTTTATATAGCAAAAGTGGTTTACCTTCAATTCAAACATTATTCTTTAAGTCGAACTATTATAAACCCTCGCAAAGTCAGTGTATAGCAGTTTGTGTAAGGTATGTTTTTCCTTTGAGTTTTATTTTATTGTTTTTACATCTCTGTATTTTGCTCTCGGCATAGTCAAGTAAGGTCATCATCATCATCATCATCATCATCATCATCATCATCATCATCATCATCACAACGTCATTGCTGCCAATGCAGCTTCTAAAATTTTTCATGATATTTAATTTGTAGCATATTGAAAGCATATATATAGAAGGCAATTCAGGTACCCCGCAACACAACCCATTTAGCGTACATGATATAATATTGGCAATAAAAGCTTTCCATCGTTGAATTTCTCGCTTAAGAGGTCAGTTGCTATGGACCTTGCATACAAGTCTTCATTCGGCGAGCATTCATGATTCTCAAAGGTCCCGATAATTTTTTCGGGCCCGGAGCTATATTTTGAAATCAGAATTCAGTATAGAATTGAAGTGTAGTTTTTAGCCTACAAACCAGCCCGACTTGTTTCATCAACCAGCAAAATTTGGATCTCTAAAGTAAACATTGCGCCCATAAAATAGCTCTCCGGGCACGAAAAGTTATCGGGACTTTTGAGAAACAGGCCCCAGCGTTCTCTTTTGAAGATGTGAGTCACTAAGGCGATAAATGTTCGCCAGGCAAAAATGTCTTCAGACAACCACTCATCAGCTAGATATTTCGGAACATAGTGTCATATATTCCAAGGATACAAGTGCCTGAGCCAGTATTAATATGTGTGTTGCTTCTGAAACGTCGCACACTGTTTCTGAGAAGGAAAATTGAATTTTAGTACTTGTTCCATGAACTGACACAACTAGAGGATTTTTTAACCTTGTAAGAACTGACTGTGATAGGCCAGGGACGTTTGTTTACTCCACTGATATCAGTTTATTCGCACCTGTTATCTACTAAAACGCAGCAAGACGTTTTTGGCTTAGGACGATTTTCTTTGGATTCTGCAGCTCGGGACTGACGGCGGTAGGTGAGTGCAAGTATAAAAATTATGTAAAGGTCGCTCTTTGCTTCTCTCTACGTGTTTCGAAAGTACGATAGGTCAATAGGTGGGTGTTTAGAAGACGCTATTCAGTAATACTTTTGATGTGGAATGGCGTGCTATGCCTAACACTTGCCAAAGATGCTTAACTCGAATTGGAACTCCAGTACTTGAAATGCGTTGATTCGAACCAAATCTGCACAAAACTTCGTTTTCTTTTTGTCAATGAGAAATTGTTAATTGAATTACATAGAGAGAAAACGTCAGTCATGTATCACTAAAAAATACACCCGATCATGAAATTTTAACCGTTATTGACTGTTCTTGCCAAGAACTGAGCACAGCCTCTTGAACACTGAAATTTTACGATGTTGAAGTATTTGACAGAACGAAGTTGGCGCCAAAATAATAACACCTCATTGACAAAGGAGATCGAATTCTCATTGATCAACCTAGTCAACTTACCGTACGAAAGTCACATATCATTGGCTGAATCGGATAGGTGGGATAGTCGTGCTGTTTTGTTGTGGAAATACGCACGTTTTAAGCTATTAGTATATTTTAAAGATCGAATTTGAAGTCGATTGTTAGCTATTGTTAATATGGCTTCTAGCATTTTTTTATCGTCTATCGATCATTGCGAGCAGTTAACGGAGAGGATATTACTACTCCAATTCAAATTATCTGTTGTGTAGTCTTCTTGAGAAGAATGCTAAACTATAGAGAAAAGATTTAAGCGGAATAGATGGAAGCCTTTGAGTTGTCATTATTGCAAATGTAAGCTGTTGAGTTCTGTTACAAATATCATAGCCAATAGAGAGAGAGAAGACTTCTGTAATTGATTTCACTTAAACCATCCCTGAGCTATGTGTATTGTTCCATTGTCAAACCAGGTGAACGTGACGCAAAACAAATAATGCGATATCATTTCTTCTTAACGTAAAATACCAGATAAACAGGAATATAATACCTATTGGATGGTAGAAAAATATGATACCTTGCGCGTAGTCATTTTTAGGTCGATATCTTTTTCAGTGTTCCATTAAAGGTTTTTGAGCTTTCATAAGCAGGTCTTTGTCTTTTTATGCTTAGCTCCTAAGCAACAATTAGGCAGTGCAAAGAATTTACAAGATCCTGTCCTCTCTCTCATTTTAAACGTAACGATAAAGGACATTCAAATAAATTTTCGCGCGTCGTGTCTAAAATTATCTTTCATGAAAAGAAAGTAGATAATGCTCCGGCAGCAACGGACGAAAATTCTACCAGTGAAAATCTCCTGATCGCATTAAACTTCTCTATGTGGTAGGAGGAATTTTAGCCGGCAAAAAATCAGTTTTCCGATGGCACTTTGCGAGCAGAGAAAAAGTAGATTCAACAATAAGATGCTGAATTATGGTGAACGCGAAGGTCATTCGTTTGCAATTCTTTTCCTCCGTCCAAACAAGTTGACTGTCATTTTAAAGATCAACCTTTGCTCGATCCACACCCGTACCACGAACGAACCAGAATCAAATACTTATCGTGTAGTAATCGTTTAAAAGATGGCGACAAAGAATTGTGATAAGTGTTCTTCTTTGTTAGCTTATAGTTTAGTTTTAGACATTGTGGAATTTCTCAAGGTCGCTATTGGTTTTACGGTTGATCATCGTTTCACTGCTAGAGTCAGCCAAACCTTGGCTCATGAATACTAAACAGCAGTAGATTCTAACTTTTTAAGTCTGTGGAGAAAATCCTAACGTGCGACCATTCAACATGAAGCTACTGGACAGTCCTTTGTTGTTGCGCTGTTTTATTTGCAATATTTTTCAAAGTTAAATTTGGATTCCTTTTTTAGTTCTGAACACGAACAGGACTGAATCGAAAAGCATGAACTAATGCTGATCACAATAAACCCTTGCTTATTTCAATTAAATCCGGCCCAGCTGGTCCAGTCTGCATTCTATGTGAATCCACTTCGAAGATACGCCAAAGGCTTTCAAAATCTATGCCAAGCAGAAAAGTTCTATGAAACTTAAAGAATGAATCAATCAATAAACACACCGGAAAGACTGCGCTTGCAATAGTACGTCACCGCCTTTTGAAACCCACGCCGAAGATCTTTGGCGCAAACCACGCGGAATGCAGACTAGCAGCTGGCCGAACTGATTTAGTAAGTATGGCTTCATTTTATTTATCGGTTTGTCAGTGGATAACGTGCGCGTCTTCCTTTACACCTTGGGCTCGTGGTACCTGCTGCGGTCTCGTCAAAATTCTATTTACAGTATTTATATTATAATTTACAGCACATTGATCTAAATTTATTTCATCACCAGTTTTATTTCAAGTCAGCACACATTTTAAGGACTGCGCAATTCATTTAGGGGATAAGCTTTAAAATGAAATAAGACGTTTTCTAGCAATGAACTGAGTTCTTTTGACAAAATTCGTCCTGACGTTTTTTGATAAGACATTGGACCTGAAAGCAATTACTAAGAATGAATGAGACTTTTGACTTTCTTCATTACTTATTGAGTCGTGACGATATTTCTAACTTTCAACCATGAGAGATTAAAGCTACACAAAGTGCTGAATTACATTAGTAGTTTATAGTATTTGCTTCCGATAAAACGATTTTTTGTGGAAGAATGATATCACCCTATAGGTATTGTTTTGTTATCGCTGGGATAAGATTAAAGACCGAAAATATTTAAAATATATATATTTATATACGGTATATATCTTATCCAGTGTGTTTACGTGGTGTATTTGTTAACTGTCGATCTAGAAAGTGCTAACTAGATTGCATATTGATATGTTTATCAGCCGGCGCTTTTTCGCAGATTATTTTTAGTGACCTAGGGTATATTGCACTGAATTGTATTATTTGAAGCAAGCCTTTTTCTTTTTAATATAAATATATCGATGAATTAAATTTCTTTTTTTCTCTTTGGAAACACACGAATTTTACAAAAATTTTACTTTACACGAATTTTACAAAAACGAATTTTACAAAAACAGTCTCCACTTTAACCGTCGTATGTCCTGTTACCAGTTTTGCTTTAACTCTCGGCAGTTTTCGCTTACAGAGAAGCTCGTTACTTCAAAACAAGATTCTTCCTCGATCAGTTTTATTTTTACCTAGGCAACAAACTCTAACCGAATAGGTCCTTCTTATTTACTGTGAAATTATATCGCGCTATTGTCACAGTAATGGGATCTTATTTTGTCTTGTTTCCTTCTCTACTGGAAGTATATTGAGGAAAACTTTAACTTTACTGGGGCGATCGCGTTCAGATCGATTGTTTATTTTTATCAGCTCACTCGAAAAGCGCATTGGAAGGACAATGATAACAAACCGCCTTTTTCGCGATTATTCAGAAGGCAATTCGAGCCTCAGTGGTGTCGTTAACACGCTCAGATAATGGGAAACTGGTTAAAGACTTAGTTTCCCACCATGTGTCCTGAAGGTTCAAATTGTATTATAGCACTCGTAATTTTCACAAGTAAAAAAAAATGATTAATCAATTCAACGTGTTTACAGGATCGATTCTTTGAAGAAACCTCGTTGATTTGTTATTAGTAGATGACCACATACATTGTGGTAACTTCTGCTTTGCCTTCGCATGGGTAAGCAAGTATCAATTGTAATTATTAGCCTGCCCAATGGCATCTGAGTTAAACAATAAAAATATAGCCTTCTGGAGCAACACTGCAATACAATAGGATCTTGGCTAAACAAAAATGGCCTTATTCTGAAATGGTGCATTGTTCAGTCAGGACTTTGCATGACAAAGAAGTACGTTTTATTTGCTTTGTTCTGTGTGGGCTCCACTGAACGAGAGCAATGCTTGCTAAAGGATGCAAGAAAAACCCCTTAGATACTGCTAATTACTTCACACTGGCCTGATTATGGATTCTGCATGGATGATGATAGAAGTAATTTCAAAGCCACGGAAGATATTGAAAGCTGAATAAGTCCTGTGGAAAGAGTAAGAGGCTGTGAAACCACGAGGCAAAAGTGCCCACACCTGGAGTATCATGAGCTTAGAAGCCTGATATTCTACATTAATATGGGATACATCATTAAGAAAACCAAATTCACAGTAAGGGAACATTCGAACACACAAACGCCTCCGCGTATTTTATTACAGCTTCATTGCCTTTTTTTGGCTCCCCATGGCGATTATTTCATTGCATGCTCTTTTTATTTCTTCGAATTGGACTATTTGCTGACTATTTCATTTTTTTATTGTAGCTATTATCACCTAACCAAGTACGCTTTTATGCCACCTAGAAAAGAAATGCAATTAGCCTTGTTGAAAGAGTTGATCTTTATCTGTGTCACATGTATTATCGTAAATCCCGTATTTTTCGTGACTAAAAAAAGTTTCGCTTCTGAGAAGTAAGAATGATACAAAATTTATGCAATCCTTTTCGTTTATTACAGTGTGTCATTTGCTTTCATTTGAATTCGAGTCAAGAAACTGAAAGCCTTTTAAAATTGATTATTTAATGATGTTAAAAAAAAGCAAACAGGGCACATGGGAAGGAAAATGTGATTATAATTCAAACGTAAGTTATGTTTTATAGTCCGGCTTATAAAAAACCGCACTGCCTCCGCCAACTTATAAGATAAAAATTTGACGATTTTTTCACTTTTATGGATAAAGAAAGCTTTGAATTTAAAAGAAGAATATATATATATATATAGCTTGTGACATAAAATATAAAATTAGAACCATGTGCATGTGAAAATAAACTCACTGGTCAGTCATCATAACTTTTTACAAACATTTATTTCCTAAACCTTCGACCGCTGTGAGATATATGTATACACGATATTATATATTTTTTTTTTTTTCAAGTAAGAAAGGTATTAATAGAGAAAAAAATATCGAAATTCAAATACTTTAGAGCTTGTAGTTAAAACATGAAATTATA
Organism: Cladopsammia gracilis; assembly: GCA_022457155.1. Taxonomy (NCBI): domain Eukaryota; kingdom Metazoa; phylum Cnidaria; class Anthozoa; order Scleractinia; family Dendrophylliidae; genus Cladopsammia; species Cladopsammia gracilis. The sequence goes on along the minus strand of JAJGOT010000498.1, from coordinate 480,711 downwards.
TTAACGTAAGTTGTGAATCCTAAGGCAATGAATGAAACTTAAATTTTCCTTAACACCCTCACACAATTCCCGCTTATTTACTATGCAGTTGCTGTAACAACGCTTCGACGTTCTTCGTAAGAATTTCCCTGAAAGTTTTATCAATGTTGAACAACCCATCAAAGTATTTTATTACATTAACACGTTCACTGACTTGTGATCTCGGTGCAACGAAGGATTAGACAAAATGTCGCGCGAAATTAACTTTTGTTAACGCGGCGCCAAGGGAAATTCGGTACACACCTGTGTTGCGTTATTGAGAAATATTCTTCTTCCCTGCGGCTATTTTACAATACGGAAAAGAGCCCGCTTACAATTTTCAAGTAAAATTATTTATCGCTAAGACAGTGAAGGAGCTTAAGATTATTTTAACGAAACGAAATTTCTATCGTCATTTTTCGGGATAGTCCGGATGAACGGTAAGCGACTGATTTAAAAAATAAAGACGGTAAAATATTGAGTTTTTAGACTTCGCTTGCACTGTAAGCTACTGAAAAGTGTTCATTCAGTCTGGCATTTTTCGCAGACGTTCAAGCGTCATTTTAAATCACTGCGAAAACTACCAAATGAATATATTTTTTCAGATCCATTAATTTCTTTAATTTAAAACTCATTAAGAAATAAATGTTTTTCCATGCAATGATTTTCAGCTAAAATCCGGTGCCCGCCTCCTTATGGACAAACACTGTCAATTTCTAGACAATGTGGGTTCTGAATCCTGTTGACGCATGGTTCTCAAATTAGGTATTCAATTTGTGCTGCTTTCTTCAAGCTAACCAAAACAAACAACAGAATATTCGGAGGAGAGAATTTAAACGGTCTAAAGTATTTCTTTCGATAAAACTAAGACTGAATTAAACCACCATCGTGAAGGATGAGGAAAAAAGTGAGTCGATTTGTCCTCTCCGATCTAAAAGCATTTTTTTTTTCTTCCTTGTGGTTTTCGTTTTTCGGGCACACATGAAACCTTGTTTGGAACCGTGAAGGAGAGATTTACACCAAAGAAAGTTCAGCCTTTTTGGTGTGTTGTGTTTGTTCTCAATAATAATTCGGTTCACAGCAACAAAAGCTTTCATTTAGATTCACAGAGACAGGGGCTAAAAAGGGAGAATTAACGCAAACAAGTTATTTTCAAGTTGCTGCTCTGATCTGATAATAAAATTGATATTTAATATCCTCGAACTATCAACTAATGTATTTTAAAAAGTATAGAAATGAACCTGCGGAGAGCCGGAGCTGCCGGACGGGTATATGATAAATTCGATTCTATCTCAACGGAAGAAGGCTTTTTGCAAGTGAATACAAAAAGGTGAGATTAGGACTTGCCTATTGGGAGTGAGTTATGAAATAAACACATGCGCTCACAAAAGCTTAAACAAAGGCATTTCAATTTACTTTTTCACCAAACAAAAACTGTGGTAGGATACATTCTTATTCTTAGAGTCCTTCCCCAGTTATGCCTCGCAGCGTGGCGAAACATTACCTGATGAGAAAAGTGTTACAATTCGCTTCCAACTCTTCCCGAAACACATTATTGTGAGCGTCGGGCGTAGAATAACTGACAAATGTCAAGAGCTATTGCTCTGAATGCTAATATAATATAATATTTGTGTACCGAAATATTTGCTGTATGTTGTGCTATTTACCGAAGAACGAACAGAAATAAAAAAGGCAGTTTGTAATAGTAAAAATACAATTAAGAAGCTAAATTGAAAGGACCAAGGTTCTTGTGCGTTCCTTTGTAATACTGAATGAGATGCGCCACTATTGCTCACTTTTCAGAACCGCCCGCTTTAGTTGCTTTTTAATTATCAACTCCACAGGCCATGGTTACAAACACCGCTTAAAAGCCAAATAACACGAAATGTTTCACGCATGTTGTCGGATAAATCTATTTTTGGTTGAAGATGTTTTTTTTTGGCGGGTTTCCGCTAAATAAGCGGGGATTTCTTTTATTTGCTGCTCCCCCCAACATGCACGCATCGTGAACTTTTAACCTTCCGTTTTGGTTTTCTTGGGGAGGCATTAATCAAGGATGTGCAAACACTGTCAATCGGGCGAAATTCGAAAAACTGTTAAAGATTTGCATGACAATGCAAGAGATATTGCTCCATGAAGTTGACGCGTTTTTTTTTAGAGAAGAAGCCAACCAATTGGGTGTAACAATGCTTTGAGGTGAACGACCATTCTTTGCATATTTAATGAGTGCACCTGCCGAACAATTAATCCGGCCTTAATTTACAAACGTCTAACAAACCGATACTGCGTCAGTAAATAGTGCCTTCAAACCGCATAAATAGCGTGTGACTTCTGCGCTAAACTTGACTGTAGCAGGCCTCATTGACAACCGAACGTAGACAATTGCTGAGACGCTTCGCGTAATTTTCTTTGGCAGTCGTTTCACTTCTGTGCTCAGTTTTTGCTTCACTTTTGCCAGCATTTTCATTTAATTTTTTAAGTGATAAATGCTCGGTTCGGGAATGGCCGGAAAAGCAAAACTGACCGATCGACACCTGCTTAACTTTGCGAGCGATGTTCATACCTCCGTCCGCGGAAAGGAAGAGCAAGTCACAGCTGGAAGTTCGCTACTTAACTTTATGAACTTGGCGTCCGGAAATGTAAAGACCGCATTGGAAAAGCCAGCAAACTTCAAACGAAACATTAACCACCGGAGATACCTTCAAAAACAGCTGCGGAACTATGCAAAGCGGAAACCGGGTGAGTTTACCTTGAAGAAACCAAAAGACGTTCTTAAACATAGAAGTAATACTCAGACCAGTGACAAGCATGGCGTGTCAAGGAATTCCTCAAGGCAAGAAGGAAGTTCCAAAAAATCTGACAAAAATGCTGAAGCGGTCAACCGCGAAAAACCTTCACTACGGGAAAGAAACCTTCCCCCGTCATTTTGGCAAGAGCCGGTGATTGAGGATGGCATGGAGACTTATATGTACTCGGTGTATCCATATCATACAAGGGCCGGAGATTCGGAAGACCCTTACAATCCGGCATTCGAGACTTACTTTGAAGGTTGGAACGAATGCGTTGCACGAGAAATTCCCGCGGAAGAGTTATCACCGAGCGCCGAATCTGTCCCCTCTGTATCGTCCGAGGAAGCGGCCATTTGCGATGATTTCATGACTGGGGAGGAACTTACGCAAAGTATTGACATTAAAGACTTGTATGTACCTGAGCTTTATATCACGGACAGAACCCCTCGAGAACATTCACAAGGCGAGGGTATTTATCTGGCACCTATATCACCTACACAGTATGTACTCACTCCTACAACATGCTCGGATCAAGCGTATTTTAATTTTTCGTTTGATCACGACCCTTCAGGTTTACCACCCTTCGCCATGGCGTTTCTCAGTCCAGGATCGTTGTCACAGTACTAGATTTATAAGAACATGAATATCACTAAAATCACCGTCGTGTTCTAAGACAATTTCAGTCCTACTTTAGTTTTCGTCAGTCAGATTCGTTTAGTAAGTAAACGAGAGCAAATATGCTAGGAACTGTTCTTTCATTCACGGCGAACTATTAAGTGATCGTGCTGGAGAAGATGTTACCTTATAGGATTACGTAAACTGAACATTTATACAGTTAAAACAGATATATCAGTATTAGTTCAAACGCAATGACTGTGTCTTGAGCACAGAAAGGAAATATTTTTACAATGTAGAACAAATAAATAAGGACTAAAATTCTGACACGTTAAGTGATTAATTCCTTATGGAAATTTTCTTACCCACGTCCGCTTTGTCTTGTAGAGTTAGAACTCAACAACAATAAATTACAATGTAAGAGAAACTTGTAGATGAACTGGAATTTTTTACTACTCGGCCGGCCGGGATTTTGTACCTTGTGTCTGTTTATGACAACGGGGACTGAGATGCGCGGTTTGTGTGCCGTGTTACTTTGTATGAATCCTGTTTGTCAATCGGCGAAACTGATATACCTTGAGTTACCCCAATACTCTATGCAGTCAGATTGAAAATAGTTGTTTATAATTTTCGTTGTTTTAGCGGAAATAAGATAGAAATTGGTATTGTTAGTGGTCAGTGGTTGACTAAAACTATACAAAACGATTGTTTTATCTCAATGCCATTTTTTTTTATCTTTTTCCTTTTCTAAACTGAATGAACTATCTTGGAAATAACGCTTGCAATGAATACTTCGATAATCTAAAGTGTACTTTACTTCCTCACTTCTGTAAAATCGTGAAAAGATTGAAAAAAGGTGATCGTGATCAAGGATGAGCATAGAGTATCCATGATGTTAAGAGCAGTTATATAGGCCATTGTTACATGATATTTCAACCTAATCCATCACTAAAGGCTGTAATAGTTTTTATGCATTAATGGTTGGCTGTTATCAATTCAGTATCGTTTTTTAGAATTGATCTGTTCTTGGTTGTGGCGTTAATTAGCTGTAATTGTCATCGGGAAGGAATACAAATCGAAACACATCGTGGGTGTGATTGAGTCACATCTTATCAGCTTATCTATTACGTAAGCTAAATATCAGTGCGTTTCATTATTAAACTGAGATGCGTGAGCGAAAGCAGCAATCGCAACCGAACAATTTCCGAGAAAATTTCATGACCCATGCATAAGTGTTAAAGCCGTTGACAGGTTTTAAATATTTAAACGATAAGAAATAAATGTCCAGTGGGACGAATTTATGATTTAGAACTGGAAAGAGCTATCACATATTCCAAATCGTGCACACACCCAAACTAAAAGACAGAGTTCTTTCTTCCAATGAGCATGCGTGTCTGCAGCCGGCAGCACACGTACGTTTGGTCCCGGCTTAGGTGATCTCGCTGAATTATAGTGAGTCTCTTTTGCGCATTGATACAAACCCGGGTAAACATAAAAATAAACATAAAAGTAACACTCCCGAGTTTTTGCACTAAAATGATAAAAAAGAACTATTTTCGTGAAGCAAAGACCGCACACTCCAGCTGGTTGAATCACGAAAATGTCAAAAAGGTGGAATATCAATGAGCCATGTAACAGTCATACAACCCACGTGTATGCGTCAGTCCAAAGTCTCCAAAGAGTCGTAAGAGGAAAAAAAGCCCTAACCACGCAAGCAATCAATCAACTTTCAATAGAGCAACGATGTTACTTTCTAATTATCTCTGGCCGGAGAGGAAACAAGACGCATTTTAAATCGTCTAAAAATAGCTCTGGTTATAAAAGAATAATCCATTCAGTTTTAAGAGCGCATCTAAAATAGTAATTTTCTTATCTGATTGCCGTACACATTTCTTTTACTGTAAGACTCTTGAGAATTTGAGGGTGTACCGAGAATAGCTCCTGGTTGATAAAATATTCTCAATAACCGTCTGTTTGACAATACATTGCTATCTTAAGGAAAAATTAGATGTTGATCTCCGTTTTGTCATCCCATCTTTTTGTCCTGTTTGCGCTGTCTAAAAATAGTTCTGGCTCTGGTTATGAAAGAATAATCCATTCAGTTCTAAGCTCGCTATTTAAATAGAAAAAAATAGTTATTTTCTAATATGATTGCCGTATACATTTATTTTACTGTAAGACTCTTGAGAATTTGAGGGTGTACCTAGAATAGCTCCCGGTTTATAATTTATTCTCAATACCCGTCCATCTGTTTGACAATGCATTTCTATCATCAGGAGAAATTAGATGTTGATCTCTCCTCGCCCTTTTGCACTGTTATGGCGTGAGGCTAACACCTCTGTCCTTCACTTGCTTTAAATCACGTGAAGTGTTCCCACTGGCTTCACACTTTACACGTGGGACGATCCAGTATGCAAATAAGGTCAGCTTCTTTGAAAATTACACAATTACAGTAATTTGGAGGCTCTTTTAAATTAAATACTGCAACAACGTGCTTTAGAAAGGTGTCGTTTTTCAGTCAAAGTCCGTTGTTGCCTCAGCACCGATGAACGACCTCAAGAAAAGAAAATACATTTTAGCAAATCAATTATTAATCACCTTATATCAATTCCATTGGACGCTTAAGTGTTTAGGCAAACTCATAGTTAAATAAGAGGTACGAATAACAAATATTGTCATTTGGCACTTGTCCCTTTTTTTTCTTCTTTACTCTCGCTTTTCACCGGCTAGGGAAATTTAAGACTACTGGTTATATTCGAAATTAGAGATGTATAATAAGGAAAACATCTAAAACAGGACTGAATCGATTTATACAATTTTTATCGATATATATTGCATGATATCCCTCGTTGTTTTATCGCAAAGAGGCCATCCTACGGGAGGTTTACAATACAATAGTTTTTTGATGGAAAACTGATAACAACTCTCCCGTTCTTTGTTCCTTTGTACCCGAAGTTAAGCATATAGCAACCTCACGTGATTAAACGTCTTTTCTTGTGGCTTTTTTACGAGTTTCACAGGAAACTTTGCATGTGAAACAATCTTCTGTTGTTGCTATTGTACTTGTGTGAAAATGTATAGTCTCTTTTTTGGTCAAATTGCGTTATAAACTGTTAGCCAAAAACCTTAGTTCCCTCGGTTTCAGTTCCATGTCCGACTGAAAAGTCATGCTTTTTTAACGGTTTAACGTTGTATTGTTAAGTTCTCCATAAAATATGTCAGCTCTATTATGTTGTTACAACTGACTGCTAATTCCAAAAGCTACAGGATTATATGATTAAGCTCGGTTTTGTTTAGCTTTTAGACAAATTCACTTAAATAAGATTTTGTCAACTAAAGTCAACTGAGCCTGTCCCCAATGTGAATGTACCATGTTACCTTTGCCTGGATTAAACAAAACTCTTCTCTTCAAACCGCAACGCGTATAAGAAAATTCAATATGAAGCTTTTAGCACGGAAACAGAACCCTGGTAAAGATGGTTAATCCATTGGCTCTGACTGAAAGAGCAACAAAAGAAAACGTGCTTGGAGAGCTTGCCATATAGACAGTGATGAATAATGCACAAAAGTACCTGTTATACAGAACTTTAAAATGTGCTCGTCAATTCAAGCTTGGTCCAACGTGTTGTCTAGAGAAAAAATAATAAAACCTGGCACTACAATTTGTATTTGCTAACAGAAAGAGGACACTGCAAAAAAAAGAGTCGAGACCACGTTTTTTCACATCAGACAAAAGAGTACAGTGTAATTGTTACCCAAACAATGTTTTTTTTTGTTTTAAAGTAAAAATTAAGCAAGGAGGTTTATTTTGTACCCTTAATACTGATTCCTATAGGAGTGTATTCAATCATTAATTTTTGGCGATAACGGGCAAAAAATACACGTGTTTTTGTTAGTAAGAATGTTTGTTTCATTTTAGCTTCTTTACATTGCACCCTCTTATTCAATCCTTTAACCCTTTCACTCCCAGAGTCAGTAATGGAGACATGTAATGTAGTTCTAACTTCTTTTGGACAAAATCCTATAGCGTGACCATTCATATGAATCCTCTTTGGCAGTACTTTTGCATGGTACCATTTGTTTTTTCAATATTTTACAAAATTAATTTCTTTTTAAATTTAATGCTTGGCCCTCTTGAGAATGAACATGATATCCATACAAGAAGTGATTCAGTGTCTACACATGACTATGTTTAATATTCACCACTGTCCAATAGCTCTCTATTTTACAAAACGCCTATGATCATCAAATTGCTTTGAATTTGCTTAACATTTTCCCCGAGTGCAACAAATGTACACTTTTAAAAGCAACATGCCTTTTCTGTCTCCTTTCACTTCGGTATGTCTGCGTAAAAAACATATAATAAGGCAATTTTGTCTTCAGCAATCAGACTTCTGAATAAAAAAGCTTACTTCAGTACACTGTATCAAGCTTCTGTTCTTTCAAATTTGATTATACACTTTGCGTCAGCGATCGGAGATGGACTCCTCTATCAGTGTTATACACACAGTGGGGTTGCTTTGATTAGGGTATGTTATTTCTGTTCTGACTCAGTCTGTTGCTAACGCAAAAGGTTGCCACGGCCTCCTGAATAATTCAGCAATTGTAACTGAAGGCAAACCATGTGGGGCAAGTGGCTACCATTTTGTAGAAAAGGGCTTGTATTTGGAGTAGCTTGGGTAGCCGAAAGTTCAAGTGAAAGCAAAGTTTGCACTGCTGAAACGCGAAAAAAAAAAACCCTGAGGCGAGTGGGGAGTAGAAAATGAGCTCCTTTCTGTGGCCCTGCTGTTTGATTGTCCTCGAGCGGGTCCTAATACCGCGCGTGTAATCAGCTCAGAGACCAGTCTTTTTTGTTAGCAACGCGGTAGGAGGTTGCATACGTCTGCACGCATGTGTTATATTTTAAGTGCAATTACTGAGTTACGCATAGATTTGTATGTACAAAACCACTCAGTCCGGTTACTTTCTGGTTAATATACGCTAACTTTCAAGGCCTTGCTGAGTTCTTTGTTAATAATACTTTAACAAACCAGTCTTTTGATTTTGATGGTACATTTATAGTTAACTGAAACCCTAGACTTTCTCAAAGTTGGTTTTGGGGCAAGTCTACTGAGACCCCAGTAAAAGGTGTCTTGATTAAGCAGGTAAATGTAACAAGAATTGAGCAAGGTGTATATTACAAGGGTGAAAAAAACAGCAATTATCAGATAAGATCTCTTCAAGTATATATTCATATGGAAATGATGAATGAAAAAATTTCGGTTTGTAAATGGCGAACTACCCAAGAGATACAAACTAGAATTGGATATGTTCACTTCTGTTCTGCCATGGCCTGTCCACCTACCCTACCCCTGAGGTGCTACCCTATAAACTATGGAAGTGATCATGATCAGGCTGTGGTTGCGATCCCAAGGGCGTGGTGTTTTGGTCATTTTCTAATCTGAAACAGAGTATGTTTTGCGTACTAATCTGAGATTTTTGCCATTTTGGCTTTTAAAAAGGTGCAATTTATATGCTATGTCTGAAATACGTTTAGGACACCCAACCGAAGATTTGCTCTATAAAATTTAGACGATTCAAACAAGTATATTTCTTTGCGTTCGGCTCTAAAAGTGCCATACTTCTTGCAAAAAAACGTTTGGAAGAAAAATAATTGAAAACTCTCAAAGTAACGACTTCCTGTGTATAACGACCCTCCGAATTAGCATTGAAATTAAATGTAGAGGCACCTAAGTTCAAAACAGGAAAACTGACGGTCCCAAATTTCATTTTGCAAAACATCGAAAAACAAACAGTTCCACAGAAAAATCTACTCAAAAGTTAGAACCACCTTGTACTCATAAATTACAGCATCGCAGGAAAGTTTTGCTCTGTAGGTTTCATTTGAATGGCCACACTTAAAGAGTCGGTTTTATTCACAGGCTCAAACGTTTGAACAACCTTGCACGCATAATTAACGGCACCACCAAAAAGTTCCGTTCAGTAGATTTTATTTGAATTGTCACACTTTAGAGTTTTATTCACAGACCAAAAAATTTTCCTGGTCAAACGCTGATCTGTGTTATTTCAATTCTAATCAGTTTTTAAGTAAAAATTGCACATTCATCTCTGTACATTTGTCAAATTTTTATTAAGATTGAGTGGGTCATAACGGGTACACGTTTAAGCTATCGATTGCGACCTGAAATTAAAATAACGTTACTTTGACAAAAGTCGAGCTTGTTTTGTTAGTAACAATTCTCGTTACTTTTCATTACTTTTCAGTATATGTCTTTATATAGTTTTATCCCCGAACACGCTTACAAAGGACACCTCCGGGACGATTAGGTGTGTGTGGTCTGCTCTTGTCCATAATCTGAATAGGGAGTCTTTTATAGCGAGGTTATCATCGGATATATTTGTATAAACGGATATAAACATTCTACGGTAAAGTCGCTAAAGCTAAATTAACCACAGATAGTAGTAAAACTGTTTAACTTACTGTGCGTCAAAAGTTGCAACTTAATTTGTCTTAAAAGTTAAAAACGTATTATTGTGATTGTTCGTGTTCTGTTGATAGACAAGTGTGTTTTGGGGTTTATTTTCGTTGAGAATCATGCAAACAGTTATCGATCTGAACTGTGGCTTTATTTTTCGTTTCAAAAACTTTTAAAACTTCAAACTAAAATACATAGTACACATACACTATAGCCTTATTCGTTGACAAAATACAAATTAGACTTACCATAAACTGACATTAAATTAAACTGTGCAAACATGACTTATGGCAACACAAACACAAATGCATAACTAAGGCAGCTTTTGTGCTTTTTTTTACAGCTGATTTTATTGCAGTGCCCAGAGTCGGGTTTTTCAAACTCAGTTAAGAAAACTAAGTTCACAGAGTAAATACTGACTTCCTGAAATATTAAAAAATCCATAAAGATCTCAAGTGCAGTGCACAGAACCGTGTTTTTTTTTTCAAACACGATCCGCCAGTTATGACTCGGCGCCCACCATGATTCGAATCACAACCGGTGAATCATGTTTACGAAACATGGGTCTGCACACTGCAGTGAAATCAGCTTTAATGAGGATAAAATAACGCATTACCTTGACAACAGCAAAACTGTCAGCACTCAAGTATCTCTTTAGTGCCTTGAAAAATACTGAATCAGAATAATTGGTTATTGTTTTGTTACGGCACTATAGTTTGCGTCTCACATTTATTAAAGAGTCCAGTCAAAACCACGACATATCAACACCTGCTATGAATAACCCACTTCTATAAAACTAAATATTCTATTGTTTAGGGGGTCCTTATCGTTAATTTACAGACTCTGTACCCTTAGCGATGAAGTCCGGAAAGAGATGCAATATATTTTGTGTCTCGTTTATAATGAACGAGTTTTCAGAATATAATGACGCTAACTACAACCGACTGCTGTAAATAAGTCACTTCACAAACTAGCTATAGATTGCTGTTCTACATGCCACCAGGTACAATGGGCAGTAACTAAGCAAAGTAGCTGACAAACTAGAAATACTATGGTTTTGTGTAATTGTCAGTTAAGCGTAAACGCTCAAATGGCGTCCTCATTGATGCCATTTTAATCTCATTTTCGCGAGAGAAGGAAGTTTTAAAAGATTTTTCCTTTCCGTGTCATAAATTATTTTACTAGTAGTAATCACAGATTAAAAGAGTGTGTTCGACATGTTTGTTAGCAGCTGAAAGAAAACTAAAGAAGTAGTATAGATGTCGATTGACGCCTTGCTAAATGTTTCTGTTTTTGCAGCCAACCATTATTTCACTTGCCACGTGAGACCGGTGAATTGTCTAGGTTTCCATGCCTTTGAGTACATAAAGTTTCTTTTATGCGCTACATATCAACAGTATATCAGTTAGAACATATATGATGAACCGTGGTCAACCTAGGAGCCTGTTCGCAGACTAATTTTAAAACAGTTTCTTCCGTCACACAGAAGTCAATAAATAGTCCCTTTCCTTTCTCGTTTAAAGATGTTATAACAACAACAACAACAACATTTAGCTTTATTTGCATGACTGTAGATTTTACAATATTGCAAAAGCTTACAACTAACTAACAAAAAGAAAGAAAAACAAAAATGAATAATTAAATTACATTGGTGACAATTTTATCTCGAGAATCAAAACAAGATGAAATAAATTTAATTAATTGCGTATTTAGAAAGTAAATGGAAGAATTCATTAATTCTATGATCAATTCAGTTACAGGTAAATGGCTAATATTTGGTATAAAAGTCTGTATTTTATTGTAAAAATTATCTCTTATTGTTGCGTATTTTGAGCAATAGAAAAGAAAATGGATTTCGTCTTCGATTTCATTTGAACCACAAACTGGGCAAAGCCTTTTGTCTCTTGGAATTTTGTTGTATCTGCCCAGTTCGATCATAAGTTTATGATTACTTATACGTAATTTAGTTAATGTCCTCCTATCAGATGCTCGTCTAGTCAGGCCTAGATAATTTGAGGGGGTGTATTCGTTCTTGAAGGTCTTATAAAATTCTAGTTTTTGAGAATGCTGAAGTATATGTTGCCAATAAGAAATATATTTCTGTTTCATTAAATTTGTACAGTGTTTGACTTCAGCGGTGTTTAATAAATCGAGGTTAAAATTTCTGAAATTAAAGTATTCGGATATCTTCATAAGATTAGAGTGAAAGCTAATTTTACCATTCGAGTGAAGATCTAATGATATTAAGAAAGATTGTTTAACAAAAGAGTCTTGGGGTTTATTTTGAAGGTATAACAAGTAGTTGAGGATTCTTAGATTAATGGCAATATTTAGAGGAAATCGACCAAGTTCAGCTCTGCACGCAATATTAGAAGCCTTATTACTCACTTGAAGGTAGCGTTTACAAAACTGAAGATGCGTTCTTTCAATTTGTGAGCTATCCCAAGCCTTAAAATCAGATTTGGTATATCCACCCCAAATTTCACTATTATAGAGCAAAATTGGGGATATCATTGTATCAAAAATTTTACAGGCAAGGGACGGATTTAGCTTACTAAAATCTGTGTGTCGCCTCAGACTGAAAAGAGCGTGAAGTGCTTTCTCTTTTAGATGATCAAGTGAGACTTTAAAATTTCCTGAAGAGGAAATTTTAGTTCCTAAATAAGTATAATCTTGTACAACATCAATAATTTGATTATTCATATAAAATCTATATTCAGAGCATTTTCTTGGGCGTTTTTGGAAAACCATAATCTTGGTTTTTTTTGGATTTATGCTTAACATCCACGTGTTGCAGTATGACGATAATGCATTAAGACAATTTTGTAGACCTGTTTTAGAACGTGATAAAATGATTAAATCGTCCGCATATAAAAGAGAATTTAATTTTGTGCCGTTTGGTAAAACAAAAGGATCAGACAGGATATTTTCAAATGAAAAAGGTAAATCGTTAATGTAAAGGTTGAAAAGTAGTGGACTTAAAATACAACCTTGTCGTACACCCCTCGCGTATTGAAAGGGTCGTGTTTGGCTTTGGCCAATTTTTATTGAACAAGAAGACTTGGAATAAAGGCTTTTAATTAAATTGTAAAAGCAGCCTCCCACATTAATTTGCAATAACTTATTCAAGAGCCCATTGTGCCAAACTGAGTCAAAAGCTTTTCTAAAATCTATAAAACAAGCATAAATTTTTTCATTGTGATTATGAACGTATTTGTCTATCAAGGTTCGAAGTGTAAAGACATGGTCTGCTGTACGATTATTTGGCAAGAAGCCAATCTGTGATTTGTGAAGTATATTATTTGAGGCAACATATTCGAGAAGCCTTTGGTTTAAAATGGAACAAAATAGTTTTCCCAGACAGCTTGAAACACAGATACCACGGTAGTTTGACGGATCGCTTCTTCCGCCTGATTTATAAATTGGTGTAATGAGACCACCACACCATGTCTGGGGCATGGTACTGTACCTGAACTTAGAACTGCATTAAACAATTTGTAGTAAACAGGCATTAGGTCATTGAGACCAGCTTTGATCATTTCATTTCTAATTTTATCTGAATAAGAAGATTTGTTGTTCTTTAACTTTTTGGCAGCTTTTCGTATTTCATTTTCGGTAATCAAGTAATCTAACGGACGAAATTGTTGTTTACGATCTTCTTCTACTTTTAGTTCATCATGGATTATCTGCTGGGTGGGATTAAGCGGTTCATTAGAGTGAAGAGATTGAAAGTGTTGCAGCCAATTTTCTTCCGACACTAAAGGAATATCTTCCGCTTTAATGGTGTCATCCATTGATTTTAGACATTTCCAAAAATTTGTCGCATCTGAGTTTTCAATAGTTTCCTCCATTCTATGAAGCTTGCTATTGTAGTATTCGTTCTTTTTAGAGTTCAATAATCTTTTGTATTGCATTAAAATGACATGGTATTTCTCACGTAAAATGGGGTTCAACGGATCTCTATGTTTTTGGTTCGCCATTTTCCTCAATTCATGTCTTTTTAATCGACATTCCCGGTCAAACCATTTTTTGTTTGATGATGACTTGATACGCTTATGCTTTTTTGTGGTTTTAATCTTTAAACATTGTCTAGCAGTTGTAGTAAGAATATTTTCTACTTTTTCAAGAGAAGTGTTAACATCGTGAATTTGTGTTCCCTCGTCTATATACTCTTGTATTAGTGTTTGGAGAAATGGAGAACGCAAAACATCTTTGAATTTCTGTGTAGAATCATTTTCCCAAACAAACTGTTTTGTTACACGTCTTGAACAATTATTTTGTGATCCTTTAAGAATACCAGAATTGTCTGTATTAATATTTAGCCAAGTTATGATAGGACTATGATCTGATAAAGGAGTGGGCTGTTTTACTATGAAATTTGAAACATTTAAAAATAGATCTTGATCACAAATTGCGTAATCAATAACACTTATACCATTTCTCCCATGAAAGGTAGCTCTCCCTAGAGAATAGACCCTTCCACGGTTTTTTCCAACTTTTGATATTGGCCATGTAGCGGGAATCTAACGACACTGCTGGAAAGAGCACCTCAAAATTAGTAAAATAGCCAAGTTTGTGAGTCGTATCTTGTAAAATCGCAAAGTTATAGCTTCGCGAAGTCGGAAAATTTTACAGAAGTTTGTATGCTGGGGGGCACAAACTTGCCCCCCAGCATACAAACGTCTGTAAAATTTCTAGACTTCGCGAAGCTATAACTTTGCGATTTTACAAGATACGACTCACAAACTTGGCTATTTTACTAATTTTGAGGTGCTCTTTCCAGCAGTGTCGTTAGATTCTCGCTACATGGCCAATATCAAAAGTTGAAAAAACCGTGGAAAGGTCTATCGCCGCTAATTCTGCCATTTAAGATTCTGAGATCGGCACTTTTACAAATATCAAGGAGCCTTTTACCATGATTGTTAACTTCGTTGTCAAAACTATTTCGCTGAGTAGGGAGTAACGAGAATTCAGATCGATCATTTGGAATAACGTTCAGCCCTTCTTGACAAATATTATCCGCATATTTCCCCGTTCTAGAATTGAAGTCACCCATGAGGAGTATTGATCCATGAGTGGAAAAAAGTTCAATGTCCTTTTCAAGTTCTTCAAACAATTCATCGTTAAAATACTGCGAGTTGTATGGAGGAATGTATAGACCACATGTGTATATGTCTTTATCGGTTTTGGCATAATGTTTGCTTATTTTGAACCATACAAAATTATGGGACTTTTTCACAATTGAGATCCAATCATGGAATACATTTTTGTAAAGTAAACTATTCCGCCGGAGTTACGGCCACCTTTTTTCGATTCAGTAGCATTTTGAATCACTGATCTATATCCTGATATTTGGACATCCGTACATTTCCAACCTTAGAAAAAACGTTCTATGCATTCGCTTTTTAGAAGACACCTTTTAACGCTGACCAAGAATAAATTAATTCAGAGCACAGTAAAAGCTACCAAAACTTTCATTGTTTTAAAAATTCCAATAATGACGTGAGATCAGGGACATATAAATGTTCCTCCTCTCACAAGGGGTGCAATGGCGGTATAGAATACAATGTAGCAAACTTTTGTCACAACGTTTAAGCTTCGTTAAACGGTACGCCTCGGAATTTTGATTTTCGAAAACGTTGGTCACTTACATGAATTCCATCGCACATAAGAGCGTGGGCTAAAGCGCTAATATCAAATCTTGTTTACTGTCACTGTAATCTGTGATGCTTGAAAGTTTCGGCATCTTGATTTCGTATTTTATCCTCGAATCACGGTGTCATGTTCATTCCAACTGACTGCATTTATATTTTAGTATAAAAACCAGCAGATCGAAATTGCTTGAATGAAGCTGACTGTGCCGGGCCAAGCCCATTGAAAGCAAAAGTGTCTAGGGCCTTGGTCTCGTCTCTAAACGCCTCTAAACATTGACTGAGACTGATACGTCTCTTGGGCATCCCATAATGATCATTGAAATTAATTGTTAACAAAGGAACATATTAATTTCAATTCTCATTATGGGATGCTCAGGAGGTAAATTCAGTATGACTGCCGTATTGGTTAAAAGCTCTATTCAAGCCGTGCAAATAACAATAAGGGGTTTTGACGTTTTTGGGTCAAACTGCCTCAAATTAAAACTAAATACCTTTGTCAAACACAAAATGCTTATACAACACTAAGAAGAAGAAGATATCAAGTGAATTTTCGAACAAAAAAATAAACCATAACCAGTTTTAGCGAGTTTTCCAAGACATAAAGGCGATAAACTTGAAAACAAACGGCCCAAATTGTTCAAGTTGCAACTGGCCACTTCCATCCATCTGCAGTCCAAGAAACCACAGGCAGCCCAAGAAACTTATGAATATTTGTAAACAACGCTGGATTTCCACTGTTATAAATATGTCTTTTGGCTTTTCAAAGTGGCATTAAAAATTGTGACAGCCTTTTAACTTTGTTAAGGTGATACTATTACCTGAAGCAACCTAAGTTTAATCATAATAGTCCTTTATGAGCTTCACTGGCTGTCAATTAAGTAGGTAAGTCTTCACAAGCCTAATGGCTCACAACTGCCGCCGGAGCTTAACACGGTTTCTGTAGCATGACGCGACAGTGAGCAGACTGAGAGTATTACTACTCCCCCCTGGAAGGGATGCTAGTCCATTGCAAGGTTACCCTCCAGCATTTTGTCACCGGTACAAAATTTATGAGAAGTTCAAGCAAGTAAACGTGGACGACAATCTTCGCTGGTGTAACAAAGTGGTGTACGTTGGATCAAACTAGTGAACTGATCGGTTTAACAAGTGAAATATACTATAGAAGCAAAGACCGATACAACGTAGGTACAATTTTTAAAGGTGTACTATATATATTGCGGCTGGCCAAACCAGTCAAACCAGTCTTCTTCAGGTACAAAGAGGTAAAATTTACATTGGCTTTTTATTTATAGTTGACATGTATACGTAACAACGGAAATACGTAGGGCTGTAATTTACAATATATTGGAGAGACTAAACGACGCTTAAAAGACAGATTTAATGAACACCGCCGTACTATAGATAATCCTAACACCAAGGCTAAACCTACCACAGCCGCCGAACATTTTCTCTCCTCTCTAATGACACGCTATAGAAACCGGGTTTAAGCTCCGGCCGTTATGAGTCTTCTGGCTCGGGTGCGCGACTTTACTAATGACACGCAAATAATCCCCATTGAAAAAAATTTCTCTAACCGAGACTCAATACGTAAGGCCAAAGAAGTTTTTTTAATTTCAAAAGGTAGAACACTTGTTCCTCACGGCCTCAACATTGCGAAGAAATATACTAATTATTCACTTTTGTATCAGTTTCCTTTCATTGTTTTCTGTATATTTTTCCTTACCACAGAGCATATTTTTATTTCTGTCTATCATTGTTATTTTTCTAGGCGTAGCCATACGTATTTCCGTTGTTACGTATACATGAAAAGCCACTGTAAATTTTACCTCATTGTACCTGAAGAAGGCTGGTTTGGCCAGCCGAAATATAGTACACCTTTAAAAATTGTACCTATGTTGTATCGGTCTTTGCTTCTATATATAGTACAAAATTTATACACCTGGGTGGAGAGAGAGAGAATATAGAGTAAAGTTTCTTGTTTAAGGAAACATACACATTTTTAATTTAATTGTTTTATCACTTCTTTATGGATTTGCGCTCTATAAATTTTAATTATTAATAATTATTATCAATATATGGGTGGTTTAACGGGGTTTCTAGATAGAAAATGGTTGCACGACCTTTTGTTCAAATGCACAAAAAATGGTTGTCAACGAGATAGACGTTGGACGCGACGGGACTCCTCCGGTATTGTTCTCCCTAAAATGATTCAAGGATGAATAGCTACAATGGTTTGACTTTATTTTCAGACGAAAAGCCTTTCAAAGAAGAAAGGGCTACAAAAGAAAAGAATCATGCGGGCATAATTTTATTGTTAACAATGCAGATCAATGAAAGATCGGAAAAATAAGTTATAATTTGTCCTGAATATGTTTGACCACCCGCTGATATTATATTTTTTTTCTTGTTTCTTTATTTTACCAGATTGAGAATGGCATAAAACTTTACCTGCGATCAGGCGCCCTCTCTCTTTATAGGAGGGAAAGTCAGCCGAGTAATGCATGGGAGGGAAGAAAAGATGGGCGCCCTTCCGCCGACCTTTGCACGCTCCCGCACTCCGAAAAAAGAACGCCTGATCGCGCACGTCACATAAAACTAACAAGATAAAACTGGAGACAGGAGGGAATGCTGCTGAACAGACAGGCGGAGCCAGTAATTAACAACAAGGCACAAAAGTTAGCAAAAGGCTTTACATTAAATGTAGTTTTATTTGTATATATGAGACAGGATATAATATGTTCGGTTTGGAACCATTTTCTTTCTTTCTTTCTATACAACCTAGCAGAAAAAAAAACATATAAATTGTACCTCTTTCTGCTCTTTCTTTTTAACCACTTCTGTAGACTACAAACCTGTCTCTTTGCCTATTAATAGACGTCATTTGACATCAAACGAAATTGATCCAGGGCTATCTCTTGGTGGTTTTTATGCTTTTAATTTTAGCTCAGACTGTGCTTGAATTATTATTTCAAACACGTACATATTTTCCAGAACACATGGAATAAACTTATTGAAAAAATTGGACAGTTGCAATCTATTTCTATCCCGGTCATCTGTAGTCAGGGACACTTGTTTATAGTTTCAGTGTACTCGGTGGGTTTCCATTGATGAAAATATGCTTTCGACTTTTAAAAGTGACACTAAATATTAGTGAACTCCTGAAAGCCGTTTACCGACCAGTACTCAGATACTAGTAAAAGTGTCTTCTATTATAAAATGTAGACTGCAAGGCACTCGGGGTTTTTTTTGCTGCTCACTCGCAAAGGTGCCAAACGTCGAAAACGTCGTTGCAAAGCGCGCAAGCCTCAAAGGCCTGCACAGCGTCTGTCAACTGTCCCATTCTCCGTATTCACACTCGCTCCAGACCTTTTGTTCAAAGACCGCGCGCATTCGTATGACCAACGCAAAAATACGACTGTTTTGCAGTCTAATAAAATGTGATGTTTGCAAATACAACTTGAGCGAATAATACATCCCAACCTTTCACAATACATACGAAGCCTCAAACTTTGAAACCCAGGGGTGTAGGGGGAAGCACAGATGGGAGAGCATTTTGCTCAAATTATTATTATTTCTTTATTGTTATAAACATGTTCAAAGGCGCGTTTAAACTTGTATTTATATCAAATGGATGTATTTGGCACTGTAAATTCGATGTAAATGTTGAGAAAGTTATGTACTTGTCGCCCTTTAAACGGAGAAAACGGTTTACAAAATCTTTTTGCGCTGCATTTTTTCGCGGTTTGCCACTCAAGACAGGTTTGAAATTTCTCGGACAGTGGCCAGGACCGCATTTGTGGCTGCGTAACTCTGCAAGTCAAGTGTTTTTAAAAGGATATAGAGCTAAGTGTTTATTTTTAAACCTGGTGATTCAAATGCTCCGTTTTATAGCTAAGCCTATTTATGGAGTGTTTTCACATGACGTCACGGCGGCCATGTTGGTATCCCAAAACGGTGGTGACTAGAATGGATACTCCAAAATCAGGTTGGACACCTTATTGAGACTTATATAACGGAGTAACTGGTTAGCTTTCAGTTGAGGTTAGGGGCAGCAGTTTATATAGTTAAATTTAGGACTAAGCAACCCGAGAAGCTAGGTGGTACAGTGGTACGGTAGGCTATGTATACGTAGCTAAGCGTAGCTGAGGTCACAGGTTCAATCCTGAGTTGGGATTTTAGATTTTCTCTTTTACACTTAAAAATTTATTGAAAATAAATTGTAAGTGTCGACATTACGTTATATAATTCTCAATAAGTGTCCGAGGTGATCCAACCTGATTTTGGAGTATCCATTCTAGTCACGACCGTCTCAAAACAATAAAACGGCGGCCATATTGGTGTCCCAAGATAAGCCTCTGGGGATTGAGCTCTTTTCGAATGCAAACACCAGAGCAAACACTTTGTTTTGTTCAAATAAATTAGCATAGCTGCAGACCACGTGAGTGAAAACACTCTATATATTACAACTTTCACGTTCTCAAATTCGATCAATAATTAATTTTTAATTTCGTATATTTTTTCAAGGTAAGAGTTTTTTTCTTACATGGATACTAATTTATACCTAATTTTTTATATTTTTAGTTAACTTATGTTTTGACAAATAAACGAATAAACATCTGACCTTGTCTCGTCTTTTCGAAGTCTAGTTTTACTAACGAAAGAGCGAAGTTACTCAACATATATATGCTTATCAAGACATCAGGCCATGTTTAAGACAAAAAGTGATGAAATTTATACCCCGTTCAAGACAGCCCCCCCAACCCCCCCCCCCCCCCCCCCTCCCTAAAACCATATTCTGTCGGGCCGCACGTTTCAGGTCGTTTCCATTATTACTTTGTGTATCCTTCTGAAAGTGTTTTCCCGTGTAAATAAACCCGAGCAGATGCTTTGTCTCTACGTTGTTTTTTTTTTTTGCGTCGGGTCATTTTTCTTAATTTTCCCTCTTCTTCCTACTCACTTCTTAGCCTGTTCACAGGCTATCAACAACTCAAAGTGACTCCATTGTGAGACAAACAAACGAGCATTTTCCTATCATACACACCACAATGAACAACAACCACAGTTTTAATAACAATTGTCATACTGTGGCTCCAAGGATGTAACAAAGGAACATACTGTACCATGTTGACATGATACGGTATAAGTTTTTGTACTGAAATAAGAATCTTGATCCCCTAAAGCTAGTGGGATGAGCTCATACTTTTTCAGAGTTCAGCGGAGGGAACTGGGTAGAACTCATATAAGACAAGTATGACAGTCGTGTCAGTATCATGTGAATGTTGTGGCTCAAATTTCTCTTCAGTTTGAAAATTTTCAAAAAAGTTTAATATTTGAAGATGTCGGAGCATAACCAACCTATGTCGAATTTGAGACCTTTTTTGTCTTTTCACGCTTATTTTGCAACATTTTGTTCCGTTGGTTTGTCACAAGTGTAAAATGCACTTGAAAGCAGGGCGGTTTTCAATCGATTGCTTTGGTTGTGCATTGCCGGGCTTTGTGATTGGATAGAAAACTCGCGCCATTTTCTTAACCACTCAGACGTATTAAATACCAAAACCAATCGGGACTTAAGGTGGATTTCCACTGTCCCGTAATTTTTACGTGCGTAAATAAAAATAAGAAACGATGTATGAACAGCTCGTGTAAACTTTTACGCAAGCTGTTCATACATCGCCTCTTATTATATTTACGCACGTGAAAATTACACGACAGTGGAAATCCAGCCTTACACGCACACGTTTTCCCGCGCTTGGCGCCGGATACCTGTATTCGCATCGAGTTCTAATTGGTTTATTAGATTGTCTGCCGATGTTGTGATTGGTCAGAGTAATTACTTTGGTTCTGGTTGTACGACACTCAATTGAATACCCCTCTCTATTATGTCACTGCTTTGGTCTGCGTTTGAATATCCAGTTTTAATTTAGGACAAAAAGTCTTTTCGGGTAGAAAATCAGACAAACACACAGAACAAAAAAGATTTTTAAAAACGGGAAGAATCACACTTCGGACTGCAGCTTGTCTTTAATAATGTAACAAATGTAAACAAAATAGAGATTGAAGTCGTTGTCTTAATTAAGGCCAACTTCAAGTAGCAAGCCTATCGTCGCAACCTTTTTAGCGCTTGTTACAGCTTTACAGGTTCAATGTCGGTGTTAACGTTTATGCCCACGCTTGCAGTGCTATAGTGGTTTAGGTGTTTGTCATTCAAGTTTGCAGTGGTTCATACTACCATAACTTATACCCTCATGTCTACGACAGTCGTTAAAAGAACCGATGTCAAAACCGTATGGTTCTTGTCAGTCCAATCTTTTGACCCCCTTGCTTCCGGTCGGTTCTGATTGGTTAACGGATAGCAGCCTAGCTAACAGCTGACCAACACGGCGCAAAAGTCGAAGCCACTTCCGGTTTGCATTGCCTTTTAAATTGTAAATGTGTTAACACCAAGCTACGGACCTGAAGTATGTAAGAAATGCAACGACAACGCCAATTACAAGCCGATAAAACTACTAGGTATTAACACACGAAAGCGCTTGATCACTGTAATTGACATCTGACCTCCATCAAAGTCTGAGAACCCGAAAGGAGGAGAAACGACTGGACTTGAACCAATGTGCCGGCCGACACTTTGTGACTTTTAACACACGAAAGCGCCGCTTAAAAACCAAATAATTCCATCACCAGCTGGGGGCACTGCCCCTCCATCACCAGCCAGGGAGACTGCCTCTCCTGTGCGGGGTAAAAAGCTGACGAACAGAGCTGAGAAATCCATTAGTACCCGATGATCCTTGGCTTTTTTGCCGCGTTTTTTTAGTGAATCTGACCTGGAACACCATATTAAAGAACACGATTTGAACGTTCCTGTTGGCGAGAGCTGATGTCTCATAATGTGAACAGCAGAACTCGCTAGCAGTCTCTCTTGCTTCTTCTTTGCTGACCTTCCTTCCTCGCCGTAAATCTCGTTTGTTTCCAACTAATATAACGGGGACCTGGCACTCTCCATCCGGTTTTCGGACTTCTTTGATAAGTTTCACCATTTGCCTTGCCACTTCAAAGCTGTAATGATCATTGATTGAGTAAACCACAATGAAACACTCGCCATTACGAATGTAAGACGCCTCCGCCTGCATTAGAAAAAAAACAGTAAACGCTTTTTATTTTTTCATCTTTATAACGACTTACTATCTAAATGAAATTGAGTTAGAGCAGTTTTCAATTGAGTGTCATAAAATCAAAACCAAAGTAATCTCTCTAGCCAATCACAGCAGTCACAGACAATCCAATGAACCAATCAGAACTCGAAGCAAATGCATAGCAAGAAGTCAAAGCGTCAAAGCATTGCAAATTACTTTCGACACTAGAAATTAAAAACCACTCTATTGTGGAACTCACAGGGCAGCAAAGTTAAGGTAGATATTTTTGCCTCGCAAAATTGGGGATGGGAGAGTCAGAGAATTTGATATAACTTTTGACCGCGTAACTGATGAAAGAGGCATCAAACCTAAATTCAGTTGCTCAACTCTCTCCGCACTCTCTAAGCGCCAAGCCTTGAAACATGCTGTTATGTGTTTGGGTGGGAGAGTAGTGTACTTTAAAATTTGCTTAATGTTTGGCCACCAGCCTGACTTTCACACCCTTGGCCGCATCTTTTGACTTGCTCCACTCTGCGCTTGTTCCCCCACCCGTCCTAAATATACCTACTCTGCAGTCTAGCCTTGTGATTATGGTGCAAACGTTTGAGTCTGTGACTGACATTCGAAAGTGTGATTATTGATCAAATGAAAACAACTGAGCCCACAAGTTACTTTGGTACTGTTTATTATGCTGTACAAGGAGGTTCTAACTTTTGAGTCTGTGGATGAAATCCTAAAGTGTGACCATTCAGATAAAAATTACTAAGCAGTTCTTTCCTGTGGTCACAGTGCTTGTTATGTTGCACAAGATGGTTCTTACTTTCGAGTCCGTGAATTAAATAAAAACCCTTAAGTGTGACCATTCAGATGAAAGCAACAATTCACACACGCCAATACAACTTTGCAAACTTAAAGCTTCAGTTTTTCTTTTGATCGTGCCTTACGTTAGCGCGCACGAGAGGAAAACATCTGGCGTCACCGCACTCAGGTTTTCCATCTTGTTCCCAGGATCTTCGTCTCCACTGTAACCAGCGAGTGAGCGGCGGAAATCGAGCCTAGTCGAATTGCCGACCCTCTGAATGTAACCGGATTCAGGCCGACTCGTCCCCAGTCTCTTGGCAAGGCGCGGGAGACGCGGCCGGGCGATAAACACGGAACGAGGAACGAGAGACGCGCGACCGAGGGAAGCGCGAGGGGTCATCACCCCTCGCGCTCCCCTCGGCCGCGCTTCTCTCGTTATTTGAGAGACGACTGGGGACGAGTCAGGGATTCAGGTATGTAACCAACCTCGTTTCCAGGGTCTCTCATCTTCCCGCCCCCAGGGAGCGGGAAGATGAGAGACCCTGGGGACGAGGTTGGTATGTAACGAATCAAGAATCAAGTGCCAATAGATGGTTTTCACGTTACGTCACGGCGGCCATATTGGTCTACAACTACAAAAGAATTTTAATGAACTTCTTTTGCAACATGGCCGCCATGGCCTTTGTCATTTGAGTCCCACAGGACTGAAGGTCACGTGAGTGAAAACCATCTATAGGGATGATATCTGTTTACAAACATTCTTGTTGTTATTCAAATGTGCCAACCACTGGAACAAAAGAACTCTTTGTTTCGGCAGCCAATAAGGCTCTGGTTGGCACATTAATAACAATTGGTGACGTCAATGATATCTTCCCTATTTCCTGAGGGTTTTGTTTATAAACTCCGAATATCCCGAAACTTAAAACCTTACCCCCAATTTGACTTTCTGTAAAACAACAACCATGCTGTGTACCAAGAGTACAACAAGGGCATAAGAGGTTTTGAGAATTAATGTAGACAGCAAAGAAAGCTAATTTGACTGGCAAAAACACTTAATGAACACCCTCCATTTTATTAAAAATTATTATGCGCATTTGTCACGATTGAATGGTACACGTAAATGTTTTAGCAACCCATAATTAGGAGGACCGAAAGCAGTGACCTTCTGAAGTAACGATAATAAAAGCTGATAAAATCCTAAAGAAATGAAGATGTTTCTTTCGGAAATTTACGATGGCTATCCGAAAGGTAAAACTTTTAATCTTTCTTATGTAATTAACAGGAAGGTACTGCAGAACATTAACCGCGATTAACCATATTTAGTTGTAATGCTTTTAGATCTAAGTAGCTAAATCATTAAGAGAAAGACATCGTGATCTTAAAAAAAGAATATACCTGCTAATGGTTCAATAAAAACATTCAAACACAACAGAAGAGATTGATCAATCCCCATGACCTTGTAACTGAAGAATGATGATTCCAAATCATTTTCGTTATCTCATTACATCTCCGATTTATTACATATCGAAATTATCTGTAAACCGAACCCCCTGGTCGGTAAAATGCATTGTTTATTTTTATTGTTCGCACTTGAAGAAAAAAAAAACATGTTAAAACGTAATCAAATTAATCAATTAATGGATCAAAGACAAAGCGACATTTTCTTACATTGCCAGCCGTGTCCAAAATATCCAGTGACACGGTGCTATCTCCAATAGGTACATCTTTTTCGTACACCATCTCTGAAGAGAGAAGGGATAAAATAGGTGTAATTCAACCGTAGCAATTTTCAGACCTGATCCCCGAGAAATTTAGACCTCGGTTGCGCTGACCTCTAAAGTCGATAACTGTTTTCAAACCTGACCCCTATTAAAATCACCCATTACCCGAAACGGCTTAAACCCATATCCGTTTGGGACGCATTTACCAATATAAAACGGCAACACATGACATAGAATACATGATCACTGCAACAAACCATTAAGAATGGCTGGATCTCGGCTTCCAGACCTTGATCATTATCAGAACTTTAAAAAGTGAAACAAACTAAACCAGTAGATCCTGGCTAAACTTAGCCTGCGAGCAGGCTCTACTATTTGGGTTTCGCGCGCGAGTGCTATGCGAGCGGCGAAACTGTGAATTTCCTCGCCCCATTCTTCTCGCCGGCTCCGCCGCCAAGATACTCGCGCGATACCCCAAACAAGTGAACCTGCTCGCAGGCTAGGCTAAACTAGCAAACATTGTTACGGACGCAAATGTTTCTCAGTTTAGCCGCGCGAGAAACATATGTCGCGAAGGCAAATTTTGCTTTCCAGACGCAAGAAAATGTTATTGAATCAAGTCAAAACTGGCTTTCCGGCCCGGACGCAAATTTTGTGTCCGAAACATTTAAGCCACATTAGAAGAACCAATGTTTCCGCAACAATTTTTCCTAGTTTAGCCAGGCTCTGTTTTTATCAGTCATTCAATCCTTTATTTAATGTTGTCGGTACGCTTAGCTTAAGAGCTAGTTTCCAGGTACGCCACAAAAATGGTCAAATTTGATCCAACAACGTCATCCAACATGTTGCAACATTTTGCTACATGGTAGCCAAACGCTCGTTAACACGTTGCGCGCAACATTGTTGCAAAATGTTGCGTTGAAATGTTGCGTTCGAGTTTGCCGTTTCGTTTGTTGTATCTATATAGCTCATGTAGGGGAACCCCCTCCACCACCCCCAGCGGGAATTTCGGCAAGTAGTCCTTTGATTTTAAGGCGGCGCTGACTTTCATTAGAAGTATCATTTAACATATGAACCGCAAAACGATTACAGCGATAGCGAAAGCCGCAAAGTAACTGTTGAAGTAGACGGAAATTTCGCCAAAAGGACGAACAGTTCTCGAGGCTTTTTTTTATAATAATCTGATGTGGTTTCTCACATGTTTATAGAAGCTAAGGCTACGTCCTCATTTTCCTTGCGTCGCTCGTGATGCGTTGAAGAACATAAACAGCTGCTTCCAACTCACTTTCCCGTTCTGTTCCACCTCTGCGCGTACTCCGCGCGCGGACTTAGGGATCACAACACGCACCCTTGTCTTTTGACAATGCACGCACGTGTGTACTATTGTCTCGACTGCAAACAGAATCACGCGGTTTACAATCAGGCCAGCTATTTTAGGGCTAAGCGGATTTCAACCAATTCAAGTTGTATGTACAAATGTGCAACTGTAAGTAATTTCTGCTCGCGCAAGGCAAAGTGTAAATGAGCTGCTAAAGAAATTATCACTTGATCAATGTTTTGTACATAAACTTGGCGGAATTAAAATCACCCTTCGCCAACTTATCCCTGGTTTCCGGTTTGTGTCAACGAAGAGCTCGCCGGCGCAAGTTTACTTTAACCTGAGAATAACTATTAGATTAAAACCCCTTTGCTTACCAAGTGTAGGATCGTATTCGTTAAGAAAACGGCCAGTCACGAACCGAACAACCAAAGCTGCAAAGCAAAGCGAAGAGAAATGTGTCAATCACACTAATCGCTGGGCAAACAACGGGAGATATGAAAGTTTGAGTAAAGCCGACAACATAAATTCTGATAGCAAATCAAGAGTGACAGATGCTGAATGTTTCCTAACACTGCCCAAAAAAAGGGAAATGTATAGAAAATAAACTTTACTCTGACGAGAGGATCAAGTAGCGTCCTTTGAGAAATTTAGGAAATACGCCAATTAACTTGGGTGATACAGATCTCATTGTTCTATCTTTTAGCTATTATAAACATTCACTGTCTCTGGCAAGGGGAACCGGGTTCATCACACAGGAACCGCTATCAAGGTTGTTAAAAACTGCAATCATTCCCAATACCCTTGCGTGGGTATTATTTGATAATAATCTTCTGTAATCTGTTCGTCAATTTAAAGGGATCGTATCTCAAAATAGTTCGACCTGGATTCTCTATTTGAAGTAGGGCGTATAGTATGAAATCATGTTTTTAATAGAGAACAGGGAAAGCAGAGAGTAATATATAATCCAGTTAGCTTTGAGAAACAGCTTCGACAATGTAAAAATACTACTTTCATTGCCAGACACAAGTCAAACGTGACTGTACGCTGTAGTTCGTTTCGAGTCTGCATGGATGAACATCTATCAAGCTAGACGTTCGATCCACCATCGTGACGGTTACTAAACAGTAAAATATAAATTTTAATTCAACAACTGACAGTTTAATCCTCTCCGTTCTGAAATCAAACTTTTGCGTCGCTAATTATGGTGCTAATTTCTTGGCGTGTGAGTGCGGCAAATGCGGGTCCCAAAAGTGTGACATTCAAATGAAACCCATCGAGAAGTATTTTTCTGTGGTGCTGATTGTATTTATATTTTGCAAATGAAGATAACTTTTTCAGATCTGAACTTTTGAGAGTGATTAAGGATTAAGTAACGCTGTTTACCTGTCTTGCCCACACCTCCTGCTCCTAACATTACAATGGAGTGTTTCTCTCCCCCGTTAGAAACAGCTTCATTATCTTTGCTCCCTGATTTCAACTTGCTTCCCAAAAGACTGGGTCGTTTCTTTAGAGATTGAAAGTCCAGTTTGGTTGGGCTAAACTCATCATTTGCACAACCAAAACTATTGCTTCTTTTGCTGAACGGCTTTTTCTCCTCGGAGTATGGCTGTATTACACCTAAGCTGCCGCGACGGGCAACTTGGTGGACGCGTTGTGGTGGCGTCAAATCTCGTGGCTGACGCATCGACAAAGTTCCGTAGAACCGCGGATGTGCGGTGTTTTCTCTTCGTAAGGACATGGTGACTCTCACGCTCCCTTCATGTCCCAGTAATTTAGAAGACTGAAGTCTGCCCTCAAGAGTTAGACGGCAATTTGAAGTACTGTGTTCCTGAAATCTGTGCTGCGCAAAAATAGATGAGGTTAGGTTTTTCGGGAAAGTGTCAGCTAATATATAGATCATATTGTTCAAAGTGACAGGCGTTTTATTGTCACGCTACCTTAAAACAACAAAGGACACTTTTGGACGCATTCCATTTTCCGACACAATATGGAAAATGCAAATGTCAAAACAGACTTATCCCTTGTGGGGCTTAAAACAGTTTGAAAGCTGACTGGTCGGTCTGTCAGGATTTGCCAGTGAAACAACTCTGCAAAGGTTACGACTTTTGCATAGTTTCTTTAAGATAATCTCACATTCCAAACAATCCCAGGGCTGGGATAAAAAAAAATTAAGCTTCGTTGTAATTTGTTGCCAGCTTTCAAATTCGCTTGGTTTCCGCTCTCGGTTTAATTAATTCGCTATAGTTCTTTCCGTACGGACAATAGCCCAAGCGGATGTGTGGTAATAATCTTAACAAATACACGATAAAGGTGTAAAATAAGCGAGACTACAAGTACACTTTAAACGGCTTGGCATGTACAAAGGAGCCGCTATTAAGCGATCATTCTCTTGTAAAGACAAAACCGAATCAAGTACTGGTATCAATGAACGCTTTAACGCCCAAAAAGGTCTTTTAAAAAGCGATTACATTTAATCGTTCGTTTACGCAATTACCAGCAATCGTAAAATGCAACAAAACACGGTCCAAAACGCTAAAAAAAGCATCCTTTTAAAAGCTTAATTGCAAAGGTTTGACTATTTCTCCTTTGTACTCTTTTTCTGTCCAATTAGCAAATCTAGTGTGTACATTTCGTTTCCCTTTACTTCAATCGGTCAATTGTCTGATTTCCGGTTCGTGGACGGCAGAAATGAAGTTATAATTACTCATGCAAAGTGTTGACATGATAAGCTAATTGTGTGGGGTATTTAATAGCCTTAAAATGCCCCGCGTTCGCTTTGCAAAGGGACATTTCATGCTGGGTTTTAACCCTGTCAATCCTAGGGGCGCCGTAGTTAAAAAGCTACAAATCAATGTTTCGAGCAAGTTGAAAGTTCAAAAAAAATACCCCAACAGCTTTCTTTTGATATAGTCGCACTTGAGGATAGAGACCGACTCCACAAGACACCTTATGGGTTGACTGTTGGAGTGATAAAGCTAATAACTTCTTTGCACGGATGTTAAGTTGCTGTGGAAAATCATATGAAATTTAATATTCATTCAAAAAAACTAAGCTGGAGGTGAAAAAACATGCGCCCATATAACAATTGAGAAAACATGGAAAATGCGAGGGATTTAGGTGATAACTAATGCGCTAAAACGGAACAAGCTGCGTTAGTGTATGACCCCATGTTGTTTGATTTTATTTCCAGACAACAAAAATTTGACAGGTTACAAAAAGACAGTTTTTTTATCACCCGCAGTCGTTTCCTTTTCGAGAGCGCGGGAGGCGCTTCAAGGCTCCCTCCCCCCCCCCCCCCCCCCTCCCTCTCTATTTATTTTTGCTCCTTATTGCGCCACGTGCCTTCACGCGCAACAGCAGATTCGCAGGCTACCCATTATTCCACTTGTACTCAAGTCAGTGAGAATCATACTGCGAACCTATGATCATTGTTAAGGAGGCTCGACCCAGTCGCCGTGGAGTGTATGTTTTGAAATCAAACTTTCCCAGGGAAGACATGCTTCGAATACTTTCATACTTCACCAAGTTTATGAAATGTGATCAAAATTTAAGAAAAATTGTATGCCAAGTCTAGCAAACAGAAGAAAACAAAATGACTGCTTATAAAGCGCTAAATAATTTACCACCAAAATACATCAGTGAAATAGTAAATGAAAGAGTCAAACCAAAAAATCTTAGAGGAATTAATAAACTCAATGACCGAGAGTTTGCACTACAACCTACGGATTGAACTCCTTTATATTAGATATGATGCTCCCAAGCTTTGGAACAGTTTAAAGAACGAAATAGGCTGTGCATCAAACCTCAATACCTTTATTAAACAAATTAGAAAGAGAATGTTTGAAGAATAACTAATTTTAAATTGTAATTATATATATTTTTGTTTTTTAGCATTTTCAGGGGCTCCTGGCATTTTATATTTTAGTATTTTAATATTTTGATGCTTAGCATCTTATTTTTCTGTATATTTTAGCCTTTACTCACGGTAAATTAGCAGTCTATTAGACCGCCCTAGGAACTTGTTACCGGATTGCGTTAAAACCTCAACATTGCTTTCCTCGTTCAAAAGAAACTGCTTGAAGATGGCGTTCTCCAATCTTAAAGAAGTCTGATTTCTTGTTATTCAGACTCGTATATAATGTACATAATTTTTTTATTCTTATGTAAAGGCGCCTTTTTGTATTCT